>BFEA01000382.1:655061-669877 GCA_003427395.1 Chara braunii
GCTTTTACTGCGAGCGAGTAGATCACCCATACTCGCTGGCGCCGAAACAAGCCTTTACCGCAGGAAATGCAACCAGGCCTTGCTGTAAGAGGTGAGATCATCATTATCCCAGCCATAATCTCTGGCGAAGAGTTACTTGACAGCGTTGGGGAAATAAACCCGTCTTATTTGTGGGATACAGCGTGAGCAATCAAGTCTGTTCAGCGGTATGGAATGACTAATGATCAAACACGAAGCCAAAATTKAGCAAATATTCGCGCATGTGTGCAGAAGGTTAAGTTCTCTCGACTACACGAGATACCGAGCGCCTGACCATCGGTAAGCGTGGGGGGGAAGAGGTGAAGTTATGCCACCCTTTGCTGAAACAGTCTATTGGGGACACTTCTATACTACGGGACGTTTGAGCAATCAGGCCATAAATCCGACAGGCGACAGAAGCCGTTGAAGAGGCCCGTTTGCGACCCATCTGATCGCCTCGTCAAGCTGAGAGAATGAAGCATGCAGATTGAATCACTCATTCTATTAAGAACAAGGGGCTCATAGGGAAACTACTGGACAAACACCAGATCACATTGTAAAATCAGTGACAGCCGAGTGCGCAGATTGCACCATTCACTCATTAAAGAAGAGGGCTGAGGGCTGAGGGCTGAGTGACAAAAGATGAGAACCTGGTGTTTGGCCGCTTGTTGAACCCTTTGTTTGGGTCAGTGGCACGGTGACTTTCAAATCGTCGAGAAAAGCCGAGAGCGCATGTACAGTAATAGTCTGCAGATTGGCTTGAAATCGAGCCATCTGATTGACTYGGTGGCTCCATGAAGGTTCAACTCTTTGTGTCAGACATGATCACCCGTTCTGGTACCGGGCAGGCAGAATGATTCACTCTTGAACTGGCTGATAGAAAGGTATCTGRGCTAGGTGGCTGACTTCGAATTTCATTTCGTTTAATTGTATTATTCCGCCCCTTTTGCYTGTCCGCGGGCTCTTTATGAACAAGACAACGTTACAGAATGAGCAGCACGTGTAAAACAGGGAGGGAGGATTCCTGAACTCAATAAATCAGCTGGGTTTTCTCTCCGCGGGGCTGGGGGTCTGTCTGCTGGCCCACTCCTAAATGAAAAGGTTGCCTACTACTGTTGACCATACTTCGTTCTCGAGTGTCAAAAGTTGGTGAATTGAGATAAACAATGAACAGTAATGTGTTGTAAAAAAAAGGCTGTTGACGGGTGCTGAGTGAGTTCCAGATCTGCAACCAAACTCGGAGCTCTTTATTATAGTCTAAGCTTTCATTGGGAGCATTTTATTTGAGTACAGACTTTCATTGAATTCACATGATCAGTTGAGGGCTCCAAGTCCATCATTAAGGGGAGGGGGGCAGACAGATTGTTCAACCCCATATCCCCTGCCGGTCGCCGAGGACCTCGGAGCGGGCGCGGCGAAGTGACAGGCGCCGTAGCCTATGGCTTCAGCGAACGGTAGGTAGCCCCTCCCCGGGTTTCCTCACAACAACGGGACAAGTTTGCGGGGCACGCCTGGTGTCAACTGAACTGCATCTGAAGCGAACCAGAGGTGACGAGATGAGTGGTGCGCATGAGTGTGATGGGCGTGTACAGACTGTACGTGGCGAGGCGTGGGAAGAGTACGAGGGCGGTCAACGAGAGGCGTGAGTGAAAGTGGGGTGTACGCCCGACAGGCGCAGGGTAGTCGGGTAGAGCAAAATGAGAGGGTCAATAGCAAGGGATGGAAAAAGAAATGAGAACTGGATGCGTGTGCAAGGGTGCTGACGTCTACTGAACTGGACGGGATAGGGGAAAAACACGCATCCAGTTCTCATTTTTTTTTCCATCCCTTGCAGAGAGTTCACAACCGCACGGGACAGGGGAAAAACAGAACAGAGGGAAAAGACAAGGGGAGGACACCCGAGCTCTGACGGTGATGATAGCATACCGCCACACAAGAGAGAGGCGGTCAGATTGGGTTCTTACAGGCAGGGGGGGCAGTCATGAGTGACCAGCAGGCATACTCGAAGAACTCAGCTGCGTTCACGCGACTAACGCATTGATGGTTGTCCACTCGTATGAACATGCTAAGATCAGATGAGATTTGAAGTTGCTTATGACCCGATGAGACAAGGCTGAGAGAGAGGGGCTTTTGCATGATCGAGCCAGACGTAGGTGAGACAAACGTACGAGACCGTCTTCGTTGGCGTCGTCAATAATACACTGGAGGATTGAGTGTCGTGATGAGTCTCAGGTGGTCGGAGAGTGAAGCTATGAAATCATCAATCTAAGAAGAATGAGTGATGCTTGTGAAAACACGGCGGCAGCTATCATTAGCAGTTCCTCTTGAGAGGTAACACTTAAGTTGCGTGAGCATCAGTAGTTCTCGCCCTATAGTCTCCTGTTGTTGTTAGCTGTTTTGTTGTCGGGTTCGACAACGGCGTTGCATTTGCCTCACCTCGGTCTAGTCTCAGGTAAGACATCATAGTAGACTTTGTTCATGCCAGGTCGAACCTGGAGAGAATGTATAGTTGCCTACTGCTTCAATAACTTTGTTTCTGATTTGAGCAGATCTTTATCATCAGCGCGTAGAAATTACTCTACTGTTTACCAATCGTTATCAGAGTAACTCATCTGCATTTTTGGGGGAACCAAAGGCTGGCGCGATTCCCCGAGAGTCTTATGCAAGAAACGACGGAGTGAATGTGGGTACACAATGTGCATGGGTTGCAGACTATTAAGCGGCCTTTCTACACCCGTGCTTACAGTTTTAATCTAAAGAGGGGTGGGAAGCTCGACTATGGCTCTGTTTTAGACATTGTACCTTCGTTAGCGAACTTCGTTCAATTGAGCTTGATCTATTTCTTTTCCGCTAGATTGCTTGGACACCCCGGGGATAGAGGTCGGATGAACGAGAGGTTGTTTGTGATCAACATTTAATTGAGTGTAAAACACATGAGCTTGTGCATGCTGGTGAGTGACAATGCTGTAGGACCGCATTGTGTGGCGATGTTGTATGACTGCACAGTGTGATAATGTTACAAAACTGTATCGTGCAACTGCATAGTGTGATTGTCTCGTGTGATGACACCGTGCGTGAGCTCAGTGCATCAGGTGCGCTTGGGAAGCTAATGTCATCTTGATTTGAGTATGCAAGGAGTCAATGTGAGGGGATGACGCATGAAAAGGGTTAATTAGGTGAGAGTTTATTTCTCCCCTCGTTTTCACGAGCAGAATTTCAGCTGATCATGTTTACCTTCATTTTACTGTAAAGTGAGGGTCGATCAATTATTGTTATTTTTGTTTTCTATTGCATAATAAAGAGCTTATTTTCCCTTATTGTTGAGTTTTTCCCCCTGTGATTAATGAAGCGGTCTGAATAAAGCCGAGGGGCTTAGGGGTAAACGTAAAGTCTATTTTCTGTTTACGATTAATTGTCGAAGCCCCCGCTTACCATTCAAAGCTGTTTTGAGTTTGGTGCCCTAGTATTTGGGGAAAAGGGGGATGTCCAGGATATATGATTTCTGCCTGCAAGGGAACTTCCAGTAGACGGGAGTTACTCCTAAGAAGGGTCGCGTATCTTCTTGCAAAGTTCTTTCTCGATGGAGACTAGTAGCATGTGATGAAAAGGGCCTGACTATTGCTAAGTCCAAGAAACCATCTAACAACTTGTGTTCTAACGAAACTCATCGAGAGCATGATCTCAGAACGGCTTAGAACACCATGCCTTCGTTGGACAAGGCTGTCGTTTAAAGTCGTGAGTCAGGATTCCAACTGCAAGAGCTTTACTGCCGGAAGCTTAGTGAACTGTAACATGACGGGTAGCGGTCAGCTACCTAGCCTGACAATTACTTAGCGTGAGACTCAGTAGTGTACAGGGACCAGGGTTGTGAATTGTTTAGGTTATTCCCTGTTCACGTGGCTACCCTCGGTGCTCTACGCAAAAATGTGAAAACTCCCCTCGTATGAAAACTGAGAAAGCCCGAGTGTCGTTCTCGTGTAAAGTACGGAACTCGGGGTAGGTTGGATCTCAGAGAGGGCTGTAATGTTTTTCAAGATAGAATCTCTCATGCGGGACTCAGACAGGTTCAAAGTTTTATGATGAGTAGTTATTTCTATTCGTTTAATCGCTTATAGTCTACCCCACACATTACAGAGTTTCCACAAGTGCAAACTATGAGCGACCGAGGCTAATATTCTGTCAATCGATTCCATACGCTCAGACATTCTCGACTATTTGGCTTGAAGGAAACCAGATCGATAGCCATCGACTAAAACTTTAGTGATAAATGCGGCGATTTAGCATGACGAGGGAGCTCTGCGACCAACCAGAAGTCTATCTGTCCCAGAGTGCCTGAGTTACCATAATTGTCCATAGTGTAACCAGCATACAAAACTGACCTAAGGACGCAAAAGGGGGCAATGAGGGAAGAGGAGGTCCTGGTGGTGAAGGACCGATTAAACAGGGATAAGAAGGAAGGTTGGGAGGATGACGCATGCAGGGATATGGAGACATTTATAATGAGCCAGAGGAGATTTGTTGTTGAGACTGTTGGAGAAAGAATATATATTGAGTATGTAATCTACTTCTACGGACTTGACAGCAGGCTGCACAGTACCGGCTCAATGGTAGAGTCTGTGGAGAAGGCTAAGACAAAGCTCAGACAGGCATAGGGGTGTTCAAGACTTCTGCTTGAAGTCTGTTACTCTTTTCTCAGTAAACCAAGGCTTTCCAGTTTCGACCCCCTTTTATTCAACATTTTTCCACTACACAGTCAACGTCAAGGCGTTTCTCGACTTGAGGATACTCAGATGACGTTTAAGCAGTACTCCAAACAAGTACTCAGAGTAGCCTTTAATATTCAAGGCAGTGCCCATAAAAGTTCTCAATGCTGTGTTCGATACTCGGGACCGTACTCGAACCAATACTCAACGCAGTATCTAACACACAAGGCCCTGCCCAGGCATGGCAGCTAATTTTCTAAACGGTAATCTCAAACAGCAGTTAGTTCGGCAACCAGTAATCACCACCGCGCTTAGCTCTAAGTCGACGACCTCTACAACATCCAGTTTAACAATTAAGCGGCACTCAATCAGCAATATTTAGTCCTTCATCAACAATTAATCGGTAATATCCAGTTCCCAATCAAGAACTAACCAGCAGCCACCCAGCAACTGTAGTTAAGAGCAGCGATCAGAAAACTTGACTAGGAACAGTACTCAAGATAACACTCAGAACAGTACTCAGAACTGTAACCAGAACTGCGCTCTGAGCTGTACTCAGGACAGTTCTTGCAATAACACTCAGAGCGGAATTCAGTATTCAAGGCAATACTTGGGACGGTACTTTGAGCGGTATTTGAGTGCTACTCAGTTACTGCACGATCGGTATTTAGCTGCTATTCAATCTCTACTTAATCAACTCTCAATGACGTTTTAGTCAGCTTTCAGTTTGCAATTCGCTACAGTCATTTTACCTTCCGGAAAACAGCATCTATAAACAACAATCAGAGATACCAGCCGGGAAGTGATCAGAGAACGACAGTCTGAAATAGCAACAGAAAGCAACATTCATACGCAGCATTCAGGAGAATACTATTATGAAATTTAGTACTTCTGACTAGGACTCGGCATTCTGAAAACGCGGTGGAAACAACAATTACCTAATAGTCTTCTCATGCTTAGATCACACAAGAGTCATCCGCCTCGAGTCCGACGAACTGATGTAGGGAGGATTCGGCAAAGGTATGGCGGACTGCAACTCAGTTAGAGTCTCATGTTCTCTGTATCAGGGCACTACCGAGACTTGGAGGAAGAGTGCAATAAAAGAGTACAGCCAGCAGACTGTAGTGATGATGGAACACGCGCTGTCCCTTGTGAGAGGTCATACAAAAATCGAGTACACATACTTTTTGCACGACAGCGATGGAAAGTTATGTGCCATCATGACTTCTGAGGGTACTGTTGAGGAGGCGAGGAGGACTGTTGGCAACCGACCGTGAGAGTTTTATTTTCTGTGCAAGGACAGTTCACTTATTTGGACATTCAACAATCATTTAATCARCAATCAATCATCAGCAGTCAGTTGCTAGTGATCAGCGTCTAGCAATCAGTTCYGRCAATCASTTCCMTGCGGTCAGTTTGGCAGCCAGTTCTCAAGGACCATCTGSTCAGTCTGTACTGGCAAGAGTACTCATGAGCACWRTTCAGTCTACTCCGGTCARTGAGTCWGTGCTGGYYARCCTCAACAAAATTTCATGCAAAGAGRCTTTYCATTATCAGTATGTTAGTGYCATTGGTTKCAGACAGGGAGATCTGTCAATCTTCATTGTCCATACCAGTTTTGYAGATGGCACTATCCACGATCTGAGGCCTTACCTGAAGAAGGGCAAGGAGACTCATGAGKTTTTTGATCCAGTCTGRATCTYAGCCACTGAATATTTTGAGCAGAGAGAGAGGGAKCTTGATGAGAGTGGYACTACGTTGATTCGCAGCTTYGGGCCTATGCTCTATACTGACTATCCTAGGCCTCCAGTCYCTTCTCTTCTTACAGACGACACAAGTTGGCTGGATGTGATCGRTTTGGCAAAGAGATATATMTCTYCTRYGGTAATYGACAYWGAGGCATTAACCGAGYCTACCGAGTATCCCTACCTCAGGYGAGGAGTCTTTTCAGTGGACGGACTGCCTACCTTGTGGGAGGAGTTCTKCTCCATGGTTGACTRCCGTSTCATGTGCCTTGGATGGTCATGTTCAGAGCTTGCTGGCTATAGGTGGCTTTTTGTTACGAGGCCTCAGTCTCAGATTGTACGTGGGCGTGGGTCACGGCACCAGAGAAGATCAATGAAATGAGATTAAGAGAGACTGACGTGAGGGATGAGTGAGGACTCTTGAGAGGTGCTGACCATGTTTGTTCACATGTACTTTCTTAGATTATTATGAGTTCTCATTCTTCCCTCATTCAATTGTCTATGTCCTTGCTCGAACCAGTCAGTCTTATTTTCTGCATTATTCTTGCTTGATAATTGCCTTCGTGGATGTTTTGTCACAGTTCTCAAAATCAGATTGACATAATTGATGCATGCATAGCACCCCATAATTTTATGATTATTATTTGCATGATTCTCTGTTGTTCCGAGTCAAAATAAAAGATTCTTAAGACCGGGGACCGACGAAGACTGCAATTGAAGGGTCTCGCTCGAAGCCGGACGCACACAACAGGAAGGGTTTGCATTATTTAATTTATTTTATTTATCGCAATCATATACAAAATCATGCGTGACAGCCTATTGGCTTTCCGACCCCCCGAGGTGGCTCGGCTGGAAAAAGTGCGAGAAAAATGGCGCCGTTGCCGGGGACATGAAAAGATTTTCATGTCCGGAACGAGCCTAGGTCATCATCATCTTTTGAGCTTTGATTAAGACCTGAGAACTGTTGACATTTCTGTGAGCTTCATGTTAACTTTATTATTCTCATTCAAATCTCGATTTTCTTGAGAATCACGACTGCTAACTGTGATTTATTTCTTCCTTGTGTGAGATACCACACTAGATCGGGAAAGGAGATTGATATTATTGACTGGAGAGAATCGAGCTTGACACCAGGTATGCCCAATTATCGTCCAACACACTGAAGGGAATTGAAAGAAAGATAGTGAGACGGATCGAGGCAAATGTTAGTCGACGGTGCTCTGAAAGAATTGTCTAAATTTACTACAAGAGGGATATTCCTTACAGGTATGAGGCTTGTTGGGGCTATCATTCTTGTGGTTCGACCATCAGCGTAGTGCCGACTCATTTCTTGGAGGGAGATATTTATGATATCCGCCCATATGTCAAGGAACGAGGCAACAATGATGGTGAGGATTTTAATTGGTTATGGGAGATCGTGATCCAATTTATCTATGATGAAAAGACAGACCTGATCAAGCAAAAGAAGAAAGTGGAATGGGGTATAATGCCAGTAACATACAAGACTGTTTCAATCCCTCCTATACCTGACAGTTATTGTGATGAGACTAACTGGTTGCCGATAACCAACATGGTACTGACAAGAGAGAAAAGAAACGGTGGTCATGAGAGCTGAAGAGATTTCAGCAGAAGTAATCAGACAAAGAAAGTCAAATTTTGGCAGAGGTTCGGGTCCAAGTCAAGAGAAGGTTGAATGTCTCTTAAAATCGTTAAATACTCTGAGTAAGAGAGAGGCATTTCCATATGAAGTTGTCAGGTATGAGATGGTTGAGAGCGGATGAGAGCAGGGACGATTATATGTACTGACATTCTATTTCACAGACCTGGATGTGTATAACGTAAGAATTTATATCCCAAAAGAAAGAAGTGCAGACGCAGTGTATGAGAGATGTTGGGGATTTGCTGAAGAGGTAGTACTGAGAGAGAAAGAGAGGTTTGAGAGAGAGAACAAGTACTTCACTGGATCTACACGATTTTGTCCCTTCAAGGGATTTCCAGCTCCTCCCTTACCTGACATAAATTTATCAAAAGATGATTGGTTTGCGGTGATTGAGTTTGCGGAGAAAGTGAAAAGTGGTCAAAGAGTCTGATGAGTCGACATTATGTACCCTTGAAGGAGAAATCTAACCTTAGACTGGTAAGAGGCCATGAAGGGCTGAGTAGGGCCGAATCAGACAAGTTGTTGGACTCTCTTAATTCTATAACATGTAAGGTCGTAATTCCTTATGAAATCATGAGGTATGAAGCCATAAAGAGATCAGGTAAGAACAAGACAGTCTGTATGTTCTTACATGTGTGACGATTGAGCCCTCAAGTAGGGGCCTTGCCATGATGTACATGTTCCGGGCTAAGGCCCCAGCAAGCCTAGTGCTCGCCCTAAGTGAAGGCGGGCCAGCAAATCGACAAGAACCCTCTGTGCAACATTTCACGAAGTGGGGTTCATACAGTTGCAGCACGCCAGTTGGTTGGAGTGCACCGAGTCTCGGATTTCAGCAAATGCTGAAATCTCAGGGCTTCTCAGTTTGTTAGGCCCTGGGCATCTGAACGTGAGGCCGACAATGCATGCTGGAAAGAGAGACCGAAAATGCCAAAGGGAAATCGGCTCACTGTCTTAATCTGGCCGCAGGCCTTGATGAAGGAGGCGCAACTGCCTTACACCGGGGCCCAACTGTATCGAGCTGGCTTCAGCCTCTGGGCCTCGGACACAGGCTGAAGGGAGGCCGCCCACACACTGCACTGGCATATAGGCAAGCAGGGCGAGGCAACGGGGATCTTGGCCAATGCTGGCATATGCGGGCACGCTGCGCAGATACAAGGGTGCTGCGCTAATGCAGAGCAGCGTTGCGCTAAGAAGCAGCAGGGCAGCTCTAGGCGGTAGGGCACTACCTGCTTGCAGGGCACTGGCGGCCATAGCCGGGCCGCAAGAGGGTGCAGGGGAGGTGAGGGCGAAGGTGGTACTTCGGAGGTGAAGGGCGTTGTGTGGGTAACAAGGGAGAGTGTGGGGAAGATGACACGTACCTGGTGATGGTGGAGGTCTGCATTGGTGTTGACATCATCACTCGCTGGTAGTCAAGTTGTCTGGTTGCTGTTCATTGCTGTAGTTGTAGGATAGGCTGTAGAATAGATAGGGTGTCTGGCGCCATTCACAAGAGAGAGCTACATGTGGGTTATGCTGTTGGTGTTGCCTTGGTGGGCATGGACATTGACTCACGATTCTTCTGTATCATTCTCAATGGGATGGTTACTCGGTTCCATGTGCTATCAGCTTTGGCTTTGAATACTTGGACTTCAGTGTAATTTTGCATTCTGGATTTCTGTGCTTCGTCCATACTCATGTTCCTTGCAATTTGGTATCGGAGCATGGTTTGATCGCCACTTACCTTTGGCACGCTGGCGTTATATAGACTTGGTGTGTTGATGATGCTTCTTCGCAGTGGGTACTTGTGACGTCAGGCCACTATTGGTGCACGCCCTGGGTAGAGAGGAGTGCACCGGAAGGCTACAGACGACATATTAGCCGTGGTGACAGGCGGAATGTTTGATTGATGATGAGAGCATGCTGATGTGGCATTGGATTAAGGTGGCACTACATTGCGTTGTGGGTGGTACCGAGTTCATGACCGGTCATCAAATGCAACATCGGCTCAATTGGTGAGAAATCTGTGGTTGGGGGCAGCTATCTCCAGGTACGTTGTTTCCTTAACTTATCTACTCTCTCAATCTCTTCTTATCGTGAGGAAGTGAGTCCAACTTGAGAGTCCTCTCTTTYGGTGAGGTGTCGTGAGCGCGCTACCTTGAGAGACGACAATCTTCCCTGAAGCATCTGGAAGGAGAAAGGGCGGTGCCTCTGAAGGGCCCTGGTCGAAGCACTTGGGTCACGGTCACCATGCCAACCCACAGCGAGTAGTGCACGCATGCGATGGCTGCTRTCCTGTTTGGCACTTGCTGCGCTGATAGAAGTTCCTCCGGGTGTGCCAGCCCATGACAGACGCTTACCAGACCGTGTATAAACATTTCTGGTTGGGAGTTCATTGTGATTTTGGTTGTGATCGTCGTCCTGACTGCGACGTTAAATAATTCCTAAAGAGATGGGGGCGCTCTATAAATCCCTCCTGATCAGCCAGATGACATGGACAGGAAGGCTCGTCGCCGTACGAGGGTAAATAAGAGTGGTTGGGCTGGCTTGCTCGGTGACAACTTGGGCACAGGGGTGGGCCGATTCACACACGAAGACACTGCTCGCTCAATGATGTTGTTCGGTATGTTGGATGGAGGGGAGGGTAGGTTCTAATTGGTGCTCAACTGTATACACAACCATACCCATCAATCATACATCTGCTACATTGTTTTTTTGTACCTTTGATTCGTTGGTGGACAAACTGCTAACACCTCACAGACAAATTAGTGTAGGACTGTTGTATGCTACCATAGCCAGTTCTAACTAACGCTGCTGTAAGTGAACAAGTCAAAGTGCATTTAGACTATGTAGACAAACTGTGTGAATGTTGTAGACATGCCACTTGATCGGTACAGTAGGGGAACTGGCGGACACAACCATTATTATAAAATTAGGTGTCGGTCAGACACATGCTATGGTAGGATTCCATTAGGGAGTTCTAGTGCAGACAATGTTTGCCTAATTCATGAACGGGTCAGACGTCGACGAGGAGGGAGTTGACGATAGTAGACTTACACGTGCAAGATCAAGAAGGATCCCGTACGTGTTCAGGACTCTAGACGAGGGAGAAGAAAGACGGCTTCGTGCNCACGTGCAAGATCAAGAAGGATCCCGTACGTGTTCAGGACTCTAGACGAGGGAGAAGAAAGACGGCTTCGTGCCGAACGTAGAGCCCGTGCTCTCACAGCATCGAGAGAAGCAGCAAACCTTGCAGCTAGGGAGCAGGCTGCCGCAACAGCCACGGAAACAGCAATGGCTACCGCAGTAGCAACCTCTGCTGCAACTACGGTTGCGTCCTCGTCAGGAACCCAGTTGGGAATGCCAACGGGGTCCCCGGGTATCTCCACTTTACTAGGGTCTAGGCCATCTACAAGTCAAATGACGGGCGTGCAGTTCAGCCCGTTGACTCCTCGCGAGAGGGAGCTCAGGGAGCTTCAACATGTCGAAAGGATCCGTGAAAGATTAGAGAGGGAACTGAAACAGGCTACCGACAGAGAAAAGGAGATCAAAAATAGAACAGCCAGACTTGATACTCTAGAGACTGACAAGGCTGAGTTGGAGGGCTTGGACGATTTAGGAATGAACGAGCCCATGAAAGTGTTGAGGAACAACATGCTGTCACTACATGCGCATGTGGACAGCAGGTTGGACTTCATGCAGAACACTTTAGACCAGATCTTGGACGCTTTGATAAGGCCAGGATTCCGACCACCAGCACAATCGCCGTTGCCGTTAACAGCGATGTCAGGTCCCTTTCCCTTACAAGCTGGCACACATCCAAGTGGTACGTCTGCAGCAGTCTCGCAGACTGTTGCGTCTTCTTCTTCGGGTCCAGTGGTCATTGCTACATCACCACAACAACCTGTTCAGCAATCTGGACAGCAGCAAGGTCAATGGTACCCCAAGACCGCAATGAAACCGCCTCTTGCCTTCTCAGGCGAGAGAAAGGACGAGGAACTCAACACATGGCTAAGGACGGTCCCAGTTTGGGTGAAGGCCAAAAGGACCTTGCCAGAGGATGAGGTGGTAACTGCGGCATCTTACCTAGAGGGTAAAGCAGCCAAGTGGCTAGATGGTGTAGTTGTGAAGGCCGGGTACGTGCGACGCATGGTGGATTGGGCTAAGTCTTTGACCTTAGACCAATTCATGGAGATGGTAGAAGCTCGATGGCATAACCCACAGGAGGCTCAAAGGGCCACTGATGCCATTAACAAACTTGACCAACGCAAGTTCAGGTCAGTTAGGGAGCTTACGACTACCGTGGAGGGCCTGATCCTCGTCCCGGGCATCAACTACAGTGGCCAGTTCCTGTTAACAACTTTTGTCAGATGTCTTTCAGAGAACATCAGGAACTTACTGGCCAGTGAGGCTTGCACCGAGTACCACTCGTTTGAGACATTGTCTAGGAAGGCCTTAGACTTAGAGGCAACACTAGGCAATGCTTAACCCACCTCAAGGAACGACTCAAAGAAGAAGAAGAGTCTCCAGGAGTGGAAGAAGAAGGGGGCGAAGTTGATGATGGTTGAGTCAGATGGGACCCAAACTGAAATCGACGAGCTCTCTGACCTGGTGGACTATTCAGAGTATGACGGCGAGGAGGTAGCTGAGGGCAGCACCCTCACCGCGGTAGTAAAGACTAAGGCAAGTGGCCGAGGTAAGGGCCAACCTAGGAGTCAAGGAAAGGTCGCCTCCAATCAGACCAAACAGGCTGAGTGGGCAAAGGCAGGTCTTGACCAGGACGTGTGGCGTGACCGCCGATCGCGTGGCGCTTGCATCAACTGCGGTGAATACGGACACATGCAGTGGAAGTGTCAGAACGCGAAGGTTACGCAAAAGGTTGCACCAAAGGTTGGGGCAACTTATTCCGAGGCATCTAGCTCGGGAAACGCGTAGGGCCAGTGGAAGTAATAGCGGCTTCTACTCAAGATGAAGTGGGAATGATACCCTCCTCACTTCATGACAAGGCCGAAGCTAATGACTCCTTAGCTACCCCGCAGACGTATCTAGACCAAACTATGCTTTGTACATTAGATGTGTCTGAGGCCTTAGAAGACTTAGAAGGCGAATGGTCAAACAAGGATCCTCGCGAGTCTTGGGTGGCGCTAAAGAAGGGTCCTAGAGGGGAACATTTCGTTGTGGAAGTGGATGTAGGAGGCCGCAAATGTGGTGCCTTCATAGACACAGGCTCCACGCGAAATTACATAAGTCGCGACTGTTTGGAAAGGCTGCACCTACAGGACCGGGTACGGCACCTTAGTAGACCAGTAGCATCTACTTTGGCCAACAAAGAGCGCATGATTGTCACAGACTACCTGAAGGACGTAGTCTGTACCTTCTCCTATGGAGGAGGTGAGCTTAACCATAAGATCTCGTTCTTGGTTAGTAACGACTTGCCATTTGACATGTTGCTAGGCATGTACTACCTCGATATTGCTAAGCCCCAGTTTGACTGGGATAAGAAGGTGCTCAAACAAAAGTTGCCCGATGGCTGAACTGCCAGAATGACTAAGTTCAAGGCCAGTAGTATTATAGATACCTATGGCTGCTTGTGCGCATCTGCGTTCTACAATTACTATAAGCAAAACCAAGAGGAAGGTATGTACCTTGTTTATGTCTCTGAGAAGGGGGAGGCCGTTAAAACACCCCCGAAGATAGAACGTGTCATTGCTAAGTTCCCTGATCTGTTCAAGGAGCCCACAGGAGTTGTTGATAGGGAAGTCGTCCATGCTATAGAAATTATTCCAGGGAGTAAGACCCCAAAGGGAAGGATCTATAGGATGACCCCTGCCGCGTTAGATGAACTTCGGAAGCAACTCAAGGTGCTGACAGAGGAGGGATGGATTCGGCCTAGTACTTCCCCTTACGAATCACCTGTGCTATTTGTACCAAAGAAGGGGGGTACTTTGAGGATGTGCATTGATTATAGGGGMCTCAATGCCATCACGGTGAAAAACGCAGAGCCTCTACCCCGCATAGACGACCTATTGGATAGAGTGCAGGGATGCAAGTACTATACGAAGATAGACTTGAAATCCGGATATCATCAGATCGCAATAAGACCTGAGGACCAACACAAGACAACTTTTCAGACTAGATATGGTCTGTATGAGTTTGTAGTGATGCCTTTCGGTCTTTGCAATGCGCCGGGTACATTCCAGCACGCTATGAATCGGATCTTCCATGACCATTTAGATAAGTTTCTCGTAGTCTATCTAGACGACATTCTGATTTTTAGTAAGTCTGCCGAGGAGCACGCCCAACATGTTGAGACAGTTCTCTTACTCCTACGACAACACAAGTATAAGATCAACCTAGAGAAGTGTGAATTCGGTCGCACTAAGATTCTATACTTGGGTCATGAAGTATCCGCGGAGGGAATTAGGCCGGAAGATGCGAAAGTGGCTAGTATTCGAGACTGGCCACGACCTCAGACAGTTACTGAGGTCATATCTTTCTTAGGAATGTGCGGCTACTATAGGAACTTCGTAAAGAACTATTCTACAGTCGCCTCTCCTTTGACAGATCTAACTCGACTTGACACACCATGGGACTGGAGTGATGAGTGCGAGGGTGCTTTCAAGAGATTGAAGCATGCACTCATGAATCACGAAGTTCTCATGGTTCCCAATCCGCAGAAGCCATTCATAGTGACCACTGACGCAAGCCAATACG
>BFEA01000382.1:670202-690932 GCA_003427395.1 Chara braunii
GCGATGGATTGAGGTCATAGACCAATATGACTTCAAGCTTGAGTACCTAAAAGGAGAGTACAACAAGGTTGCAGACGCGCTATCCCGTAGAGCAGACTACCTAGGTGCGCTAGTTTTCGAATTTGGCGTATCTAACGAAGTAACTCAATCATTGGTGGGATCCTATCAGGAAAACCCTGTCACGATGGACATCATCCGCAAACTTCAAGCAAAAGACAAGGCCACAGAAAGTGAGTTTGTGATGGTGGATGGGCTAATCTATCTTGATAAGGCCGGAGTAAAGAGATTGGTAGTTCCATCTAGTGAACAGTTGCGTAGTTTATTTTTAGGCGAATGTCATGACGCAACTGGGCACTTTGGCTACAAGAAGACGAGTGTTAACTTAGTACAGCGATTTTGGTGGCCCAGAATGCTAGATGACGCAAAAAAGTATGTTGAGACCTGTCAGGTCTGTCAGCGGAACAAACCGCGAACCCAGGCACCGCTTGGGTTATTGAAACCTTTACCCATTCCTGATGGTCAAGGATTGAGTGTTTCCATGGATTTCATGGACACCCTTGTGACCAGCAAGAGTGGTAAGAGGCACATTTTCGTCATCATTGATAGATTCACCAAGTACGCTAGACTAATAYCAATGCCAGAGACAGTCAGGACGGAGTATGTCATCAAGTTGTTCAAGGACAACTGGGTAAGGGACTTTGGTTTTCCAAAGACCATCATTAGTGACCGAGACGTCCGCTTCACAAGTGAACTGTGGAAGAAGACTTGCAGAACAGAGGGGTAGTCAACTTCAAATGACTTCAGGGAATCATCCCGAAGCCAACGGACAAGCCGAACAAATGAACAGAGTGGTACAGCACTTGCTGCGGCATTACATCAAGCCCAGCTAAGATGATTGGGATGAGCAGTTGCCTCTCATCGCCAGCTTGTACAACAATGCTATTCATAGTAGTATCGGCGTTAGTCCTAACCAGTTGCACTTGGGATGGAAGCCTAGATCAGCACTAGACTTTCTCCTACCTGAAAACCGACCTGCCGCAACTCCAGGCACACTTGAATACGGCATGCAATATGAGAAGTTGCTGCGCGAGGTTGTTGAACATATGAAGAAAGCTCAGCAAGCCATGATTGCTTCCGAGAATCAACATCGCAGACAGTCCACATTTTAGGTGGGGGAACGTGTCTGGGTCAAGGCTAGTGAGTTAGGACATGAGTTCGGAATATCTCGTAAACTAATGCCTCAATACTTTGGTCGCTGGGAAGTTTTGTATGTAGTGGGAGATGCAATGGATGGTCCTACGTACGTCATTCGTGTCCCTGGTCATCTACGCACTCACCCAGTTTTTCATGCCTCAAAGCTTGCACCTTTCGCTGAGACAAATCAATTCCCTTCTAAGAGATCGATGTTGCCCCCAACCATGGATGGTCAAGTTGACATCGACGACATTGTGGATCACAGGGACATGCCTGTTCCAAAGCCGCTTGGCCGAGGAAGACCTCCCAAGCCGAAAAGAGAGTACTGCGTCAGATTCAGGCATCACACGGATCCAAAAGAAGATCGTTGGTTTACCAGGGAGGAACTGATTGACACAGCTCCTCAGGTGGTGGCAGACTATGAGAAGAAACTGAAAGGGAAGGAGCCTGCGAAGTAAGCATCTCAGCGGACTTTCTAAGCTAAGGGGGATGGAATGTGAGGATTGAGCCCTCAAGTAGGGGCCTTGCCATGATGTACATGTTTCGGGCTAAGGCCCCAGCAAGCCTAGTGCCCACCCTAAGTGAAGGCGGGCCAGCAAATCGACAAGAACCCTCTGTGCAACATTTCACGAAGTGGGGTTCATACAGTTGCAGCACGCCAGTTGGTTCGAGTGCACCGAGTCTCGGATTTCAGCAAATGCTGAAAGTCCAGGGCCTCTGAGTTGGTTAGGCCATGGGCATCTGAACGTGAGGCCGACAATGCATGCTGGAAAGAGAGGCCGAAAATGCCAAAGGGAAATCGGCCCACTGTTTGAATCTGGCCGCAGGCCTTGATGAAGGAGGCGCAATTGCCTTGCCCCGGGGCCCAACTGTATCGAGTTGGCTTCAGCCTCTGGGCCCCGGACACAGGCTGAAGGGAGGCCGCCCACACACTGCACTGGCATATAGGCAAGCAGGGTGAGGCAACGGGGATCTTGGCCAATGCTGGCATATGCGGGCACGCTGCGCAGATGCAAGGGTGCTGCGCTAATGTAGAGCAGCGCTGCGCTAAGAAGAAGCAGGGCAGCGCTAGGCGGTAGGGCGCTACCTGCTTGCAGGGCACTGGCGGCCATAGCCGGACCGCAAGAGGGTGCAGGGGAGGTGAGGGCGAAGGTGGTCCTTCGGAGGTGAAGGGCGCTGTGTGGGTAACAAGGGAGAGTGTGGGGAAGATGACACGTACCTGGTGATGGTGGAGGTCTACATTGGTGTTGACATCATCACTCGCTGGTAGTCAAGTTGTATGGTTGCTGTTCATTGTTGTAGTTGTAGGATAGGCTGTAGAGTAGATAGGGTGTCTGGCGCCATTCACAAGAGAGAGCTACATTTGGGTTATGCTGTTGGTGTTGCCCTGGTGGGCATGGACATTGACTCACGATTCTTCTGTATCATTCTCAATGGGATGGTTACTCGGTTCGATGTGCTATCTGCTTTGGCTTTGAATACTTGGACTTCAGTGTGATTTTGCATTTTGGATTTCTGTGCTTCGTCCATACTCATGTTCCTTGCACATGTTATTTTATTGATCTTGATGAATATGATATTGGGATTTATGTGCCAAAGCAGAGATATGATGAAAACCGAAAAGGGGCGTGTTGGCAACGAGCTTCAGATCTTGCGCATGATGAGAAAAAAAGATTAGAGCGGGAAGGAAGGAACTTCTCCTTTAGTACCTATGTCAGACCTTTTGTGGGGATACCATCTCCACCTGTTGAGGGACTCACGTTCTCAAGGGATAATTGGTATGCTATGATAAAGTTTGCATGGAAAGTGAAGAGAGCCAAAGAAAATTTTTCTCAGTAGCTAGGATAACTACTGTGAGGGGCAAACTTTATGAAGTGATAGGGCAAGATAATCCCTTTGTAATCTTGAGACATGAGATTTCTGAGGAAGGACATATAGTATTTCATATTCCGGTAGTTAAGTTCCTAAACTCTGACAGTTTGGATGTGAGGGTTTATCCCTCCAACAGCCTGGAGGAGGAAGTTGATTACTTGGGATGTTTAAAGGGAGCGTACGTTAGTTTCGAGCGGACAAACGAATTGTTGGAGAGATTAAAAAGGAAAATAACATGGGGAGTGGGAGTAAGGGAGTTCGAAAGACTTCCTAAATTCTCACTTGCTAAAGGATTTGAAGACATAAGAGATTGGATGTCTCTGTTGGAAGTCATTGCTGAGATCAGTTGAGCAAGAGAAAAAGACACCGTTGTGATGATAAAATCCCTACTTCTGATTACCTTCCAACACAGATTCGAGATCCCTGATTATGTCCAATCTGAGATCTACCTTTCAGATGTTGCTTATGATGGTTAGCAATGCCCAGTTTGATTGAACAGCTGACACTAGGAGTTGTGTTGGTCGGTAGAGTAGTCAAGGTAGAAGGGACTCTTCGGATCTCTGACATAAATCTTTCTACCCTGGATGAGTTTGAGTTTTTGCACCCTTTCTTGGATCGCATGAGAGATTCTGCCTTGAGAATTACCACAGACCAGACTGAGATAAGCTTTCTGTTAAAGGTGGTGAAAGTGAGAACTACGGAAAGAGTATAATACCACACTTTTCAGGAACGGGTCTCTCTTGCAAGAAGGATTAACAGCGGGCCGTAAATGATGCAATTTCATTATGAGATTATAGATTTGACTCGATATTTTATGATCCGGGGTACAATAAAGGGGTATGACAGAAGACTGAGTAGGGATGATGAGAAAGAATTGATTGAAGATTACGCTGGAAGACTGAGAAGGATTGCGCTGCCCTTGATTACTAACCAATCAATTATTGTTTATACCCTATATGTACAAAACTCTCAAGGCTAAAGCAGACAAGAGAAGAGAGGAACGAGCCTGTATCTCTTGCGAGAAGAGTGAGAGATTGAAGGGCAGAGAAGAAAAAGGACAAGAGTTACAGAAAGAGAAGGGAGTACTTGGGAAAAGTCTATAGTTAAGATGGTTGGGCGAGCAAGACCAAGTACATCAGCAGGGACCAATGAAGAGGCCTTGGTTGGGGTTATACGAGAACCGGTCGAGAGAGTTGATACTATAAAAGGAGGGTCAGACATTGCAAGAATAAAGAGGCCAGATGAGAGAATTCCCTGCTTTAGAGGACCGCAAGTTAATGACTTCCTGGACGAGTATGAGTTATTTGGGCTCAGTTATGGTTGGACAGATAAGCAACGGCTTAAGCACCTCCCATTTTATTGTGATACTGACTCAAGATTGACAGTTCAGGAACTAATGGAAGGTGCCACTACTTGGGAAGAAGTCAAGGAGAGACTGAAAAAGGAATTTGAGAAAGATTCAGTTCCAACCACGACTAAGGATTTACTTAACATCAGGAGAGCTAAATATGACACTTTCAATGTTTTTCTTCAGACCTTCATCCGAACAGCAAGAAGAATTTCATATTTGGATGAAGCTCAGATATGCCATATATTTTTGACAAATTTTACTGACACTGAAAGGCAAGCAGTCCTTAATCAAGCTCAGCACTATCCTCTCAGATGGGATTAAATGATTGCAATCATAAAAACTCTATCTACTGTCTCCCATAAGAAATGGTCACTGGATCAGATCAGTACTCGGGCCAAGGATTGGGAGACTGAGAATGGAATGAATAGAGGAAGCAATCTGACTGTTGAGAATATTCTTCAAAATGTGATGGCTAACTTTATGCCCGCAAGGCCTGCAACGCATGCTGAGGATGATAGGGGAAAGAAAAAGGTTGAAAGTGAGGAAGATGACGACGATGATGATGACAATGAAAATCATGGTAAGAAGGGGGACTCGTCCAGAACCAAAAGGAATGTGAAGAATGGTGATGGAGGAAACAGAGAGAGAAGAAAATATGATGAGCATCCTAAGAGGAGTTTTATTTGCTACTATTGTGGTGAAAGTGGACATACTACCACCTACTGCAAGCCACTTGAGGAGGATGTAAGAAGTGGGGTGGCAAAGAAAGATGCAATGGACCATGTCTGTGATAGCTCATGGAATAAGTTGGACCCCAGACATCCGGGAGGTATGAGGCTTCTTGCCCTTAAACATGACGAAAGGATGAAGATTAAAAAGAAGAGAAAAACCAATGTGAATGTTCATTTTCTCACTGGAGACTTGCCTAATGAACTGGTACAAAGAGCAGACGACCCTTATACCGTGATTGAGCTGTCTCTGCAGTCCTTAACACTGACAAAGTGTGAGCCTAGTGAGGCATCAACGAATGAGTCTCCATTTGGAGGGAACCCTACTTTTCAGAATCCTTCTAGATTAGTAGAGTCCTCTTCCAATGAAATGGCTCATTTTCTGGCTAACATGATGTCATTCCATGGTGATTTACCTCCCGAACTTATCATGGAACCTAGTGTCAGGATTGGTGAAGTAAGTAACCATCAAACTCGTATGACACCTCAAATGATAGAAGAAAAGAAAAGAAAGAAGGCTGAAAAATCTCTTATCGACATTCTTGATGATCCTTAACCGGAGCGTTCACAGGAAAAGAGTGAACAAGGAAGAAAAAAAAAATTTGTTCTCAAGAGTGATTTGGATGATGGGACAGTAATCTCTGATGTAATTACTAAAATGCTGGAAGAAAAGAAAGTGACACTGTCTTTCAAGGAAGCAATGACACTAGCGCCCTAATTGAGAGAATAATTGAAAAGGTTAATTGAGAAGAAGAAAATGAAAGTTAATTATTTGGGGTCAGTATTTCCCAACCAAGTGAATAGATCACTGTCAGGTTGCAAGATGACATTTGCAACCATGGGTTGTAGGCATCTTACAATTCGCATTAATCAAGTGAAGATTTTAGCCCTAGTAGATTCTGGGGCAGAGCTGATATTTCTTTCACGAAGAACGATGGAGGTTTGTAATTTATCAATTGACTGACCTGCACAAAATGTACTGAGTAATATTGCACGAGAGCTGTTCGTGGCAGGATTCATTGATAATTTGCCTATCAAGGTTGGGACAATGACTGTGGAGTTACTGGGTTTTGTAGTACCTGATCAGGATCATATGACTGTATCTTGGGAACTTCATTCTTGCATAGGATGGATGCGGTCCAATTTTTCAGTCATGAGGGGTCATCCTGGATCAGTCTACAGGATCCAGAGACTGCTCAAGAGCAGACTTTTATGGTCGGTACAAAAAATGATTTCAAACATCAACTATCTGCTAATTCGATTAGGAGGGAAAAATCTGCTGAAATAGTTAGAAGACTAAAGAAGGAAGGAAAATGAGAAGCAAAAGAAAAGATTTCAGTGGGAATCAATCAAGTTTCGAAGATAATAATAAGAGCCCTTGGTAAACTCGAGGATGAGGACGGACAAATTGAAGCCTTCAAGAAAGCCGTGGAAACTGCTAAGGGAGGGAAGATGAAATTGAGATTTGCATCGACTCACCCTTTTTTAGGAAAATAGTCACTGGGTCGAAAAGAAAATACAAACCTAAGGGGGTAAAAAAAAACTCAGTGGCAGTCTTAATAGAAAAAAGATTATGATGAAGCATTGTAAAAGGAAAGACAAATTATAAGAGCATTGAGGGAATCCGCAAAGCTGGAGAATAGGGTCACCAAAGAAAGGTTTGACACGATGAACATAGACTCAGATCAGTTTATCCTGCCTAAAGAGAAAGAATATATCTCCAAGATGTGTCAGGAATTCTCTGGTGCTTTCTCCTTTAATGATGAAGAGAGGGGCCGATTGCACGTGGACATGATCAAGATGGTCAAGATTTGGACAGTTGATCATGTACAATGGAATGATAGACCAACTAAGTATGCCCTAAAGGAAGAAGCGGAAGTAATGAAGTACCTAGACAAGAAGATTGCATCTAATGTTGCTGAAACTGTTGATGAACCGTATGCTAACCACTGGTTTTGTTTCTGGAAACCAGGGGGCGGGCTAAGAAGGATACTAAATCTTCAGAAGCTCAACTCTGTGACGGTACGTGATGCAGGTAGTCTTCCTAATGCTGATCTCCTTGCTGAATCATTTGCTGATCGATATATTTATTCCCTAGTTGTTCTGTATTCTGGCTATGATCAGTTTCCTATTGATCCCACTAGTCGACCCATGACTGCCATGCACACGCCGAGGAGACTTGTTCAGATGAGTGTGGTACCTCAGGGCTGGACTAACGGGGTGGCGGTGGTTCAAAGGGATATGATCAAAGTCATGCAGGATATTTCTCCTGAAATAACCAGTCCCTACATTGATGATAATCCTGTAAAAGCACCCTCGGTAAGAGATGAAACTTTGGTCGCAGGGGGAGTCAGAAAGTTTATCTGGGAACATGCTGAAGGAGTAAAGATGCTCCTAGAAAGACTTCAGAAGTATAATCTGACTGTCTGTGGACCAAAGTCCCTTCTTTTTCAACTAGAAGTGATAATCTTGGGTTTCAGATGCTTTTCCAAGGGTAGGAGTCCAGATCCCAAGAAGATAGACAAGATCTTGAACTGGCCTCTGCCTCTCAAAAGAGTGACAGATGTCAGGAGCTTCTTGGGAGTTTGTGAATTCTGGAGGATTTTTATTCCTTATTTTGCCGCCCTTGCAGAACCTCTGAGAGAAATGGTAAGACAAGGGGCTTTCTTAGCATGGAATGATAAAAGACAAACTGTAGCAGAAACGTTGAATGAAAAATTAAGAGATGGCGGTGTGGTGTTGGGAGTACCATATTATGATGATGACGAGACAAGACTTTTCATCATTGAGGCTGATGGAGGACCAGTTGCTCTGGGTGGAGTACTTATTAGCACCAACAGGTAGATCCAACGGTCAGCAGATGGATCGCCTTCATCTGGACATATGATTTTAAGCTGGAAAAGATTCCCATTGAGAAAAACTGAGCGGATGGCCTAAGTCGGATTGAGTAGCGAGAAGAAGAAGAAGATGTGAATGGAACAATTGAAGAATCCGCCTATGTTGATAATTTTTTTAATGAAAAAGATGATGAGGATTATGAGGCACCATGCTCCTACAAGTGGAGTCTGTGGCCGGAAGAGAGAGATAGTTGGGGAGAAATCCCAAGTGCATACGTTTACGAATCGATTCTTGGGAAAGAGGAAGAAGATGAACTAATCGATTGGTATGCAAGAGTTAATGCTGCAGCAGTGGCTGCTCACGAGATTGGGGAAAGTTCAGGTTCAAAGGAAGAAGAGGAGAGTGAAAAGAAGGAAGAAGAGATATTTTTCTTCTTTAAAGAATATGATGAAAATTATCAAGAGATTGGCAGAAAGATGAAAAAGGAGCAGCTAAAACAATATTATTGTAAAGATTCAAGGAAGAAATTAAGATTAAAGAGAGGACACCTCTTTGTGGATGGTAAGGGAGGTCTACCTCCACTAAGAGTGGTCTGTGGTAAAGAGAGGCAGTTAGAGATAATCGCTGCTCTACATGAGGGGGTCGTTGGTGGCCACAGGGCTGCTGAGGCTACCTACTCCAAGACTGTCAAACTCTACTTTAGGCCTGGCATGAGAGACATGATTTTCAGATACTGTAAATCGTGTGTTTTATATCAGAAGAGGTCTACCACAAGAATGATTGAGCCTTTGTTTCTCACTATTTTGGTAGAGCCAGGCAGCAGAGTTCATTTAGATCTCATCACCATGTCATTAGGCAAGGGTGTAATGAGATATATACTAAACATGAGATATAATTTCTTTGGATACATTGAGGCAAAAACTCTGAAGAGGAAGACAGCTGAGTAAGTGGCTGACTGGATAGAGGAAGTCTATCTCAGGTATCCTTTTATCAGAGAATTTGTCTCAAACAGAGGATCAGAATTCAAAAATGAGGTTGTCAGGAGAATTACACTCAGATTGAGAGTCAAAATTCGATATGTGACTACTTACCATCCTCAAGCGAACGCACCTGTTGAAAGAGGTCACAGAACTCTGAAAGATTCATCGGCTAAGTGGTGTGAAGGGAAGCTCAGTAATTGGCCAAAGGTGTTAAGAGTTGCTGTATATGCTGATAATATCACAGTCAAGAGAACTACTGGTTATGCACCTTTTACTCTGTGGTATGGTCGATATGCTACATTGCCTATTGAGAGTATTGTCAAGACATGGTCAAGTCAGGAAAGTGACAGGGAATATTCTATTTCAGAACTCCTTCAAATCAGAATGAGGCAGATTTCTGAAGTTGATCAGGCAGTGATGGATGCAGCAGAGAGTATGACATCCAGCAGACTATCGGATCAAGAAAGATGGAACAATAAAAGATATATAAGAAAAGAGAAATTGAAGATTGGAGATGTTGTTCTTTTGTTTGACAGTTCTCTTGAGACACAATTGATTAAAAGGTTGGAGCCCAGATGGCTTGGTCCTTACAGAATCACAGGAGAAGCAGAAGGCAAGGTTTATGAGATCTCAGAAATGGATGAATCCAGGGTTCATGACATGGTATGAGGGTCAAGACTTCGTAAGTTCATCTTCAGAGACCCTGACTTGATCCCTACAGTGACTCCAAAGAGAGGAAAGAGAAGTCAACCATCCAAGTAAGAGAACAGTCATTGAGAACTAAGAAAGAGTACAGTAAGACAATGAGAAAGTGAGACTCAGTTATCAGCAGACAATGATCATTCCTGCATAGTCAATTCAACATTTCAGTTTCAACATTTTTGTTTCAGCATTTCAGTTTCAATACTCCAGTTTCAGCATTTCAGTTTCAGTACTTCAGTTTCAGCATCTCAATTTCAATATTCCAATTTCCAGCAAGTCATTTCATTATCTATTTCAGCAAGCAACTAAGTTAATGAGACTATATCCTTGATGCAGCACTGCAGTCGTTCCATGAGTGTAAAACCTTGAGAGTGGAGAGTAACTGTGAGTACAGCTCTAGGAGCATTGACACAGTGTCGAGATTTAAGAAACTCATGGTTGTGGCACATCAAATGATGTAAGCAGTATTATTCTTATGACAAAGAGAAATCATGATGGACATAGAGAAATTCAGTTCTGTCTGATTGAAAGTTATCAGCAGAAGGACTTCGTGTCTCTGACTAAGTTGTCCATCCAAGAGATTTAGACGAAGGCAGGCATAAAGAAGTTCAACTTTGCTTGACTGAGAGAGGTAAGTAGAGGGACTTCGTGCTTCTTGGCTAAGGGTTTGTCTTCACTCTGATGAGGGAAGGGACCTCTCTGAGATCAGTGCTTCAGTATTTCCTTGAGACTGACGGGACGTCTCTTGGACAAGAAATCCTAGTTGAGGGAAAGGACCTCTCTGGGGCGAGCACTAAGTCTTTGTTTGAGGTTGAAGGGAGGTCTCTTGCGAACCCTTAGTGTTGGCTAGCATGTTATTGTTCATTGCCTCTTGAGACTGAAGGAGGTCTCTTGAGAAATGTTTGTTCTGTTATGGGGCGAGGGCAGTCTGCTTGTGGGGTTATGATATGCTTGCCTGACTGTATGCGCCTGGGGTTTTCTTCTCTAACCTAAGGACAAGTTGATTGTCGAGGTTAGCCAGAGCCTTCCCGCAGTAGGTTGCAATCTGGTGGGGTCTGCAGGTCCCCGACGCGAGTGTCGAATTCTGTAGTCAGCTGAGGCTAAGACTCCGGGAGTCTGGCCTATGAGGCTGAAAGAGGTCGGCTGGAACCCTACCGCAGTCAGAGGATGCAATCTAGTGACGTTAGCCAGAGTCTGGAACTGTGGTTAGACCCGGTCCCACGTTCAAAAATTTGGGCGGGGTAGCCAGCGCCCTTGGCCAAAAACTGGTAGGTGAGCCGGTCCCTGACCGCAGTGGTCAAATACGGATTCGGGATAGTCAGACTGACGGGACGTCTACTGTCATAGGGTGACCAGACCCGCTATAGTCTGGGTGTCATGGCGAGAGTGCCAAAGGGTTGTCATACTCGAGTAGTGGGTATGATTGGTCCTGACCTGGAGGCAGGTCAAAGGGGCTGTCAAGACAAATGGTCTGACTAGTCCTGGCCTGAGGTGGGCCGAATGAGGTATGTCAGACTGACGGGACGTCTGACATTCCTGGCCAGTGGTGGGCCGAAACCAAGGCAATCAATAAATCCTGGGTACGAAGAGTTGTTATATATTAATTGTTATTTATTATTTATTATTTTATTTATGGGTTTTATTTTAATTTATTTATGTTTAACTACTGGTTGTCAGAGAGTCTGCTTGCTGGGCATGGTTGTTGACTATGGGACTTGCTGGTTTTGCAGGTATACGGATGATTGTCCGAAGCTCCCAGACCAGGGAAAAGAAAAAGGGTTTGGTATCCCCTCCCTTTTGTCTGAGAAGTTGGGGAGACACCTCACTCAGACCAGAGAAAGAAAACAAGGGTTTGGTATCCCCGTCAGGTGCTTGAGAAGCTGAGAAGACGTCTCACTCAGGCCAGAGAACAGAAAAGAGGGTTTGGTATGCCCTACTTCCAGCATTGACAGACAGAGCAAGTACCCCCGTTATTGGGGTCATCAAGAGCTAAGGTAACCTCCATGTGAAAAACCACCGGTTGAATAGGTCAAACATTCAGACAAAATCCTTCTTAAGATTTTATTTGGTGGCCGACAAGCGGCCAAGTTCACGAAGAACCTGCGTCCCTGGCCTTAAGGAAGCCAAACTCTCAAGCGTGGGGCGCTATAGAACGGATAGTGAACTGGAAATCTTATGAGTCGAAATCAGACTTAGAAAGCAGAGAAGAAGTCGCGCTTATACATGACATAAAAGATAGCCATGAGTTCAAGCTGGAAAAGAAAGAGAAGGAAGAAGATGCTAAAGAGAATGCAGTGATTAGGGTGATGTGGAGATGAGATAGTACACGGGATAGAGGAAGGTGGAACAGGCACTATCGCTTTACTTACGGCAGGGGTGGAAGGAGCTCTGGGGATACAAGGGGGAGAAGAGGCGCTAGGAGTACCATAGCGCGCGTCGAACTTCTTGCGAAGGAACTCCATCCTGTCAGGGGATGGAGTTCTCTCGTACCACCCTCCTAACGGGTAGCGAGGGTGTGGCCTCAAACGGCCATAGCCTCGCGGCTCCTCCTCTTCCTCCTCCTCTGAGCTATAATCCCTCCATGCCCTAACTAGCGGTTCTTCATTTGCTTTCCCTCCTCTTCCTCCCCTCCCTGGACCCTGTCCACGACGTGCCTCAGGCATGGCGGAGATCGAGTCTAGTTATTAAGGGAAGGATGAGAGACAGACGATGTAGCACTAAGACCTATGATTAGAAGGATACTATGTGAAGAGAGTTTGTGGTGATGAGATGAACAAGGGGGGAGAACGAAAACAAAGAACTGATAAGAAGAAAAGAGGAAAAACGACTGCACTGAATAAGAGGACCACGACCTGCGGTGGTGGGAGGAAGGTGAGTGCCGAGAGAAAAGGCGAGCACTAAGAGAGAGAAGGCGAGCGCCAAAAAGAAAGGTGAGCCGAAGGAGAAGGTGAGCGTAGAGGAAAAGAATGACCACTGGGAAAAAGCGAGTGCCGGGAGAAAGAGTGGACGCTGAAGCAAAACAGAAAACGGGCCGCACAGAGCCACGGCTCGGGCTGCACAGCAAGTCGCGAATAGGAACGAATGAGAATACTTCTGCTTTCACTGTTTATATACTGGAAGTGTGATCCATTTACTTCTGCTTTCACTGTTTATATACTGGAAGCGTGATCCATTTTGACCCCGCGGGGACGCTCGGTGGGGGTTTGGTATTATGTCGAAGGGCACGGTGTCCCGACCTTCCTTTGTGTACCAGATCCTCGGTCGGTGTGAGCTCCTTGTTCCGACCTCCTGCTCCCTAGGCTCATCTCGTGCTATAGGTCTTGTACCTGGACTATTCCCGGCAGGGGCCGGTCCCAGTGGCGTAGCCCTCAGCAAAAGGGGTGCGCTACAGGACTTCCATTGGTCCATGCAGGCTCGGCGCCCTGCTGTACAGCAGAGCACTACCGGCCTGTGACCGTGGTAGCCGCTGGGTTCGCCCTGGGACGCGAAAGTGAGACGGCGGGCTCAGTCTTTTCAACCGCGCGCTAAGCATCCCTGTACAGGTTATGGGTCAGGTGCATGATACTGACAGCAGCCAAGAGAACAGAAAGCTAAACAAGAAGCAACAAGAGAAGAAAAATAGAAAATCAGAGGTGTAATTAATGTGGTTGGACTACTAGCTTTAGTTCAGGGGAAATCTGATGGCCTTTGAATCCCAGTTATCATTACGTCCAACTTGTTGGTTATTTTTCACTATTTATTGTTATCATTATTCCCTGTATGCCTTTCTTGACTGGCCTGTCGTTTCGAGGGAAGGCCGACAGGACAAGGTTTCGAACTCGAGCGGTGGTATTGCAGTCTACGGGAGCACAACCCTTCGAATATCACCTGTACCGGGTTTTGCGTGTCTAGGTTCCGCTCGGTAGGACCCAACAATTTTACTACAGGTTAGATACGGTGGGCTGAAATTTGAAGCGCCACCTTTTCTTTCTGCTACTATTATGATTATGATTATTATTATTATTGTTATTATTTAGTTCCCCCACTTTGAGTTTCCGGCCGTCAATCTGTCACTTCATGGGGAAGCCTGCCGATTCGAGTTTTCAGACTGCGGCCGCGATCCTATGGTCAGAGCCTTACCGGTCTTTCGAAAGTTGCCTGAACCAGGCCTGTTTGCCCGAATCGTGCGGACCCCGGTGGCCAGGTTAAGGGTCAGATACAGTGAAAACTAAAAGGAAAAGAAAATGGGAAAAGGAAGAAAAGAAACCCCAGATTTGTGTGTGAGAGCGGGGCGCGGTTCAGGCAAGGCTGGTGCACATAGAGATTTTGAGAGACTACCCCCTTCTTTCTTTTCCTTTCCCTGTTGTAATCATTGTTATTTTATTTTATAATTATTATTTAGTTTTCTAAATCTGATTTTCTACCTGTTGGCTTGTCTTTTCGCGGGAAGCCAACGGTTCGGATTTTGAACCATCTTATTGTGGCCTAAGTAGGCCAATCCCACGTATACAGTCTGTGGTTGGGTTTCGATCTGGCATCGTGAGGTGGGACCTCAAAAGGAGGGCGACCCGCGGCCGCATTGGTAGGAGGCTTATCACCCCCTTCATGGAGGGTCATAAGCCCCCTCCTTGCCATCGGACACGGGTACCCGCCAGACATAGGACAAAGCTTGTGTTTTGAGGAAAGGAAAATGTTTGTCAGCATTTCATTATGGGATACCGGATTGGGTCGTTGATCCGTCGTGATGATTAGTGACTCTGCTGCCTCATAGTGGTTTCAGACCGTACTTCGACCGTTGAACCTTCGTTTTTGAATTATTTAGTTTTGCCTCGTTTTTCATTTTGGAAATATTAAAACTGTTAATATGAAGGAAAATTATGAAAGGACTAGAGCTGGTCTCTTCCTTTAGTACACAGAGTTACGGCCTATAAAGAAAAGAAAAGGGGGAGGAGAGTTTAACAGTACGCACACTAGTTGCAGAAGTACTTTCTGTCGCAGAGTGTTTCTTTTGCACTAGTGTTGCGGGCCTGAGACAAGAGAGAGGGCAGATCTTCGGGGCCTGTAAGGGGGCTATCTCACTGCGAGCGCCTAGAGATTAAGTTCTCGGCTATCCTGAGTGACAATGGCACTACATGGCTATAGGCCGGGGTGTTGGCGGCATAAAGTGCGCTGGGTTCCAGTGTCGGGTGAAGGCCCTCAGATTACGACGGCGCTGAATTATGATGGGGGAGAAGTAGTTCGACTAATGGTCTGTATTGAAGGGGGGAGAGAGGAGGAGATGCGAGGTGACCAGAGGCTGCAGGATGCCATTTTCGAAGCGCGCGACAGGGAAGAGCGGAGGAGCAGACGAGACGGGGTGACCGTGGGCTTGAGAGTGACGGTCATCAATCACGAGACCGAATTATCAACTAGGACCGAGACAAGAGAGGAGCAGCACAACGAGAGAGACTCAGGCGGGGAGAGTGAAATGAGCGAGGCTGACTGTGAGACAGATCTCAGGTCCTGGAACAGACCCGAGGAGATCCAAAAGCACCACCGGGCCACGGAGCCAGTGGAAAAGGGACCTGAGGCCAGCTCATGATAGCCGACTCCCAGAGGCCGCGGGACCGGAGGCCGCGGGGCAGGAGGAAAACAGAGCAAGGGGAAGAGACAAGTGTGAGACGAGAGAGGCAGGACGCATACGCTGCGAAGAGGTCAACGAAGAGAGAGACAAAGAGTAAGCGGGAACGGGACAAGTTCGCGGGGCACGCCTGGTGTCAACTGAACGGCATCTGTAGCGAACCAGAGGTGACAAGATGAGTGTTACGCATGAGTGTGATGGGCGTGTACAGACTGCACGCGGCGAGGCGTGGGAAGAGTAGGAGGGCGGTCAACGAGAAGCGTGAGTGATAGTGGGGTGTGCGCCCGACAGGCGCAGGGTAGTCGGGTAGAGCAAAATGAGAGGGTCAACGGCAAGGGATGAAAAAATAAATGAGAACTGGGTGCGTGTGCAAGGGTGCTGAAGTCAACTAAACTGGAGTGTGCGACTAGCCAGCGAGGGGAGGACACACTGAGATAGGCCGTGTTGAAAGGTGCGCGTAAGGAAGAGAGTTCACAACCACGCGGGACAAGGGAAAAACAGAACAGAGGGAAAAGACAAGGGGAGGACAGCCGAGCTCTGAGAGTGATGATAGCATACCGCCACACAAGAGAGAGGCGGTCAGATTGGCTTCTTACAGGCAGGGGGGGCAATCATGAGTGACCAACAGGCTTACTCGAAGAACTCAGCTGCGTTCACGCGACTAACGCATTGATGGTTGTCCACTCGTATGAACATGCTAAGATCAAATGATATTTGAAGTTGCTTATGACCCGATGAGGCAAGGCTGAGAGAGAGGGGCTTTTGCGTGATCGAGTCAGACGTAGGTGAGACAAACGTACGAGACCGTCTTCGTTCGCGTCATCAATAATACACTGGAGGATTGAGTGTCATGATGAGTCTCAGGTGGCCGGAGAGTGAAGCTGTGAAATCACCAATCTAAGAAGAATGAGTGATGCTTGTGAAAACACGGCGGCAGCTATCATTAGCTGTTCCACTTGAGAGGTAATAGTTAAATTGCGTGAGCATCAGTAATTTTCGCCCTATAGTCTCGTGTTGTTGTTAGCTGATTTCTTGTCGGGTTCGACAACGGCGTTGCATTTGCCTCACCTCGGTCTAGTCTCAGGTAAGACATCATAGCAGGCTTTGTTCATGCCAGGTCGAACCTGGAGAGAATGTATAGTTGCCTACTGCTTCAATAGCTTTGTTTCTGATTTGAGCAGACTTTATCATCAGCGCGTAGAAATTACTCTGCTGTTTACCAATCGTTATCAGAGTAACTCATCTGCACTTTTGGACGATACTTTGAGCGATATTTGAGTGCTACTCAGTTACTGCACGATCGGTATTTAGTTGCTATTCAATCTTTACTTAATCAACTCTCAATGGCATTTTAATCAGCTTTCAGTTTGCAATTCGCTACAGTCATTTTACCTTCCGGAAAACAGCATCTATAAACAACAATCAGAGATACCAGCCGGGAAGTGATCAAAGAACGGCAATCTAAAATAGCAACAGAAATCAGCATTCAGACGCAGCATACAGGAGAATACTATTCTGAAATTCAGTACTTCTGACTAGGACTCTACATTATGAAAACGCGGTGGAAACAACAATTACCCAATAGTCTTCTCATACTTAGATCACACAAGAGTCATCCGCCTCGAGTCCGGCGAACTGATGTAGGGAGGATTCGGCAAAGGTATGGCGGACTGCAACTCTGTTAGAGTCTCCTGTTCTCTGTATCAGGGCACTACCGAGACCTGGAGGAAGAGTGCAATAAAAGAGTACAGCCAGCAGACTGTAGTGATGATGGAACACGCGCTGTCCCTTGTGAGAAGTCATACAAAAATCGAGTACACATACTTTCTGCACGACAGCGATGGAAAGTTATGTGCCATCATGACTTCTGAGGGTACTGTTGAGGAGGCGAGGAGGACTGTTGGCAACCGACCGTGAGAGTTTTGTTTTCTGTGCAAGGACAGTTCACTTATTTGGACATTCAACAATCATTTAATCAACAATCAATCATCAGCAGTCAGTTGCTAGTGATCAGCGTCTAGCAATCAGTTCYGRCAATCASTTCCMTGCGGTCAGTTTGGCAGCCAGTTCTCAAGGACCATCTGSTCAGTCTGTACTGGCAAGAGTACTCATGAGCACWRTTCAGTCTACTCCGGTCARTGAGTCWGTGCTGGYYARCCTCAACAAAATTTCATGCAAAGAGRCTTTYCATTATCAGTATGTTAGTGYCATTGGTTKCAGACAGGGAGATCTGTCAATCTTCATTGTCCATACCAGTTTTGYAGATGGCACTATCCACGATCTGAGGCCTTACCTGAAGAAGGGCAAGGAGACTCATGAGKTTTTTGATCCAGTCTGRATCTYAGCCACTGAATATTTTGAGCAGAGAGAGAGGGAKCTTGATGAGAGTGGYACTACGTTGATTCGCAGCTTYGGGCCTATGCTCTATACTGACTATCCTAGGCCTCCAGTCYCTTCTCTTCTTACAGACGACACAAGTTGGCTGGATGTGATCGRTTTGGCAAAGAGATATATMTCTYCTRYGGTAATYGACAYWGAGGCATTAACCGAGYCTACCGAGTATCCCTACCTCAGGYGAGGAGTCTTTTCAGTGGACGGACTGCCTACCTTGTGGGAGGAGTTCTKCTCCATGGTTGACTRCCGTSTCATGTGCCTTGGATGGTCATGTTCAGAGCTTGCTGGCTATAGGTGGCTTTTTGTTACGAGGCCTCAGTCTCAGATTGTACGTGGGCGTGGGTCACGGCACCAGAGAAGATCAATGAAAAGAGATTGAGAGAGACTGACCTGAGGGATGAGTGAGGACTCTTGAGAGGTGCTGACCATGTCTGTTCACATGTACTTTCTTAGATTATTATGAGTTCTCATTCTTCCCTCATTCAATTGTCAATGTCCCTTCTCGAGCCAGTTAGTCTTATTTTCTGCATTATTCTTGCTTGATAATTACCTTCGTGGAGTCCAGAGCACTAAAAGACATGAGAGGTCAGAAAGAGGAAAACATTGGTTGAGCAAACAATCTCCGCAATGGTTGAACGGTCGGGCGGGCTAGTGCTGCTTGGGGTTGTGAGCCTCAAATTGAGCACTAGATGCTAAGTCGGGTGTATGTATGGACATAAGGAGGGTGAATGGCACGACACGAGAAGCAAAGGCATGCGTAACACACAAGAGATGGCCACCTTTTAACCTCCGAGACAGAGATAGGATCCGTGTCCTCGAGGCCCACCCCCTTGGGCGCTAACGTTCAAATGGATAAGGATGGCCCTAACCAGGCTGTCCGATTGAAATGGATAAGGATGACCCTAACCAGGCTGTCCGATTGAAATGGATAAGGAGGGCCCTAACCAGGTTGTCTGATGAAAATGGATAAGAATGGCCCTAGCCAGGCTGTTCGACTTGGAATTGGAAAGAACGACCCTAACCAGGTTGTTCGGAATGGTCCGTGACAAGGGTCATTCTTTGGAATTGGCACTGGGGTCCCCTTGCATGACTGCTTGAGATGACCGAGATTGAGAAGAGTTGAACCTTGGAAAAGATAATTGAGTTGAGTCTTGGAAAAGAGATTCGACTGAGCTTTGGAAAAGATATAGGACTCAACCTTGGAAAAAATATTGGACTTAGTCTTGGAAAATATATTGGACTCAGTCTTGGAAAAGATATTGGACTGAGCCTTGGAATTGGACTTAGCCTTGGAAAAGATATTGGACTCAGCCTTGAAAAGATATTGGATTGAGCCTTGGAATTGGACTGAGCCTTGGAATTGGATTGAGCTTTGGAATGGGCTTGAGCATTGAACGTTGATTGAACAGTGGAATCGGAATGAGCACTGGAAATTGCATTGCATAAACATGGGACCCTAGGCAACTTGAAATGGACTTGGACATAGCATTGAAATGGATTGGTGCGGGACGTCCGGAACTGACCCCGGCAATGAGCTCTAGTCGGGGAGTTCAAATTGCGCCTCATGTTGAACGCCTAAACGTCAAAGGGTGAGAGAACCAAATGAGCGAGATAGTCATTCTCATTCTAGTTTATTTTGCTACTCTCCAACCACACGCCATACCATAGAGGGGTGGCATGGCCGTTTGGGCCGGACCTCGGCTACCCGCGCTAAGTTGGGTGGCACTGTCCAAGGGGAGAGGCTGACGAGGTACCGGGTAGAGGCCGCCACCACCACGGGGCATCGACACTGCCCTGCCAGAACATTACAACCGTTTCGGGACTAATTGCGAGGTCTTCATAACTGCACTCGCAGACTAATAGAGAGCCCCAACTTTCTTGAAAGAAAGAGGCCGGATCCAGAAAACTACCACTTAGGAGGAACGATTCGCGAGGAAAACTCTTACGGCTAGACGAGGCCCTGGGAGGTTTTAGACTGGACCTACCTGTGAGATATGAGGAAGAACCTCAGTATTGGTGTTCGCCACGTAATAGAAAAAGGTCGGATCGAGTAAGAGGATAAGGCGCCGCCCGCTGGGGAGGAACTGATCACTCTTCCTTTTGTGAAGCGGATGGGCTTGTGTCCTTGACTGCGGTCGGCGGGCCAAAGGTCTGTGTACCTCCGGGTGAGAACCAGCCGCGCGATGGGGACATCGCGTTTTGAGTGAGGGCAAGGTGTGCCATCTACCAATAAAAACACATGCAAAAGACGTGTGTAATTGGCTTTGCGTGGGCCTGAGAAAAGGGGTCTGACAAGATGCCCAGAACAGAAAAAGACTGGTGTAATTGGTTTTGCATGAGCCTGAGAAAAGGGGTCTGGCAAGATGCCCAGAACAGAAAAAAACTTGTGAAATTAACTTGCATGAGCCTGAAAAAACTGTGTCGTTGCACGTACATCGTACGGGGGGGCCCCGTACGGGCCGTACGGACGGACGTACATATGCGCATACGGCCGTACGGACGCTCCCCGTACGAGCGTGCTACGGGCCTGTGGGGGGTGCTGGGGGGGGTTTAAGGGGTTGGGGTGTTGGAACAGGTCAGTGGGTGCGGTGCTGTGCTGTTGAAAAAAATAAAAAAATAAAAAAATTGGGTGAAAAAATGAGAAAAAAAAAATGACTGGCCGTGTCCCCGCGGGCCTCAGCCTGGCACCCGCTGCCGCGGTCCAGAGCAGTTTCGGAGGCCCTCCGAAACTGCCCTGGGCCGCGGCAGTGGGTGCCAGGCTGAGGCGCGCGGGGACATGGCCAATCATTTTTTTTTTCTCATTTTTTCACCCAAAAAAAGAGGGAGGCACTGAGGCAGAGGCCAAGGACGTCTGCTTTAAAGTGAGGTTGTGGGCGTCAACATCCACAGTTTTGTGTTGTCGCCCACATTCCTATTGAGGCTGTCGTCGCCCACGCAACAGTGCTCGTGGACGTTGTTGACGACATGACACACACACACACACACACAGAGAGAGAGAGAGAGAGAGAGAGAGAAAGAGAGAGAGAAAGAGAGAGAGAGAGAGAGAGAAAGAGAGAGAGAGAGAGAGAGAGA
>BFEA01000382.1:714441-736967 GCA_003427395.1 Chara braunii
CCCACGGCCACCCAACACCCAACCACCCGAAAATCACGCCCGACCCCCCCTCGAGGACCCCGTACGGACGGCCGGAATCCCGTACGTACGGGCCGTACGCACGGAAGGGGTCCCGTACGTACGGTCGTACGGGAGTACGTACGGGCTGTATACGTACGGACGTACACATAGTGAAAAAAAAAAAGAAAAAAAAAAAGGTCTGGCAAGATGCCCAGAACAGAAAAAAACTTGTGTACTTGGCTTTGCGTGGGCCTGAGAAAAGGGGGTCTGGCAAGATGCCCAAAAAAGAAAAGACTTGTGTGATTGATTTGGCATTGAGTAATTGGTTTGCATGGGCTTGAAAAGAAGGTCTGACAAGGTGTCTAGAAAAGAGATGTACGAGGGATGCACATGGAAAGTCAATTGAGTAAAAGGCAAGAAAGGACAGAGGGTGATATGCATGCAAAATTGGCAGGACCTGAGAAATGCCGGGAAAAATAACCCGGGGGAAATGTATGTGGATTTGGCAAAGCTTGAACTTCGGGGATGGGAAGCGGCGCCGAAAACATGGATTGCACGGGCCGAAAAGTAGATTAATTTTTTATGTTCTAAGAGTAATGAATGAGACGAAACCAAAAAAGGGTTTCTGCTCGAGAATGTTTTCTCAATGAAATGGGAAGATAGATTTGAGATTACAAAGCACTAAGGGGGAGTTGTGCCTGTGTTCATTGACTCGAAGTAGGTATCACCACAGCAAAGGTGGCGGTTGCACTGGACGGACATCCCCCTTCCGGAGCAAATGCCTGACATTGAGTCACATCCGAAAACTTGCCTACAATTTGTTATCAACAATGCCAAGGCATACAATGAGAAAACCAGTTGTGTTATGACAACAAATTGCCATCCTGGGAATAAAGTCAGCATACCAGTAGTTAAGTGCATGAAGCGAGGAGAGCCTCGTATGCTTCTAGGGAGTTTGTCCCACCTTTCCTTATCCTTTCCTCGGTTGTCTACAACTTGCATGGCTGCTTCCTGAACCCTCTCTTCAGTGGCGCTAATTTGTTTTGCCCTTAAATCTAGCAGTTCCTCAGAAGTCAAGTTGTTTTCCAGGTCCTGCGCCAAGTTTTCATGAAGTTTTCAATTGGAAATGTGGCGTGACGACCATACCAGAGCGTTGCGAGTGCATACCCGGTCGTCCTTCTCACAAAGAACACCATTCTTAGGAATTTTGGCCAAAGGTTCGGCTTCCCATTGGTCCATTTAGCCAGTAAGTTAGTAATTGTACTGTGGTATTTTTCGACCGGTGTATTTGCCTGTGGATGAGCCCGAGTCGTGTAGTTTCCCATGACCCCCAATTCTTTCAGTAACTCCTTCACTTCTCCACATGTAAACTCCGACCCCCTGTCCATTGTGAATTCCAATACGAACGGATATCCAAGATAGTATTCTTTGATGCAATCCGCCATCGTTGCTCCAGTTTTATTTTTGATCGCTCTGCCATCAACAAATCCAGTAAGGTTGTCCCTTGCGTCAAATATATAGTTGTATCCTCAAAGACTCAGTGGCATAGCCAGGAGATCCAGGTGAACAACCGCCCCTACTTCCTTGATATATCTAGGATGCAGAGGTTCTTTGTATCTGATAGGTGATCGTACTTGACAGGGTACACATGACTCACAGTACTTCCGAGTCATTGCAAACATCCCTTCCCAATAATAAAGCTTCATCGCCTTCTTATAAGTCGCTGCGAAACTTCGGTGTCCCTCAACTATACCATCATGTAGTGCGGCCACGGCATCAATCTAACGGTTTCTTCCACATACAACCCGTCGCCACGGCCCTCTCTTGTCCCTAATGAACAAGTGTCCACCTCTTACCACATAATGATCCCTCATCCTGAGTGTCATTTCACTCACTTCTCTCTCTCTCTTTTATCTCCTGAGAGGAGCAGCCCCATTTCCAGGTAAAACCCATCATACTCTTCCTTCCTTAATTCCTCTGAGATCTCCTTCTGCTCGAATTCTCCTTCCTTCTCTTCATCAAATTCATAATCATTCCCAATTACTATCTCATCGGCCTTTACCATTCCTCTCTCATCATTCGCTTGGACTTGCAACAACGAATTTGTCAAGTAGTACATTCTTCCCATCATGGCTACCTGCTCGTCTGCCTGTTAGACTCCTGCTTCGATCGTTCGCGGCTCATCCACCATCCTATAATTTTCAGCCAAAGCTAGTTCCATCATCCAGTCTGTATTTTTTTCGCCCCAAGAGTCCTCTTCCTCTAATTGTGTGAGTATTAGGGAAGGTTCTCTCATAAATTCGGGGGGTGGATGCCACATCGGATTTCCTCTCCTCATTTCCTTACTCTCGACGAACATGAACCACCAATTCACATGAGTCCGCATATCTTCCCCTTCTTCCAAAAATTCATCCACCGGAGGTGTTTCTTCCTTAGCTTCTTCCTGGTACCCCCACTCAATTTTGCTCATGCCATCCGCCCTATTTTTGTTCCCAGGGATCCGTTCTAACTGGAAATCGAACAACCAGATATAAGTAAGTCATCTGGCTATGGTCGGATCTGAGAGGGATAAGTTCTTGAGTGAGTACACAAGCGCCGTTGGATCGATTCTGAGTACAAACCTCCTCCCAAAGAGGTAATGCGTAAAGATCCTTAGGCAATGTAGGACCACCAGGGCTTCTCTTTTGAACTGCGAGTAATTCCTTTCTATTGAGTTGAGCGTCCGACTTTCAAACCTTAGCGGTATTTCCTTCCCTTCACTGTATGCCTGGATCAAGACGCCTCCCAGGGCGGTTGGTCCAGCGTCAGTCTCAACTATGAAAGGTCTTTCCACAGTCGCATTAAAGTCTGGTACCTTCAATACCGGTCCCCCTTCTCTGAATTCCTTCTTCAGTTCCTCCACCACTTCTTCTTGATGGTTTTCCCATTCCCATTCCTTATCTTTTCGCACTAACTTCCTTAGGTGCTCTGTTTTACTGACAAATTTTTCTATGAACCTCCTCTAGAATCTACAGGTACCAAGGAAGCTTCAAACTTCACCCACATTTACGAAGGGAGTGGGTCATTCCAGGATTTTATTAGTCTTCTTCTTATCAGGGCGTCGACCATGTTCATTGCAAATGTATCCCATAATAGTTACCTCCTTTACGCAATGCCTCGACTTTACTCCACTGGCGGTGAGGTTGTACTCTTCTAATAGCGTTAGGATTTCTCTCAATCCTTGCTCCCACACAAACCTCCTTACCCAGGAGCCACCTCTGACTCGTCCTTCTCAATCGGACCCTTAACTGCAATATCGTCTATGTATAGCTCAATGATTCGAGGGCAGATAGGATGCATTACCCTGATCATGCTTCGCTGCACCATGGCCACAACGTTGGTCCACCCTTGGGGCGCAACATTCATATGGACCAGTCCCCTGGGCGTGTGCATTGCCGTGATGGGCCGGTCTGCAGGATAGACTGGAAATTGATCATACCCAGAGTAGAGGTCGATAAGTGATACAATCGACCTTCCTGCGCAAGCTTCTGACAGTTGGTCAGCATTAGGCAGTCCTCCAGCATCCCTTACGGTTATTGCGTTTAGCCGTTGGAGGTCTTGTACCCATCTGAGCACCCCATTTGGTTTTACAAAACAAAATCAGGGAGACGCGTATGGTCTACTAGAGTACCCAGCAACGTTTGTGCGGATTTTTCCATCCAGATATTCTACCATCCTTCTGCGATCTTCGGGGTTGGGGTACTTGGCTCCTCGGGCATTCCATGACTCATGAGGTACAATATGAATGCGGATCATCTCTATCTTGTCCACATCCAACCTCCCACGTTGATCATCGTTAAAGGCATATGCCCCATGCTTTTCTCGTACCAACTCTTTCACCAATTCCTCCTTTTGCCTCGTCAGAAACCCAGGTTCTCCTATTATTAATTCCTTCTCAGTTTCTTCGTTGATGCGACAAGGCCCATTCTGAATGCCTTCCCTCATTCGCTGTATCAGCTCCCTTTCTTGTTCATAATATACGCCTTCTTCCTAACTTACTAGGACTGACACAGGGTGACTTTTCTTATCTACCGTCTTGTACCTCCTTTTGGAGCCCTGCTTGAGCCCACCCCTAAAAAATGCTGACCTGCAGCTTGTGCATTTGGCGCATGCGGTACTATCACTTGAGAGGAAGGCGGTGACCGGTAGACAATATCGACCCTTCCTCCTTCTGGATCATCTTGGATCCTTTCTGCGAGTGCTCTGACAGCATCGGGGTCAGTCATCCTATACGCTGATACCAATTGTACTGCGTCACTGATATTCGTTAGACTTAACACAAGCCCTTGGCTTCTTCATCATCTGACTCCTCTTCTCCTTCTTCCCATTCCAGTTCTCTCCTCCTATTCTCTGACTCCTCGAATGTGTAGAATCCGGCATTGAGTCTGCTCTTCAAGCTGTGCGGTTCAGTATTCCTATAGGTGATAACCTCGAAGTTTCCACAGGCAGGATCACACAAGATAACGAACATCGTGCCATCATGCTTGTTCATTATGAGCGACTCGGACCTGCACAGGAATGACCTGCCCAATAATATTGGGAGATCCAAGCTGGGCATGACATAGAAACATGTGCGTACCTTGACTCTCCCTATCTCTATTACCAAATTCGACGCGAGCCCCGTGTATCCGGTCTTGCCGCTGGCTCCATTGAGAAACCCGCAGTCATTTTCATCCACCTCCAACCCTAGTCTCACCGTCGTTTCTCCGTTCATAATGTTCATTTCAGCCCCAGTATCAAACATCCCAGGATACATTTTCCCCTTTATCATGACGTCAACGGACTCTTTATCATGACGTCAATGGACCCTGTCCCATTTTACTTCCTGCCACGCTCCAGTTTGCTTTCTTGGGAATCAGGTCCCCCATTCGGACCGAGGTCACTCTTCGACGTGATAACCTTGCCTTCACCATTTTTCTTAACTTAGGAGCCAAAGCTAGAATTTTCCTCAGATTTAGCAATTCGTTGTGAACTTCTAGTGGCTTATTTACCAGACCTTCCAGGTCCACCCCTTCTTCGATCGACGTCTGATACTTTCTCTTTTTGCTTGGTGCCTCATCCTTTTTGGATCTTTCATCCTTAACTTCACCTTTCCTTCTCTTAGCCCTTATCTCCGCCTGCCTTTCTTCTTCCTCCTGAATTTTCTCATCCTCGTCTCCGTCACCCTCTACCATGATAGGCGGTTCTTCCTCTGTTGGCTAGGAAGTCTGTGCTTGCTTCTTTGGAGGATTACCTCCTGCGGGCTTCCTTGTAGCGATTGGAATCGTACCTCTTACACTTCTTTGAACCCCGTTGTTCCTTGCGGCCATATTAGCCCTTAACATCCTTGGGTTGGGCTCATTCGGCCCTTCACCTGTTCCTTCACGTCCCATGATAAATACCTTTGGGCATCCAACTCCTTCCTTTCTAGCTTCTTCATATATCCCTTGAAGTCTTAGATGCAGCCTTTGCATCTTGTCCACTAGGTCTTTCATCCTATCAAACGTGTCCCTGACGTTAATCCTAACGTCTTCCTCCTCTGCTTCTTCTTCTACAAGTGGCACATCTTTCTCGTTTTCTCCAATCCCCATCCTGCTCACCTTTTCTTCCAAGTCAGTTATATCTTCTACTCACACTACTGGTTCTTCCTTTTCTTGCCAAATTCGGAACATCCCTGGGGCGTTGGGACCAAGTTCGGCCACACGAAGAGCCTCTTCTCTTGTGCCCCCTGGAATCTTGGGATCAATCACCTTTCCTCTTTTGTCGAATACTTCGCCATCTATGTTCGATGTTATGAGCCCGTCACGTTCATCAAACTTCCTAACGTGACATCGCTTTACCGTGTGTCCTTTGATACCACAGTGGGTACAAGTGCATTCGCTGTAGTTTATCCATCCTTTGCCATACCCCTGTCTGTTCCACTGTCCATTTCCTCTTTCATACCCTGTTTCATAGCTCTGGTCGTAACCACGACCATACCCTTGCTTATATTCTTGCCCTACCGGATTTGCACCCCCTTGGAGATGTCCCCAGTTTCCACCTTGATACCCACTCCCTCTATTTCCTGCTCCTCGTTCCCCTGGTCCCTAATTTCTTCCAACGTTCCTACGTCTTCCATTTCCTTGTCCTTGTCCTTGTCCTTGGGACCAGTTCGGGTTTTGGCCACCCTGGCGACTCGACCCTGGCTAGTTTTGCCCGGTTTCTTGACTCTGCTCCGCGTTTTGGTCTCCTCCCAGATTCTGGTTTTGGGGCAACATATGATACGGTCCCTGCGGCGGCCATGGCCTTATCGGGAAATACCCAGGCCATGCTCCCATAGGCGGACCTACGGGCCATTGTCCATATCGAGCCGTGCTTGTCGACGGCTCTTGCCCATACTGGACTATTGCTTGCTGAGTAACCTGCCCTTTTCTCGAGCCTTGTCCACCGATAGCTATATTCTTAGCCCTCCTCCGACACTTCGTCAGTTTGACCGTTTCCTTTGGTTCTCCTTCTTCGGCCTCTTCTTCTCCATCTTCCTCTTTTTTCCTTCTCTTTCCTGACGGCTGCGTCACTGTTAGCACTTTTGCTGGTGTCACTTTTTCTTTAAGCTCCTTTATCTCATTTGCCATATCGCTTAACACTCCTCCAAGTACATTATCCGTTCCTTGGATTGTCCCAACCGCCTTTCTTTTCGTTCGTTCGACCTTGATCTGGTGGTGAAATACCTGATCCATGTCTCCAGCTGTAATATTTTTTTTTATGGTTTCCCAGGTTGTCTTCCTCCCTGCGGCTCCTCCTCGAGTTAGCTCCATCGGCTCATACCCAGAGAATTTTCCTAGGAATATGACGCATTGCATTTCTTCAGACGATCGAGGGACCCTCTCGGCTGTCTTTTCGAACATGTTTGCGAATGCCCTGATCGTGGTGAAATCGTTTTTGTTCATGTTGTAGAGATGGTCAATCGTGAGCAAGCCATCTTCTAGCTTAAACCTCTTTTGCATGCCCTTTTTAAACTCAGCCCAATCATTGTTGGCCTGTCTCACTTCCTCTTCCACGCTAGGTGTCCATTCCCACCACACGTATTCGTACAACTGGGCAAACTTCTCGGCTGGGGTCAATTGGTTGAAGATCTGCTCGAGTAGTTCTAACCAATGAGTCACCCTATCCCCCTTGAAAGGGAAAATGTCTATTCTTGGTAGGTTAGACCTCTTTATCGATCTCTTTTCTAGTAACTTAACGATTTCCGCCGCAGTGATTGGCGGCCCTCCATTGGCACTGGCATCGCTCATCTTTTCTCATTTTCTTTCCCGGTTTCTGCTAGACTGTAGACCTTGTTAAGACACACAAATGACCATTTGATCCACCCCCTTTTCTCACTGTCTTGACATTTCATTTGCCCTTCCTTCTCAATATCTCCTATCTTATGTGACCTTATACCCCCTTTTCTCTTAACGGAGTATTTCTCCCAGATGCACCCAGTCCCCGTGCCAGAAACTTCTAATCATACCAAATAAAGAAGGGATGTCATCTATAAATTCTTCGATACACGCCTCCCGACAGTCTCGACAGAGATTGCGCCAGTAGGTCGAGAGATCTTCCAAACGATAGATACGTAAGTACGTGTTTACCACGCACAGTATGTTATAGAAATCCTTTCCCTTTAGTCTCGGTCCCATTTCTAAATATTGATGGTAAACAACTTTTGATGCCTTGAACTCGAAGCCCATCTCTGGAACCGATTGGGCTGCAAGTACTGCTTGTTCCACATTCTCAATTCCCCAAAAGGCTTCATCAATTATGAAGCTCGGAAGTGTGGCCTTAATGTACCTTGTCGGATACACGAATTCGGCGGCCCACTTTGCTTCAATCGATTTTATAACCCCCCTTTCTTCTCCCCAGTATATCCTCCTTGAAAATGCATCAAGGGTCATTCCGGCCGTTAAAACGTACTTAGAGATCGGGCGACTTTCTCCTATGGCAAGGTCGATTGAGTACGCCCTCCAAAGGAGGGCTGGTAGATAAAGGGTCACTCTTACTATTGCATGCCTCTCTCTCTAAGTTCATCCCGTTTCTACCCAAAGGAAGGCTTCCTTCCCTAGCGGTATCCCACACCGTGAGTCCATTTCTTCGTCCATATCTATCAACCTCCTTGGCAGTGTCATTTTGACCCCTCCTTCCTTTGGCTTGGGCAGGTTGATCAGAAAGTTCCGATCAACGAACCACATTAGAGGAGTCATCTAGTACCCCTGTTACAACAGTCATAGAAAGAACCTTTCCCTCTTTAGTAACCGCTCAATCTTCCTTGGCATACTTTATTTTTATTTCTTAATAATTTTGCTACCCTCAGTTTTTCCTGAGTATCCCATTCTCCTTATGGTATTTGATCGAGGATCCTCTGCTTCAGTTCCTCCCAGTAGACATGCCTATTTGCCCAATCGTGTTGACGTGCATATGACTCGACTCGTGGTAGTATGTCCTGCGGATCCCTACCTTCAACCATTTGCCCTATCTCTAGGTATAAGTAGTATACCAACAGAGGGGTAGACGTGTGATACTCTCTTTCAGGTATCGCCATCGCGGCTTCCGCAGCTCTTTCTACTCGGGACCTCCCTCCGAAGGCTGCATTTATGATGAACATAAGAAAAGTTCCTCTTAGATACGCTGCTGACGGAAGAAATTCGCTAGCCCTTTTTACCCTCACAATTCCTATAACACTCTCAAATCCATTCAGACTTGCGTTTCGTCTTCAGGATTCGAGCGCTGATTCTGCTATCCATAGTAGTCTGGAAAGAGATTCCGGTGAGAGATAGAAGGTAACCCCTTCTACCGCACAATTCTCGCCTCTAACCTATCCAAACTCAATCCAAATGAAGGTTTGTTCCTCTATAGAAGTCCCCCAACAATATCTCGTCTCTTCGTCCTCCTCGTGGCGACTTGGTAGATTCATCATAAGGCCACGCCTCATTTGCATGGGTTTCCTGACCGTGAGTTGATATCGGGTAGAAGCCATCCTCTATTCGTCGGTACACTCCACCTACCACACAACACAATCCAATTTAGCTAGCAGGCTTCCGACCCTAGGATCTGACTAGTTTTCCCTTTTATTTCGCCAACTTCTCCAACCCTTTTGGGCACTTATATAATTTTCTTATACAATAAGTAAGATATTAACCCACAGATCTCTATTTGACATAATATAAACATTAAGTGCGATATGCGCATCTTCTTATCAGGTGACGCAGACTGCAAAACCATAGGGGGATCAGGTACACGTGGTATCTCGCGGGGCCCTTGTTGGTGAGGCAGGGGAAGGACGGTCAGCTGCCTCTCTTGAGACAGTGGGTAAGGGTTATGATGTGGGCGATTAGACGGCTCGAAGTGTGGTGGAGATTCTTCGTAACGCCTTGCGTACCTATATGAATAATAAGCCATTTCCTCAGGGTCTGGGTATGCATGTTCCTCTCCTGCCGATACCTTCTTGCCCTCAATCCTTCGTCCTTCTCTTCTAGTCCTTCATCATCTTCTTTCCACTCCTCCCTTTCTCTGGTCAAGTCCATAGGCCTTTCAGGCGTCTTCCCCTGTCTGCCACCTCTTCCTCTACAAGTACCGGTCCCACGACCCTTAGGTGCCATACTCGTTAACTTTTAGTATAAGTAGGGCAATTAAACCTATGTATTAATTAAACTATATTTTATACACCGACTCGTTTGGTACTATTCGGCACTTGCTACCCAAGCTATCTTATCCCGTTTAGGATCTTAGCCAGATTTGACTTTGATGGTTGTCGTTTTGCCAGGATCTTGCTTTACCTGAGTTCGTTCACTAAGGACCTCGGCTGAAGGCGAGATCCCTGGCAACGGCGCCACCTGTCGCACGCGACGGTCCTACACCCAGACGCAAAGTAGTTTTTGTATCGGACCTCATGGTCGTGTCACGCAGGAGTCTCTTTTGTCACCTCAACGAGAATACCACTCTAACCGTGCGCTTGTGCTATACCTCTCGTGACTCTCTACGACAGGCTAGGGATCACGCGAGGTACAACATTACCTCCACCTGCGGGAGCTGTCACCATCCCTTAGGTGGGCGTATCCCTGCTGAGCTACTAACCCACGTACGAAGACTTTTACATGCAATTGCAGAGGTAGGCCAACCGAGGGTGTTTTCTCGATCGCCGTAGCATACGCATACTCGCGGTAAAACGCCTTAAGACTGACCCGTTTGTCGTGCCCCAAGGTGTTGACTCATCGGACCGACTATCTAATCAGGTCGACTTGTTCGGACTGTCTTCCACGCTTAGCAACTATGATAATAACTCTATATTTACTTTATTAACCATTTAAGAGAGTAAGGGTCGAAACCCTTTAGTAATATCTCATTCTCTCAATATCTCAAACAAACTTCTAGACAATAGTTCTCCAAGCTCAGACCAACTACGATTTTAGTCACAGATATATATATATATATGTATATAAGTATGTTGGTCAATCAGGGAAGTTGTATGAGCGGTGGACCTCACTTTCACAATTGTTGTTTCCCGTCGTCCGAATATCCCAAATGATCCCAAATTGAGAAGACAGTTCAACACCTATGCTGCAAGAAATCACATACACGCATATAGATGCAGACACAGAATGTGCTACAAGCGTCAACCTTTAACCCATTCATAGCAAGCCACTCACGCCCCAAAACCTTGAAGACAACATTCCTTCCTAAACTTGACTCCTTTTACCCCAGCCCTTCACATTTTCAAAGACCTCCGAGTGTGATTTGAACAATTTTAGGCATAGATACAGGGGGAAGATTTATCTGCTTTCTTCTTAGGTCTTGTCTTAGGTGTGGGTATCAAGCCATGTGGAAGTTGAGTTGGAGTTCTACCGACCTGTTATCTAAATGATAACAGAATTGCAGTTCCTTGTGGTTTTCTTCCGTAGTCTTCTCCAAGAGTGATGAACCTGTAGACACAACATGGTCCGAAAGAATCTCAACGTCCTCTCTTTGGGTCCTAGAAGATCCCTTCTAGACTTGTAACCCAAAGTTCTGTGCATGTCGTCGACCTACTGCCTAACTCCTACCCTGATCTAACTGTCAGTCCGCTGCCCAGTCGGTCCAGACGACGAACAAAGCTAATTCTCCGCCCCTTCATCCGTGCGATTCTACTTAGTTTCCTCCTTTTTATGAGCCCCATGTCCCTAGCCACCACAACCAATACCATTCATTCAATTCAGAAAGAAATCATGTGATAGAGCTCAAATCAGAAGTTCAAAGGGTGATAGACCTTTCTGAGTCAAAATCTCACCTTACCCTCCCTGTAGAATCAGAGATAATTAGTTAGGACTGAACGATGCAGATCGCGGAGAAAAGTTAGCGATGGTATGGCAGACCATTCAGGATTTATCCATTTGTTACTGGAGTCTGTTTGACAAAAGGCAAACGTGCTGGGTCTTGGTCCCTGTGTGTTGAAGCACACTTAACGGCAGGTTTAACCTATAGCTAGTCACTGATAAGGCAGGTGTCCTTCAAACCTCGCTACTCTTATATCAGACTAGTCACTTGATAAGGCAGGCTTTCCCTGCTACTCTTATCATTGGCTAGACCTCAATAAGGCGGGTATCCAAGGAACCTTACTACTCTTATCACTGACTGGGTGTAAGGTTCATCACTGATAAGGCAAGTGTCGTTGAAATCCTGCTACTCTTATATCAGGCTAGTCACTGATAAGGGAAGCGTTCCCTGCTACTCTTATCACTGGCTAGACATCAATAAGGCAGGTGTCCAAGGAATCTTGCTACTCTTATCACTGACTTAGTGCTAGGCTGATCACTGATAAGGCAAGTTTCCTTGAAACCTCGCTACTCTTTTATCAGACTAGTCACGGATAAGGCAGGCTTCCCCTGCTACTCTTATCACTGGCTAGACCTCAATAAGGCGGGCGTCCAAGGAACCCTGCTACTCTTATCACTGAATGAATGTGAGGCTGATCACTGATAAGGCAAGTTTCCTTGAAACCTCGCTACTCTTATATCAGACTAATCACCGATAAGGCTGGCTTCCCCTGCTACTCTTATCATTGGCTAGCCATCAATAAGGCGGGTGTCAAAGGAACCCTGCTACTCTTATCACTAACTCAGTGTAAGGCTCATTGGTGGTAAGGCAGGACCTTTTCAAGGAGCCTCGCTACTCTTATCACTGGCTAGTCGTTGAAAAAGGCAGGTTTCGTAGACCCTGCTACTCTAATCATGCGACCAGTCACTGATAAGGCAGGCTTCATGCGACCCTGCTACTCTTACCCACACACAAGTCTTACCGACGGACCAAATCATTGCCCTTGACGTCATTCGAGCCTTGAACCATGTTAGTTTCGTGGACTTACGCTTGGATCAGGCGTATGACAAGAAATAACTAACACGAATCATCACCGTTGCATTCAATCATAACAAGCTGAACCAATGAATACCCATCGTCATTAGGCGACGTATAGAGAGAAGAATATGAGAAATCGATCCCCTTTGCATCCACATCCCCAAAGAACACCCACATAGCAAGATCGCTCACCCAGCCAACCTTTTCTCTACCCGCACTTTTGACAATCCAAGACTTCAGTCCCTCCTTTCGCCCTAGAAGAAATACTGACCCTGAATTCCTACCACTTATGAGCACCATTGTGGATAATAGCCTATATGCCCTGAAACAACAGCTGGGTCGAAGTAGCGTACCTTGTCGTTCCCTGCCTCCAGAGTTCCGCCTGAACTTCGGCAGAGCACCCGCAATCGCCCTGTCACTGATCATGCATGGATTCATGTAATCAATTGTAGGCCCTTAGATTAAGCTGAGGCCATGATTAATCAATGGGAATCATGTCGCCAAACAATCAGACCGAGGAGGCAGGCATCTGAGAGGACCGAGAAGAGACAATACGGAGGATGATGAAGGAGGTGGGCATCGTCACAAGTGACAACGTCTCCCTCCTCCCAATGCCCCATACTTCCCTTTTCATCTTCTGTCTTGTATGATGTCTAGTGATACCAATAATAGAGATGATCAAACGAATCAATTAATAATGATAAAATAATAAAATAAATAAATAATAGTAACAATAATAATGACACAAATAATAATAATAATAATCAGGGTAACCAGCGTTCGGGATGGGCCGAATGCCCGAACGTATGGGACCCCTTGGGGACGGCCGAACGCGGACCCAAAAAAAAAAAAAAAAACAAAAAAAACTCATCAAACAAATCTGAAAAAACGATATGTTATGGAGAAAAATAAATTAAACAAGATTTGCTTGGGCATAATATCCAAAATCCTTACCAAATTTGAAATAAAAATAAAATACGAAAAACAAATACTAATAACAAAAAAATAATAAAAAAAAAAAAGATTTAAATTTAGTGAGTGCACGAGCACGTTTTCGACACCGCCATCTTTGGCGATTTTTCATTTTTTTTGGGCATAGCTAAATGCCCTGAAAATTTACAGTTGTGTACTTCACATCATGCAAAACCCACTAAAAAAGTTTCAAAAAATAATAAAATTGCTAAGACCCCGAACTAAAGTAAAAACGAAAAGTAAAAAGTGAAAAAAAACGTGGGCGAGCACGTTTTGACACCGCCATCTTTGGCGATTTTTAATTCCTATTTGGCTGAGCCAAATGACTTGAAATTGATAGGCAGGTACCTCACGTCATAGAGAAGTCATAAAAACAAATTCAGAAAAAAAACAATATTTTTAGGCGCCGAAATAATTTTTGGCGGGGACCGAACGCGGCCGGGTTCGGACCCCGTACGGGACCCCGAACGCCCGTACGTACGAAGGTCGGCCCGGGGATCTCCGTACGTATGGGCTGGTGACCCTGATAATAATAATAATAATGATAATAATAGTATCCTATTAATCAGATTAAGGAAAAGAAGGTGCCCTTTTGCTGATATCCCCCTTTGTCAGAACCCCCCCTCCCTTTTCTCGTTCCTCTCTATTTTCTCCCCTTTCTCCGGTTCTTCCCCTTCCTAGCCAATCTCGTCACTCCCTCTTATTATAGCAAACGACTCGCAGTCTTGGACTGGACAAACCCGGCTAGAAGCTCACAGTTCCCCAGGTTTGCGTGTATGCACACTTGCTGTTCTTTCGTGCCTGCTGGCAAGCGGTGTGGGCGCATGCTTCTTTTTTTGGCACGCCTGTCATAGCCCTGATAGTATCTTGCTGCCCGGGTGCAATTCTCGCCCCTTTATGGTTGTGCACGATCGCGGTGTCAATGCCTCGTTCCTAATGGTCCGCAGCCTCCTTGTGGTGTGCCGGCCCTATGGCTACGTGTGCCCAGATTGCAACAGCCCTTGCCCTGGTTTCAACTATAAGACGCAGCGGGTTCTTCTAGACGGACCCAGATCGCAGCTCAGTCAGCACTTCGACCAACTACCGTGCAGCAACTGTCTGAAGACCCTTATTGGGAAATGTCGGGGCAAGCACTTTTAGCGGATCTTCGGCCTGCCTTCACTTAGGGCGGGCCCGACGCTGGCTGGAACCACAAGCCTTACTAGAACACAATGTTGATAACCTCAGTAATAATAATAACAATAATAGTAATAATAATAATGATAATAATAATATACTACTAATAATAATAGTGAGGCCCAACATCCAACCATCATCACACATACGAGATTTTAGATAGATGTCACAAGCGCACAGCAATTCATGCTCTATGTCGTAGGCATAGCCCCACCACCATCGTCGTAGAGCCAATGCATAGCTCTGTTGATGTTTATTTATGTGCTTGATAGTCCCTGTTGTTACTCCCTTGTTGATGTAAGTCTGCCAGCCTGCCTGTTTGGCCCGGACTGTTCGTCAGTCCGTCCGCCTTAGTCAGTCCATTTTGTCTGGCTATAGTCTCTGTCTATTCTTGACTATTCTTGCCTGTTTATAGCTTGTCAATCGTAGAACTGTGTTAACCCTGGTGTTTGTCTCAGTAGTGAAACTGCACTTAGTCAGCGGTATCATCCTAGTTAGTCCGGGTCTAAGCAAGCAAGTATCGTGCGGGGACTGTGATTACTTACGTCCAATGGAACGGCATGCCAGTGTCAGCCCGTGTCTGACTTGTGTTCCTACGTATCTGACTGTGCATGATTGGGTATGACTGCGAAGGACTTTGTGAGTCTGAGTCACTTAGTATGACCGTATAAGACAGTGTGTCCTTGCAAGATCACATAAGACTGTGTCACACCGCGTGTATGCCACTGCGTGCCATGCTCCATCGTGCATCATGCGCCATTGTGCACTCCGTTTGATTGGGGACCGGGGTGTCTCAAAAATTTTTACTACGCCTGTGCGTTGGGGTCCATCCATCTGTCCGTTTGTCTGTCTCCGTTGTCTGTCCGTTGGTCTGTCGGTTTTGTCTGTCTGTCTGTTTGTCTATGCTGTAGGTCAGCGTATACGTAGGGATCAAGGTTGTAGTAGGGTCGTAGCTGCTACAGCCTTGGAAGGTCAAGGTTGTCGCTGCTGCAGTTCACCAAGGCAAGTGGCTAGTAGCGGACCAACTGCAGTACGCTCACCGTATGATAGCGGTAAGTTGGCAGAGTGTCCCTATGCGGTCAGTGGTGATTCAGACAGTCCCGGCCCAGTCCAGCAAGTACCGCGAGGGACTGTGCGCACCACGGGCAAGTGGAAAGGGGCAGACCAGCGACCAGCAACAGTATAAATCAAGAACCAACGTCCAACATTTTACTCATGCCCGCGAGAGCTGCGCGGAAGCGCTGTCTTAGCGCCCCGTGCAGGATAGTCTGTATTTGCCCGAAGTCGAAGTGGCTAAAAGGGAGATAGCGCAACTATAGCTGCTCAAAGTAGTGACAGCCGACGACTATAGTTGTCATAATGGGCATTAGGAAGCGGCGAGGGTACGTGTGATACGGAGTGGGAGTGTGGGAGGGATATTAAGGGTGATGCAGAGTTCAGTGTGTGCGAACGGTGGTGTCGGACATAGGGTCATCAGTGAGTCGTTCAAGCATTTAAACGCCATAGCCCAGTAAATTTGTATATGAACTGCGCTCTCGGTTTCCATACCTCTGAGCTTAGAGTGGGTGCAATGGTGCCAATTTGTACCGTTTGTATGCATGCTAACTGAAGAAGAAGGCGAGTCTAATTGCAGCGCATCTATGTCACCGTGTATGTGTCACTCTGTGACTGTGTCTCTATGGGACACTGTGCACCGTGTGCCTTTCACCGTGCCCGTGTCACTGCTTAAGTCCCAGCATCCGCGTGTATCTCACTGTGTATGTGACATCGTGTTTCACTGTCTTTGTATATCTGTTGCGCGTGTCACTGTGTGACTATCGCTGTATGACTGAGTGTGCGATACTGTGTGTGTGGTCATGTTTGTCTGTCGTATTCGTCTGTTTGCTGTTTGTCTCATCCGCATGTGTCACTGAGTATCAGTGCCACTCATGCATGTGCCACAGTGTGACTGTGTCACAGTGTCACTTGTGTATGTATGTCTCTTTGTGGTTCGCTGTGTGTCACCGTGCTCGTCCCTGTCTTCGTCCCAATGTGAGTATTATAGTTTGTGTCCCATTGTGTTCGTCACAGTCTGGTGGTGTCAATCTCATCTCCCTTCTCCTTGTCCGTGTCTGTCTGTTCTTTTCTGTCCCTGTTTCCGGTCTGTCCATGTTTGTCTGTCCGTCCAGTTTGTTTGTTTGCTGACCGTTGGTCTGTCCGCCTGTTAGCCTTGACTCTGTGTAGATGTAGTGTGTCTGTACAGGCATGCAGGGTGTTGTGTGTGTGTTGTATCCAGGGCGAGCCTATGTACGTGAACAGAGAGTGGTGCGGGCGCTGTGTCCCCAGTTTGCCATGTTGTTGTTTACATGCATGAAAAGGTGAACTAAACGAGACCGATTATAATAATAACGATAATAATAATAATAATAAAATAATAATAAGAATAATAAAAATAAGAATAAGAATAATAATATTAATAATAAAATGCTAGGGACATGAATGTGGATGAAGCATTGAAATCCATGCAGTCCAAGTATCCAAAGCAAGAGGAGAAAGCACAATGGAACCGAGTACCCATCCTTTTACAACAGAATCATTAGTCAACATCCAAGCCACCCCGGACAACACCAACAGCATAACCCAACGTAGCTCTCACTCTTGAATGGCGCCAAGCGCCCTATCTGCTCTACTGTCTACTACGACAACTACGGCATGGAAGCAATCAGACAACTTGACGACCTGCTAGTGATGACGTTGACACCAATGTCGATCTCCTCTCCACCAGGTACGTCTCTCTCTTCCTTCACAACCTCTTCCTCCAACTCACAGATGCCGCAAGTATCCAGGTTATAGGTGTATAACAATAATAATAATAATAATAATAATAACAATAATAATAATAATAATAATAATAATAATAATAATAATAGTAATAATAATAAATGCAACGTAATTAAACAACAGCAAGACGACACTCCCAGATCACATCATCACATTGAAAGCCAAATAGTCACACTGGTGTCCAGAGATCAGTATTGCCCCAATAATACACTAGTGGGGTCCGTAGCACTGAAACCAATGCCCATGGAGAGCTTGCTTTCTCCTCTCAACACAAGTGTCCAACTGTTCACACTCCTACTCTTGGCGCTCAACGCCCAGCCTACTCCTACACAGCTACTACAGACTACAAAAAGACAATGCAACTGTTTGTCATCAGCGACAACCCGAAGTATTTAAAGATGCCGCCCATGCAGACCATCGCCAATACGAGGTAAGTGCCCTCACATCTCCACCATCATCTTCATCATTGTCATCTCTTCTAATCTCCGTCTTCTCTCTCCCTTTCTCTCTTCCTCTCCCTCTCTCTTTCTTCATCATACACACATACGCACCCATGCACTCATGCAGGCAAGCAAACATACTGAAACTTAGCAATCATGCACACACACATACTTAGAAATCTCAGCAGAATACTAGAATCTCAGCAAATCAGTCAAACACGCGGCAAAACTCAGAGAACAACTCATTTCTCAGCCTGACATTCTGCAGGATCTACTAGGGGCTAGTCTTTGAGACGAGCATATGATTGTTGGCAGGATCTACCAGCCAACGGCTACGTCCTACTAGAAAAGAGGATTGGATTCAATTCCTGAATGTGAACGTGTTTGTAGGTGTAGAGAATCGTATTGATCTGCATCTCTGCATCTCTGCGTAAATCACATCCATATTCAGGCGATTAATCCAGTCCCTTTCGCGAGTGGGACCTGGCCCCCAAAAAAGGCCCGTGCATTACTTGATTCGTGCAGTGCCTGTGATTGTAAGTAAATGCGCAGGGCCATGCTAATTCATTTACTCTCGGTACCGTTCCATCAGTCCGCCTGGGGAAAAAGAATAAATTTGAAAACAAAAGTATATTATATAAACAAAACAAAAATGAATCCAAGGCTTCTATGTGATTGAAACTGTCCATAAAATATCCCTTATCACACTGGCGATACTGGTGCATACACTTTACGTCCCCTCCTTTTCACAGATGCCACGTGGTCTTAGCTTTGCAAATAATAATTAATAATAAATAATAATAATAGTAATAATAATAATAATATAAATAATAAAGAGAATGCAAGAACCTTAGTGTGGACGAAACACAGAAATCAAAATTTTCAAAGTCACACTGAAGTCTGAGTAGTCAAAGTAAGAGCAGATAGCGCAACGGATCCGAGTAACCATCCATTCGAGAATGATACAGCAGAATCATGAGTCAATGTTCATAGCCAAATCGGTCAACACCAACAGCATAACGCAATGTAGCTCTCTCTCTCTCGAATGGCGCCTGGCGCCCTATCTGCTCTACTGCCTATTACTACAACTACGGCATGGAAGCAATCAAACAACTTGACGACCGACTAGTGATAATGTCAATACCAATGCTGATCTCCTCACTACCCAGGTACGTCTCTTTCTTCCCCCTCGTCCCCCAATGCATAGATGTCACGTGCACCCAGGATCGTCACATACGTGAAAATAATAATAATAATAGTAAAATAATAATAATAATAGTCTAGGCCACACCATCACGTTGAAAGCCAGGTAGTCATACCGCTTCTAGAGAGTAGCATTGCAGCAATGATACACCAATGGAGGTTCGTAACCCTGAAAACCCATGTCCTATGGAGAGCATGTTTTCTTCCCTCAAGACAAGACCCCAGTTCCTTCACACTTACACTCGGCGTTCAGCGCCCAGTCTACTCCTACACTGCTACTACAAACTACAAAGAGACAATGCAACTATTGACATCAGCGGCGACCCGAAGAACTTGAAGATGTCGCCCATGCAGACCGTCGCCAATACGAGGTATGTGCCTACATATCATCATCATCATCATCATCCTTCGTCATCATCCTTTGTCATCATTATCATCATCATCGTCCATAGTCATCATCATCATCATCATCATTATCTCCTTCCTCCTTCTTTCTTTCCCTCTCTCTATCCCCTCTCTTCCTCTCTGATTCCTCCCTCTCCATTTTTCCTCCTCCATCTCCTTTCTCCTTCTCCATTCTCCTTCCCATTTCTTCTAATCCTCCTCCTCTCCTCCTTTCTCTCTCTTTCTCCTATCTCCTTTTCCATCTCTCCTCGATCCTTTTCTCCTCCCCTCCCTTTCTCTCTCTTCTCCTTTCTCCTCTCTTTCTCCTATCTCCCTTTCCATCTTTTCTCAATCTCTTTTCTCCTTCTTTCTGTTACATGCCCAGATGGGCGATGCACATATAACCAAGGATCGACAATGTGATGAAAAGACTGAATGGACGATGCGAGGCGAATAGAATCTCGCCAAGCCTTGTTACATGCACAAATACGTGATGTACGTAATAACTGAGGATATGCAAAGCGATGAAAAGGGTTGAATGGACGATGCGGTGCGACGAGAATCCCTTCAAGCAACGTGCTCCTCAGATACGTGACGAAGTCGATTAGCGCAGGAAAGACTCAGATCCAAGACTGACCTGACCGGGACTGTCTTCTCTCACCTAGTACAAAGTAGCGAAGCAGGGTGCTAAAATGCTAATAACTAGCCAAATCAATGTTCGAACTCAAACCACACATCCATTGTTTCCATCACCAGGTGTGAAGGAGCCTGGCGATGTACGCGAGAAGAAGCGCCAGGTCCGATCATGCACAGACGAAGAGGAAGGGATCAGACGAAAGGAGGGAAGAGATGGGAATTTCGTCAACACCAAGTCTTTGTCACCAATCCTAAATAATCTTTCGCTGCCATGTCTGAAGTCCCAAAGTCGAGCCAGGATCCGATGTCACCAAGCTCTGTCTCTCTCCTCTCGTAGTCTGCAGATGCGGTGGAGTCGGATGTCGAGAGGGGGAGGAGAAGATGGTGGACTGAGAGGAGGAAGAAGAAGAACTTTGTCTCACTTTCTTACATACACACACACTTATTCTGTTTATTTATTTATTTATTTTATTTATTTCGTTTTTACCCTCTCTATATGTCCCGAGGTAAGTCGTATGGCGGTAGACTCACCTGCTATTTTCTCTCTCCTCGTCGTCGTCCGAGTCAGTTGCTCGGTAAGGTAAGTATCTCTTTGATTTCCTTCTCCTTCCGATTCCCTCTCCTCTCCCCTTCACTATAGCATACGACCTTTCCCCCTTTTCTCCTCTTCTCTTCTCCTTTCACCTGCTTCTCTCCCTCTTCACTCAATCTTTAGCTTGATATTCGGTCGCCTCTCCTGTTCGTGATCGCATCCGCCTGCGCACTCTCGCTATCTTGCCTACCCTCTCGTCCGAGCGTTTTACCCTGTGCTTACTGCCTGGTCGTCGCCCGTGATCACGCACCGGCCCGCAGCGTTTCACGTTGCCCCGAGCCTACGTCGTGCACACACCCCCCTTTCGATGAACTGGCCGGTTGTCGCGTAAGTCTCCTTCTTCAGTTTCCTTCCTCTTCCCCTTTCTCCTCCTTCTTCGCCTTCCTCTCCTTCTTCTTCTCTTCTCTCTCCTCGCGAATCTCCCGCTCGTTGGCTTATTTCGCGATCTCCTCCTTGCCTCCGCGCGTTTCTTCTTTTTTTCCCCACGCTTCTCAGCCCTCTCTCCATCGAGCCGGATCTTCGTGACGCCACGCTGCGGTTGCTTGCCTTTGGGGCACTGCGATCGGAGCGGCCGGTAACCCAACCTTGGCCTAATTCGTTACCACCTTCCTATGTTGAACCTGCCCTGATTAAGAGGCGGGTTCGTTCGATAGCAACCAACGGGATGAAAAATATAATAATAATAATAAAATAAAATAAAAGGAAAAAAAAAATTAACAAGGAAAACGAAATCTAACTACTAAATACCCTGTCGTGCCAACTGTCACGGCGGGGTCTAACCGTATCTTACCTCGATTCGGAGGTCATGGGTTCGAATCCCACACATCTGTGGGCGGGCGAAAAAAAGGCAGGCCCTGCCCCTTGCTGCCAGCAAAAGGAGCTAGCCCGGAGGCAAGTCGGACTTGATTCCTGGATCCTTCACTTATCTGTCTGCGTCTGTACCTACTGGGCTAGCTCCTAGCTCAATTCTATTAGGAGCGAATCTGCCCTAAGTAGAAAACAGGGCCTAGCTTAATCATCACTTAAGGCCTGCAGCCTATCGTAGGGGAAACCCAGGCCCCCGTCGGCCTTGCATGCTCTGCGAGCATTCGAAATTTTCAACTTCTGACTTTTGTCAGTACGTGCCGTAGGTGTACCTGACACAGTTTCTAACCTAATCGTACCCCCTCGGCTTCTTCTGCCGACGGGTATTACTACCAAGCGTAACCATTATAGTGCGTGTCATAATGACGTGCGCGTATACCCTGGCCTTATTGACCGAGGAAATCATTTCAAAAGTCATGCCAACTGGCTCCGTCATGTAGACGATGCCATCATTGTGTCAATTGCAAAAGCATGGCCAAATACCCTTGTAAGGGTATTTGGTCCGACAACGCACTCCAAAATCGCGCTCGAGACAACCGCTCCGCCAACCGACAGATCCGATCAGATTTCAACAAGTTATATATGATCAGATGTCATCAGATCAGATCTGATAAGATTTAATCAGATCAGATCTGATCACAACAAATCTTATCAGATAAGATAAAAGGATGTCATCGGATAACGTCCAAGCAGATCGGTAAGTGTGTGCTATTGTGGATGAAATGCACTGATTAAGATGGAAAACGTATGTGCCTGCCGAGCTGTCAGACTTCGCTATGAAATTTTGATTTCAACCTGTGTCCATGTGTGTGACTATATGTTTTCGTATTTGTGTTTATTTGTATATAGAGAAATTTGTGTGGAAAGAGAGAGAGAGGGGGAGAGATGGAGAGGAGGGCAGTAGGCACATACTATTATGGATTGAGTCTACGTAGCACAACGAACGTGTTCGCACCCCTGCGCGTCCTCGCCAATGTGTTCGCGCCAACGTGTAGCACACACAGAGAGAGAGAGAGAGAGAGAGAGAGAGAGAGAGAGAGAGAGAGAGAGAGAGAGAAAGAGAGAGAGAGAGAGAGAGA
>BFEA01000382.1:756525-773621 GCA_003427395.1 Chara braunii
CAATCGGTGGGGCGAACCTCCCACAAAGGCCTTGGTGCGGATCACGGGTCGCAAGCCCGCCTGCCGCCTTCCTCTCAAAACCAAAAGACCAGACTTAGAGTAAGACGGGCAGAAGTAGAGGTAAGAGACTCTCAAGATCTAAGGAGGTGCACTCAGACTCGCGTGAGAGGGCCTTCGAGTCTTCAACGCCTGAGGGCCCCGCAATGGCGGCCGAAACACGACAGACCAGTGACACCGCAGCAAAACGCAGAACAAACGACACTCTGATGAGCCCTCCAACTGCAGCAATAACTCCTCTTCCAAGCCTGATCATTCCCTCAAGTCATAGTGTCTCTGCCCCTGACTAAACTGCAGCGATGCAGCGTAGGCAGGGTTGCGCCCAAATAGAGCACATCCCTTTTCCTCTATCCGACTGCAATCAATCGCGCGGCAATATGTCGCGGACCAGCTTACCCAGCCATACACGGCGCCTTGCTGTCGATTAATAACCCCCGTGCATCAACATCCAAGGTACCGTAACAAGGCACATCGCAGAGTGCACCCAGTCCAAAACCTGGGTGGCAACAACTTGAGAAAGTATAGCAATGGCACCCAGTCTCAACTGCGAGGGAACACAACGATCCGCCTCTGCATGGCAGTTGCCCCTCGACCTTGCAGCCCGTAGTCCAATCAGGACCCACGCACGAGCCCTCTATGCCGGTCCCTGCCTTTTTCCGCTGGCTAGTCGTTCCACAGTCCCTTTACAAACACCCCGCTCATAGTCCAACCCCACTACTTTACTCTGTGGGACGGACAGCGTACCAGCCGAGCAGGTAAGTCCGCCTTGCTCCTTTATGCAGCAGCATGAGCGATGCACCGGCAACCAGCTAGGTTTGCACCATCGCGGTAGCCTGGCCGCTGGTCCCTTCTGCAGGGGATGGTGCTGCTGGCCAAGGGCCTGCAATCTTGCAGCCTGCGTCCCGTTACTCCTTACAACAAAATGAGCAGCCTTCGCCAACAGGTAAGTGGTCCGACACCTGCAACTCGTTTCTCTGTTGCCTCGGTCGTAGAAACGAGCGCCCTACTGGTCGATAGGCAAATCCTTCAGCCTCCGCAACCCGCTTCTATCTGACCAACAAGCCTCGAGCCCCGTGGCTGACCTCACATAGCTGCTAGCAACCACATAGGAAAAACTTCCGCTAAAACATAGTCAACTGCAGTCCTTCCAGCCGTAGCAGCTTCACTCTACTTCCAGCGAGCAAACCCGAATGAATCTACCGCTTAACCATGGAGCTATTCACTGCTGCTTCAACCACGCTACGAGGTAAGTCATCTCGCCCAACACGGCTTGCCCCAGCTACTTCTATCAATAGGATGAGCAAAATGAAATGAATCTATTGCCAGACCCTGCCTCGATACATGTGCATCGTTGCCGCCAATCCGCCTACATACCGCGCGGCTCCCGACACTCACACCAACTAACCTACTAACCTGTCGCCGAAGCTGACATCGCCACCATGTTCGCAACACCTTAAAACCCCGAATTGACACTCTCCCTTGCCCGTTTTTGTCAAGAAACGGGCGAGTTGTCTCCTTCCTCGTCCGCTATTCCAACTTGCCGCCATCACTCCGCGCACCTTCACTCTCCCCTACCTCCAATCTCGCTACCCCCGCCCTAAATCTGACACCATATTCGAGGTCGCCTAGTACCAAAACTCCCAAGCCAACCTTTCCTTCGCTCGATGCCGGTGAGGATCAATCAAGCTCAGCTTATCCGACTGCGCCCAGCTTCGCCTCCCGCCATCTCCGAATGCACCTGGCGTGACCCCCGTCCGGATTCGTTCGCCACCCTCTCTCCTGCCTTCATTGTTGTACCGCGCCACACCGCCCGGCCAGCCCCGCAGCCCCGCTGTCTGTTGCTTCGCTCCACTATCCGCCTCACTGCCCGCTGGTCCCTGCCCTGTCACCAGCCGCTCTCTCAGCCCACTTCGATCTCCGGGCGTACTGCGGACCTCCCTACACAAGGCACAGGGGCAGCGCTTCCGCATGGCTTCCACAGAAATCACCGAATGGCTGGGCGCTGCTCCTTAATTTATACTTAGGAAACTCGTCGGTCCACCCCTTGGCCATCGGCCCTCGTGGAGTTCGGGCGGCCTCGGCTCCAACCCACCCCGTCAGAATTACGAACGGACCTGGCCCCGCCGGTGTCCGGATTCACTTCTGGACTTCCTTACAACCCCCCCCTCCGCGCAGTAATCATGCGGATCTCCTTTGCATCGCTCCAATTTTTACGGATGCCCCGAAGGACTAAGTCGGGGCAACGCCCCGCGACACTTCCCAAAAGCCACTCGGCTTTTACCCCGGGCCTGCTGGTGGGGAATACACACCGCCCCTGGGCAGGCCCAAGTGCCTGGCTTCTGCCCACTGTAACTCCCTCATTTGGGGCCTAAACGCGGCCAGTATTCCAACAGTTCATGGCGTACCCACTATAGCAGGCCAACGACCCAAAAATTGGTCCTGGCAACTCTCAAATAAAAGAAGAAAAATAAACTAACCACAAAACCCCCAAAAAACGAAGAGGAAAGGGCGAAAACAGGTTGGGAAAACGACAGGACTAGGCCGCGAGGTCTATCGTCAGTTCCCTGATCTTGCAAAACAGGCCCACGATCGAACTCCCCCAACAGGCGGATAGTCCCGCGGGACCCTTAACCCCTCAGTTTCTCCTCCGCCTGCTCCTGCGTCGTCGCTCGCTGGCCTCGATTCCCATACATCTGTCGCAATAGTCCGATGTCGTAACCAATAGGGCTAAGCCCAAGCCTGAGACAGATAGGCGCGGATTCCAACATAAAGTGGTACCGCGCGGCGCCTAAGCCCGAGAAAAACAACCTAGATCCTCCCTCTTTGGCCTACAACCAACGCGCCATCCCTAGGCACCCGCACAGGCTCACCTAAACCGTGTTGTGGCTGCCCCGCGCACCATCCCGTGCGCCAGTCCTACCGTCGGTCGCTCGTACCAACCAAAGGCGAATCTTCATTCCCTTATCAAATTCATGACACGGTACGGGTTGGCCCCCTACACCGGCCGCCCACTCCATCAGAAAAATCACACGCGCGCCTTAAAATTACGCGCCTACATACCTCCTACCAGGCCAAGGCGGACCCCGGACGCGGTAGTGCCTCACACGGCTTATTTGAACCATACCCATTCTTCCTGTCGCCTACAAAAACCAGGGCGGATACCCTTGTAAGGGTATTCGCTCGGACAGCTTACTGGACCATATTAAGCGACGTCCCCGTCGCTTCGCCAAATCAGAAAGCTACAACTCCATTCACACTCCAAATGTTGACGAGAACAGAACCAATCCGATTAGCTGACAGACTCAGGGTTGAGGCCTCCATCAAACCGTGCCAACACAACTATATGCCGCCAGGGTTCCAACCTGGGTCTCCATTGTCCTAACACTAGGACTCTGGTGTATTACGCGTCGATACTACAGTATAAGTTCCAAAGGCCCTCAAATCCATCCTCTTCCCTTTTGTCCTAGACAACCGCCGACCTCTTGTTGGGTTTCCCACTTAGCCTCTTTCACTATCGACAGAGATCTCACTGGGGACGCTGGCCTTGACCGATACCTTAGAAGGCACTCTCGCCTTCCTCCCAAAAAATCCTTACAACTCAACAGGTACATATACATATGAACTTTAATCTCCTCTCAGCCGTTTCTGCAGTCCAGTACAGAAACGCTAGGTCTCCATCTTGACCCACCATAGCCTAGTTGATCGGACTAGGTCTACGACCCACCGCGTTGTTACCTTAGCGGCAGTACCCTCTCGCTGGTTATACAACGATAGGCATGTTCCTGATAATCAATCAATCAGGATTCTCAAGAGACTCGACCTTTATCCCACAGAGTAATTTCCCTGGGGCGGGCAACTCCCCTTAAACTCTTACCTCGCGGGTCCGCAGCCAGGTTGTGCCTGCTAGCAGCCATCCACTAGGGGTTGCGCCCAAGTGGTACTAAGCTTTATCGTTAGCTTGGTATTCCTTTAAACATGTCTTAGAATTAGCACACGTGGGCAGACGGGGCGTCACAAACAAATCACAGGCCACTGCGAGACTACGCAGAGGTTTGAAGGCATTTACCGACTCCCCTATAATGGGCACGACATCCTTCGCACAGCCTCGAAAGAATCCCCCGCCGGGTCCACAGGCCGCGCCTCCTGACTTGATAGAGCCAGTAGTCGCCCACCCTAAGACATCTCTCGCCCTGCACTCATTGAAACCTTCTCAAACATTTCAAGCAAACATGGCTCCTTCTCGTCAGACTTTATCAACACAGACAAAACTCTCCATGCCACTCAAATCTTTACCCACCTTTAACTTGGTAAAGGTGCCTCTCACAAGAGATTTCACAACCATCCGCTTTCTGTTTGGGATGAACTTCCACACGACCTCTTCCAACCGTGAAGGGGCCTCAATGACAATACAATTCCCACCTTCCAGAATCATGAAGGGGGTCTCAATCACAAAACAACTTCAACTGAGGGACCACCTCTTGGGTCCTCTTTATAACTCAAACAACAATGCTTGACGTGGCAAAGCAGTCAAATCTCTGAATTCATCAATCCCGTAGGATTCTCACAATGGCTCACAAACAGGCTGCACTCCCCCTCCTTATACCCTGCCCTCTCGTCTGCTCGCAAGCAGGTCGCATGAGTATACTGGAGAGTAGACAACTTTACAATTCTCACAGACATACACAAGAGATGCACCCTATACATTTCCCACACAAAGCCAAACATACATCAGGATAGAGCCACACGTGTGAGAATGATAGTGGTCGTCACAAGGTAAGTCCCATAGAGTCTCCACCCACAGTACACTTGGGGAGCAGAATGTCTCCTTCAATACAAGCACTCAACTCGACGCCCCACTCATCTGAGTAGGGCTCATAATCCCATTGTTCACTCATCAGATGCACTCGTGGACACAACACCTACCTAAAACCCAAAAGCTTCCAGCCCTTGTCTCACTCCGCCGGGAAGACTCACACCTAAGTCTTACTGAAAACACAAATAGTCTCCAAATCACAAAACCAAATGTAAATTGAATGACCTCATATCCTAGGGCCACATTGCATCTCCTAGGTCGTGGCCCACGAAGAAACTAAAAAAAAGCAATGGCAATTATGTACAATCAGGCAGGAACTCATCCTACCACTCCTAAGGTAAGCACACATCTAGGGCCCACTCAACTAACTCAGGGTATGTACACCTCTAACCCGCCCTCTGTGTGCAAAAACACTTTGATCCTACCGACGCACAGACAGACCAGCCCCTACTCACGCAACCCCTCTTGGTTCTGCCTATATAGCTGAGCCCTACCCCCATCTCGAGCTTGCTCTACTATCCTACCTTGTCTATCATAGAATTTGCCGTCAATCTCCGCAACGCGTCCTTCGGCCTTGTCCTCAAGGAGTTCCGGGCAGTCCAAGGCTCTATGCCCCTCCTTCTTACACCAGAAACAGGACGCGTCAAACCACCTCGCAATTTTCTTCTTTTTTCCCCTGGAGCTCTGTCCTGATGGCGTCCCCATAATCTCGGGGGTCACCTCATGACACAATGGTAATCCCATGTGGCCCGGAGATTCGGGCTCTACAGCCTCAGCATCCTCACCCCCTCGTATGGCCAGGCTCTCTGGCCCGCACTCTGGTGTGTCCGACTCTCGGGGCCTTTTCTGTGGTGTGCCTATCCCAGGGCCACTGCCAGCTCATGTAAACGCGAACCTCTCCTTTCCGTAGACATCGCCATGAGCGACTCCTGTGCGCCACTCTCCACTGCGGATGGATACGGGGGTCCCTGGACCAGCCCCTCGGTGCGGGCCTCATGTGATGGAGACAACTTAGGCTGCATAGTCACCTCAATAGGGTCTCCTGCCTCAACAGGCTCCTCCTCAACCCTCTGTATCGCCTCCACCCCGATCGGACCCCGAGCGACCTCCTCCGTCAGCCTCCTCTGTCGAGGAGACCCTGCTGTCGAGGGGACCCTGCTGTCGCTCCCTGACTAGGCGAAACCTGCGTCCCCCGATCCTGGCCATCGACGCCGGCTCGTCCCGTCAGACTAGCCACCCTGGCTGCCGAAAGCCCATCCACAATGGCTGCCATCTCCCCAAATCTTCTCTCCCACTCAACCTTTTTGGCCTGGCTCCTCGCTCTCTCCTCTGCAAGCTGAGTAGTCAGGTGCTCCACCTCTAGTTTTCTGACCGCGAGCTCATCATTGAGTGGACTATACCAATCGAAGGATGTAACTGCCATCTCATGTATTCTCCTATCTACACGATCGACCGCCATCCTAGTAGCAGAGAACCCCAAGTCCCCCGCCTCCCTCAACTCATCCACCTTCTCGTCCGCCCGTCCCGTCTCCTACGATCTTTGGCGGGCTGCATCTCTCTGGCTCTCGTACCTCGCCCACAACTCGTCGATCCTTTGCTCGCTTGTCTTGGGATCGACTGGCGGTGTCGGCGCTATCCCTGCTGCCTCCATCTCAGCCTGCCTCGTGCGTATCTCAACCAAACGGACTCGTACTCTGGCGGACTTCTCTTCGAGGGTTTCCTTTCAGGTTCCTCCCACTCGCGGTTCGTGGCCTTCCGGCGCTGACGCCTCGACACTCATCCCTCCACTTGTACATGGCAACGCTGGCGGTGGCTCCACTGGTGCAGGCGCCCCGATAGTTGGGCGCTCGACCACATGCATGGCTGATGGTAGATCAATGGTCGCACTCACCCTCTCCCTGTTCCTCCATCTCTGCCCCCTGCTCAGGTACAGCGGTGGCTTCTGGGAAAATTTTGGAATCTCCTCATTGTCTGGCTCAGGAATCCCCTCTGGCTAGGGCTGCTGCGTCTGCTCTGGGGCTGGGCTACATGGAGGGGTGTCGTCTCCAACCGTGATCACCTCCTCAACCTGAGGTCGCGCCAGGCCCCGCTGCTATGCTACCGCCTCCGGGTCCTGTGGCTCCCTTCGGCCCCGTATGTCTGCCTCCGCCTTGGGGTCCAACAGCTCCTCTATTGGTACATATCGCACTGGCTCAGCTGAGCCCTCCCCCAACTGTGAGGCTTCCCATCGAGATACGTCAAGGTGAGTCACTAGACTCCGGAACGGCGTCTCCCCCGACACGACCTGCTCCGGCCCTGGTAACGGCAACGAAGGCGCCCGCAATTCATCACTCGTAGTCCGCCGAAACTCCACCGGCCTAAGACCACAAGTAGGGAATGGCCCCTCCTCTGGCGCAGACTCCATGGGCTCGTCCTCTCCCCGCGCTGGGGCTCTCCTACCCTCTCTAGCCACCTCAGCCTCTCCCGGCACTGGTTCCCTTGGCCTCTTGCTTCGCCTCCGCCTCTCAACCCTGGGCTCTGGCCTTTTATGCTCTCGCCGCCCAAACGCTTGTCTAAGCTGAGCCTGGCAGTCCTCCCAATCTCGCACCCTATCTCGGATCTTCTTGGCCACCGGCCTCTCTGCCCTCTGGTCCAGATGAGTAGGGTCTGCATCCACCCCTCCTGCGCAATCCCTTGGCTCAACATATAGTGCTCGTATGCAGGAACAAACTCCTCCGCATTCCCCTCCTCTAACCGAATGGGCTGCCATCACGTCTCATGGGTGAAGCTCTCAACCTCTGCATTCCGGCCTCAACATCTGGCCAGGTCAGGGCCTCCTCGCATATCTGAGCGATAGGCTCCTCAAACCACCCTATCCCCCTCAAATGTTGAATCATCTCCGCCACTTACCATCCTCTCTGTACTGCATGGTCCCGATACATGTCCAGGAAGAACTCTATATTGTCGTCATCGAACTCGGGCGTAGGCTCCCTCCCAGGCGGCCTGTGTTACTGGCCCCTCCTGGAGGCCCTCTGGGGCCCCTGCCGTGACCGTGCGTCCCTCCCGCCCCTCTGCATGACTGCCTTCGAAAAGTCAGATCTGCACAACACGCGAGAGACAGCAAACAGGCACACAGCAGGGTCAGCAACTAAGCCCATTAGCCTAGGAAAATCCCACATACATTCTACGCCCATCCATCCCAATCATCCCTCTATCTGATCCAGCCAAAATGTGTGATATCTGGGCAAGACTCTATTCCTAAAAAGGCCTCATGGTCGCTTACCTATTCTCTGGCCACAAGCTTCTTCAGTCTTGTCCCTGACACCCAGTCCTACCACCCCACTCCATCCAACTCCTCGATCTGATAGGCCCTGAACTCGCCACACCGCACGATCCTATAAGGCCCCAACCATCCTTTATCGAGCTTCCTGGACCATTGCTTTTCCAGCTAGGAGTCATATAACAATATCGTCTCTCCAACTCTCAACGGGTTCTTCCTTACGCGCGCCATCTGGTCCCATCTCATCTTGTCCTCCATGCGGCTCCTCTCTACCTGACCAGCGGCCTCCCGCAACCTTTCCTCGACAACCCCTACTTGTCGTGCCCGAATATCGAGCATTTCTTCGAAGGACAAGTTAACTTCCAAGTCTTGGCACCTCCACGTCTTCATGAAACTTTCTATGGGGAAGGTGGCATGCCTTCTGTACCATAGTGTGGCTGGCGCGTACTTGGTAGTCCTCTTCACCGTACCATCTCTACGAAGAAGGCCGCTCGCAGGAACTTCGGCCACTGACCAGGCTTGCCCACCATCCACTTAGCCAAGAGATTCGTGATGGTACTGTGCCCCCTCTCCACACGCGCGTTCGCCTGAGGATGCACGGCCGTAGTATAGTTAGCCACTACGCCATACCCTGCAAGCAAAGTTCGCACCTCATTACAGCTGAACTCCGACCCTCGGTCCATCACAAACTCTTTGACGAAGGGATAGCGCAGGTAATACTCTTCGATGCAGCTTGCCAAAACTGGGCCCGCCTTCGCCCGGATAGCCCGACCATCCACAAACCCAGTAAGGTTATCCCGTGTATCGAAGATGTAATTACACCCATTCTCTTCAGCTGGCATGAACAACAGGTCCAGGTGTACGATCGCACCCACTTCCCTCTCCAACCTCGGGTGTAGGGGCTCTCCTGGCCTTTGCATTGACCTCTCCTGGCAAGGTACACAAGACTGGCAATATTTGATGACCATAGTCAGCATCCCGTCCCAATGGTACGATTCGCTTATTTTTGCGCATGTGGCACCAATCCCTCTGTGCCCCCCTGCTATACCATCGTGTAGGGTTGCTATAATATCGATCTGCCGGTTCCTCCCACATACAATCCTTTTAGGATTCCCGATCTGCCGCTTTATAAACAGATAGCCATCTCTCACCACCTAGAGGTGCCTCATCTTCTGTGCCTTGGCACTTGCATCTCTATCCCTTATCTCGCACGATAGGAGTAGTCCCAACTCCCGGTAAATTCCATCATACTCCTCCACCTGAAAAACCTCCCTGATCTCTCCTTCCTCGAACTCATCATCTTGACTTTCGGGAACAAGGATTTCACTTTCCATAGGGCTGAGTGAGCCCCTCCGGTTAAAGCCTCCTTGCAGGAGCGTATTAGTGAGCAGATACATCCCTCCCATTAACTGCTCATGCTCCTCTACCTGAGTTGGGCCTTCCTCTATTGTCCGCACTTCCTCCACCAGACTATGTGTACCTGCCAATGCCAACTTCATCATCCAGCCGACATCCTTACTTCCCCACGGATCCTCCTCCTCAAAAGGCTTGAGGATCAATTCCTTCTTTTGCTCGTACCCCTTTGGCGCTAGCCATATGGGGTGACTGACGCAGCTAGGCACTCGCAAGGACCATTCATTTATATGGAGGCGGACGTCTTCCTCCTGGTCTAAGAACCCATCAACTGGTGGGGTGTCTTCTATCGATTATTGCCCTGGCTTATCCCAGTTGACACAGCTTACCCCATCTGCCCTGTTCTTGTTCCCTGGAATCCTTTCCAGCTCGAAATTAAACATCCAAATGTAGGTCAGCCATCTTGCGGCGATCGGATCAGATGGAGTATAATTCTTTAGGGAACATGCAAGCGCGATGGGGTTCACCCTTAAAATGAGCCTTCTGCCGAAAACATAGTTCCGAAAGGTCCTCAGGCAGTGGAGTACCGCCAGCATCTCCTTCTTAAACTAAAAGTAGTTTCTCTCAGTTGTATTGTGGGTACGACTTTCAAACCTTAGCGTCCTCTCCTTTCCCTCAACATCTGCCTGAATCAGGACCCCTCCCAAGGCAGTTGGCCCAGCGTCCGTCTCGATAATGAATGGTTTTTCCTTCGTGGCCTCATAGTTCGGCGCCCCCAACACCAAGCCTCCTTCCTTAAACTCTCCCTTCATCCTACCTACTTGCCTCTTCCTGGTCTTCACCCCAGACCCATTCCTGGTCCTGACGCACCAACTTCCTTAAATGCCCCGTCTTCGTGGCAAAATCCTTCACGAAGCTCCTCCAAAATTCACACGTCCCGAGGAAACTCCTCACATCCGTTATCGAGCGGAAGGGCACTGGTCACTCAATGATCTTGTCTGTCTTCTTTACATCAGGCCTTCGCCCACTCTCATTACAGACAAAGCCTAAAATCGTGGCCTCCCTCATACAATGTTTCGACTTGGAGCCGCTTGCCGTCAGGTTGTGTTCCTCCAATAAACTCAGAACATGATCGATGTCCTGGATATGCTTCCAAACGAAGCGCCTCACTTCAGGCATCACTTCATCTTCCTCCTTCTCCTTTGGACCCTTACCGCCAAGTCGTCGATATAAGGCTGAGTAATGTGCGGACTGACTGCCTGCATGGCTCTAATCATGCGCCTTTGTACCATTGCCACTGCATTGGTCCATCCTTGAGAGGCTACATTCATATGGATCAGCCCCCTTGGCGCATGCATCGCCATCACCGGCCTATCTGGCAGGTATACAGGAAACTGGTCATACCTATAATAAAGGTTTATAAGCGAGATTATAGGCCTTCCTGCACATGACTCTAACAGGGTGTCCACGTATGGCAACCCTTCCGCACCCCGCACTGTCACCACGTTCAATCGCTGCAAGTCCTGCACCCACCGTAGCGTCCCGTTTGGCTTGATGAAACAAAACCAAGGGGAGGCGTACGGCCCACTGGAGTAGTCGGCCACATGCGTCCAGGTAGTCCACCACCTTTTTCTCCTCATCTGGATTTGGACATCGCGCGCCCCTTAAATTCCAGGGCTCGTGTGGGACGGTGTGGATTCGTATCATTGGGATCTTATCCACATCCAACCTCCCACGCTCGTCGTCATTAAACGCATACGCGCGATGTCTCTTCTTCATTTATCTCCACCATCAAGGTCTTCTCTTGGGGTGAAAGGAAGCCGGGTTCCCCAACTATCAGCTCCCCTTCATTCTCATCGTTGATACGACATGGCCCAGCTTACGCACGCTCCCGCATACGTCTTATCAGTCCTCGCTCCCGCTCATAATAGGCTTCCTCATCCTCTGTGACAAGCATGGGAACTGGGCGACACTTCTTATCTATGGTCTTGTACCGCCTTTGGGAGCCCTGCTTAAGCCCTCCCCTAAAAAAGACCGACTTGTCGTTTGGGCCTGGGCCATTGCACGGCCTCTCCTCCCTCCTAGAAGCCGATATATCAACTCCACCTCTCCCACCTGAGGGTTTTCCAAGACCTGCTCCCTTAACGCCTTTATTGCCTCGGGGTCCGTCATATCGTGCGCCGCCACCACCTCCATGATCTTGTTCACATCAGTAAGGCTCAGCGATAATACCTCGGTCGTTCCTTCCTCCTCTAGTCCCTCCCGGAGCCTTCGTCGTGCATACTCAGACTCCTCGAAGGTAAAGGAGCCGAGGCTTGGCCTATTCCTCCCACTTCCCGGTCCCTTGTTCCGGCACTTAATGATCTCATAGTTTCCACAGGTCGGATCAGACAGGGCCAAGATCATTGTTCCATCATGCCTGTTGAAGACTAGAGTCTCCGTCCTACAGAGGAACGACCTCCTCAAGAGAATGGGGTGATCGACATCGGGCATAATAAAGAAGCAAGCCCACACCCTTACCCTCCCGATTTCCACCATCACATTGGACGCAGTACCGCAGAAGATTGCCTTACAATTGGCACCATGCAACACCCCATGGTCCGAGTGGTCAACCTCCAACCCCAGCATAGTCGCGTCTCGCTCCCGGATAATATTCATTTCGGCGCCCGTGTCCACCATCGCAATGCTTGGTTGATCCCTCACCTTCAGGTCCACCAACCCGCACGCCACACACTTCCAGTCCATCCTTGTACCTGCCTATGTCCACTCTATTTCTCTAGGCAGGATTTTACTCAGATGGACGTTGGGCACCAATCTCCGCGAGAGCCGACCCCTCAGACTATCGCGCAGCTTTGGCGCAGATGCCAGGATATCCTTCAAATTCATGAGGTCATTATGACCTTCCAAAAACATGTCCACCATCCGCTCCACGTCAAAACCCTCCTCCATCTGGACCGCGTACTTCTTCCTCTTCGGCACGCTATCGCAGAGGCTCGACTCGACCTCCTTCTGGACCCCTCTCTTTTTGGCCCTTTGCTCTGCTCTGTGATCCTCTTCCTGCCGGAGCCTCTCGTTCTCTTCATCATCACCCTCCTCTTCCTCTTCCTGAACCTCCACCACTTCCTTCCTACGTTCAGGCTCAGATTCCCTTCGAGGAGGTGCTCGGCCCGGTGCCTGACTTGGCCCCTGGCTAGTGGTAGCCTTACTTTGGCTCCTAGTCTGCGTGGCTTGTGACACCCTCCCATGTGACGTAGGGGGTCTGTAGGCCATCCCTGACCTAGGACCCGACCCGACCGTCGCCACGCCCGGTTACCCCTATGGCCCTGATGAAGATTCCGGGCCGGATTCATAGAGCATCACCTCCGGGAGGCTCGCTTCCCATTCCTGGGCCTCGGCACACATCGCCCTCAGCCTTTCCTGGTATCCGGCTACCTTCGCAAGCAAATCCTCCATCCTTTCCAAAATGGTCGGGGCTGACTCTCTCACCACTTCCAACCCCTCATCGTCTGACTCAACGACTATGGGTTCCTCCTTTATAGTCCCCGCCTTTAATCGTTGAGTCACCTCCTCGCTCTCGTCCACGATCTTCTCGACCCTCACACCCGGATCCTCCCTTTCTTGCCACATTCTAAACATTGTTGGGGCTGCCGGTGGCCCTGTCGCCGCTCGCCTGAGGGCCTCTTGCCTGATCCTCCTGGGGTCTTGGGGTCAATATGCTTTCCCCATTTATCGAATATATCGTCGTCCATATACGAGGAGATTAGCCGTGATAGTTCATCATCCCGCCGCTGTTGGCAGAACCATATGGTGTGGCCTACAGTGCTACGATGCCAACAGGTGGCATTCCGCCAATCAAAGCGGGGCCTCCCATATCCTTGGCCCCCCTCCTGGCCGCCTTGGTCACCTTGGTTCTGGGCCCCCTAACCATTCCAACCACCCCCGCGACCCCCGCCATTTCTTCCTCGACCCCGGCCACCGCCTCCTTGACCCCCTTGGCCTCGGCCTCCATTGTCGTGGCCGCCTTGCCCTTGATTTCCTCCCCCGGCCACATTAGCCTGTGATGCCTGCTGGGAGGGTGGCGGCTGGGCCACAAACTGACCTTGGGTCGCAGGGTAGCTTGGTGGGCCCCCACTTGCCGGCGGGCCCGGATATGGGACCATCTTTCCAGTGTGGGCCTGACTCTCTCCACACGACGGGCCAGGGTGCTAGCTGACAATGCGGCATCCAGTGCCCACAACCTGGTGGCGGCCCCATGTGTGATGGCCCTGCTGGCACTGGCGCGGTCGTGGCGACAAGCGGCGGCGCGGCAATGGCTTGAGGAGCCTGCCCCTTCCCTAATCCCTGACCTCCCTGCAGCAAGTTGCGCTGCTTCCTCTGAGCCTTGGTTAGGGCCTGGGAGTCCGTCTCCTCTCCGCCGTAGTCTTCGCGTCCAGCCTACTCATCCACTGCCCCTGACGCCCGACCTTGGGCCACAATCACTCCTCTTTTCTGCACTTCCGCCTCGTTGTCATACCCCAACTCCGCCAGCACGTCCGTGACGATCCTCTTTACCCCTGGAGTCCCGGATGCGGTCGTGTCCCTCTCCTTTCTCTTACGCCTCTGCAGCCTCATCTTGTGCTGCTCCACCTGATCCAGACTCCCCTCGTCCACTCCTTTATCGATAGTGGTCCAGGTGAGTTTCTCACTCCCTCCTCCATGACTCGTCAATTCTGAGGCCTTCGTGCCAGTAAGCAGCCCCAAGAATGTGGCACACTGCGCCTCTTCAGAGATCCGGTGCACCTTTATCGCCTTCTTCTTGAATTCGTGCACAAAGGCCCCAATGGTGGAAAGATCCTCCTTATTCATGGCCTCCAAGTCAGCCATGGTCAACAGGCCGTCTCCCAGCCGGTACTTCCTCATCATCAGGTCTCGAAACCTTGCCCAACTGCCATTGGCGGCGTCCACGACCTTACTCACCTCCCGATGATGGCTATGAAGGACGTACTTCAGGATCCACTGAAACTTGACCTCGTCCGATAGTCCCACGAGCACCTGCTCAGTCAAATCCAACCAGTCAGACACCCGCTCCCCCTTGAAATGGAAGGTATCGACTTTCGGGACACTGCTCGGCGCTCTCTCGCTTTTGTCCTGGGCTTCGACCAGGTCATCTAGCGTCAGAGTCTTTCTCGGGGTGGCGCCCCCACCTCCTGACATCTTGGCCGGCTTGCTCTTGCTCAACCTTCCTATTAAGAAAAGAAATGGAAAGCTTCAATCAGCAACCCACCCTGACGTACTTCCATCAGGCTCCCCACCTCTTTTTTGCATCTCTTAGATCTCAGCCGACCCCACCTTGGTTGGCAGAGCTAACTTTAATAAGGTCAGCTCCTACCCTAAGACCCTCTACTCAGTCTTTCAACCACGCAATCGCTCTAGCTATCAGTTAGGTCCGTTAGTGTTCGAATCTCTCACATACACAACCACACAAGATATCACTTCGTCCACTCATCATCAACTCAATCATGCCTAATTTCTTCTCATCCCCATACCCGGATGTCGTTCCACCAGGGACAACAGTAGGCTTCCGTTATCCCTGGCAACTTCGCCACCTGTCACGCGCATCGGTTCGGCACCGCACGAGGCAGCGCGGGACCCTCCAGGCCGCATCACGCAGGAGTTGGTTTTAAATCCTTCGTCGCAAATATACATTGAGCTTCCTTAGGCCGCTCCGGCCGAGTGCGCCAGCCATTCCTCTCGCGAGCCCCTACGACAGGATAGGGCCTACTCGAGGCACAACTTACCTCCACCTTACGGGAGTTGTCACCTCTCTTCGGTGGGTGTATCCCAGCCGAGCTATCAATCCACAGTACGAAAGCTAATCAGTTGCAATCGCAGAGGTGGACCAGCCAAGGGCGTTTCTCATTCGCTGTAGCATAGGGGGCACGCGCGGTAATACGCCTATCGGACCCGCACGCGAACCGACATCTTGGGGGGCTGTAGTCCCAAGCGCGGCTTGTCGTCGGTCGACTAGGACGCATCCCACACACCACGCGCACACCACTCGACGAAGAAAAAAAAAAGAACACACATACATACATACGAAGCGACACAACACAAACAACGTGACAACTCTCCTAGCCCTTTAAGTGACCATCCCGTAACTTTCCACTGCGGGAATCGGATAGGCGTCGCGCGCGAGACATAGTATAAAACCGCGCGGACGCAGGGCCTACTCATATTGACTAGCAATGCAAACGTACGCAAGCAGTCGCAATGACGGCGTACCATGTAGTACCCATACTTACGCGGCCCTCGTTAACCTCGAGGGTCTCGTTCGACACTCAAGTGTCGGCTGACACGCGCCTTGAGGGTTAATCTCTCGACGCCGGACAACCGCCTTCGGCGGTTGAAGACCACACACCCTCTTCTGCACTCTGTGCAGAGTGGGTGGTACACAGGTCCATACCTGTGGTCGCAGTCGTTTCTCGCGGCCCTAGAGATGAGTCCCACTCCAGGCCAGGGCTGAAGTCAAGGGGTTTGACTTTGACGGCTGCCACACACTACAACGTCCAACCATAAAAATCTCCAAAAAACAAGAATAGGCCGAAGGTTCCCCTTACTCCAACAAAAAATCATGATCTGGGGTACGCTCCCCTCTTCGGGTGGTGCCCGCGGCCTATAATAATCTCAAGCGTTCGTGCAAAGTGCGAGCCCCTTTGATCCCATAACCTTTAGACGCTAGGGCGGGGAAACGTCACGCGCAAGATACTACTATAAAGCCGCGCGGCTGCAGACCACTCCCGTACCAATCAACGATGCCAGTCATACGCGGTAACCACGGCCCCGGCCTCGCGATATTGAATGGTTGAAGGAATATACCGTGAGGGGTTACCCCTCACGATAATGAACGGCTGAAGGAATATACCGTGAAGGGTTACCCCTCACGATATTGAACGGCTGAAGGATATGTCGTTCGGCCCTCGCGACACCTCCGGCCCCAGAGTTAGGAGTCTCGACGGGCAGAGTAAATAGGCCCTGCGCGAGGGGAAACCCTTCCCTGCAGAGTCTAAGGCTTGGGATGTCCTGGACAAGGACCTTGAATCCCGCCCCAGGACCAACATCTGACTAAGAAAGCCCCCAAGAAGCAAACAAGAAAAAGGGAAGGGTCTTCCCTGTGCCTTCGAGTCTTAACCTCTAAGTAGGCCTTTAGCACTTGGCCCCTTAAGCCACGCGAACACTCATCATAGGTGCACCCACGTATACACACATAACGGAGATAGAGTTGCGACGATCATTTCTCACAGGCAAAGTGATACTTCTCACAACCATACGTATATATATGGGATCACAGACAATCCAAATCCAAAAATATGAGCCACAAGACGTACCTGCAACCACATCAAAGAATCGAACGACAAACCACGCACTACACGGAGTCAACCCCAACCAATCTCCGTACTCATACCCCTTGCTTTAGCCATACAAGCCCCAAGCTCCTGTCCAACCAACCATAATTAAATACTCAGTACCTTTGTCAAATGGTCATTCAATAAAAGTCTGGGTGAAACCCTTAACAAACAATAAAGTCACCAGGGCTAAAGCCTTTTAGGTTGGGTATGGAGAGCGAGTTGGAATTGA
>BFEA01000382.1:776131-798345 GCA_003427395.1 Chara braunii
CAATCGGTGGGGCGAACCTCCCACAAAGGCCTTGGTGCGGATCACGGGTCGCAAGCCCGCCTGCCGCCTTCCTCTCAAAACCAAAAGACCAGACTCAGAGTAAGACGGGCAGAAGTAGAGGTAAGAGACTCTCAAGATCCAAGGAGGTGCACTCAGACTCGCGTGAGAGGGCCTTCCAGTCTTCAGCGCCTGAGGGCCCCGCAATGGTGGCCGAAACGCGACAGACCAGTCACACCGTAGCCAAACGCAGAACAATCGGCACTCTTACGAGCCCTCCAACTGCAGCAATAACTCCTCTTCCAAGCCTGATCATTCCCTCAAGTCATAGTGTCTCTGCCCCTGACTAAACTGCAGCGATACAGCCTAGGCAGGGCTGCGCCCAAATAGAGCACATCCCTTTTCCTCTATCCAACTGCAATCAATCGCGCAGCAATATGTCGCGGACCAGCTTACCCCCCATACACGGCGCCTTTGCCGTCTATTAGCAACCCGCGTACATCAATATCTAATGTACCGTAACAAGGTACAACGCAGAGTGCACCCAGTCGAAAACCCAGTTGGCAACAACTTGAGAAAGTACAGCAATGGCGCCCAGTCTCAACTGCGAGGGAACACAACGATCCACCTCTGCATGGCAGTTGCCCTTCGGCCTTGCAGTCCATAGTCCAATCGGGACCCGTGCACGAGCCCCCTGGTATGCCGATCCGTGCCTTTTCCGCTGGCTGGTCGTTCCACAGTCCCTTTACAAACACCCCATTCATAGTCCAGCCCCTCTGCTTTACTCAGTGGGACAGACAGCGTACCAGCCGAGCAGGTAAGTCCACCTTGCTCCTTTATGCAGCAGCATGAGCGATGCACCGACAACCAGCTAGGTCTGCACCTTCGCGGCTAGTCTGGCTGCTGGTCCGTTCTGCTGCGGATGGTGCTGCTGGCCAAAGGCCTGCAATCTTGCAGCCTGCATCCCGTCATTCCTTACAGCAGAATGAGCAGCCTTCGCCAGCAGGTAAGTGGTCTGACACCTGCAGCTCGTCTCTCTGTTGCCTCGGTCGTAGAAACCAGCGCCCCACTGGTCGACAGGCAAATCCTTCAGCCTCTGCAACCCGCTTCTATCCGACCAACAAGCCTCCAGCCCCGTGGCTGGCCTCACACAGCCGCTAGCAACCAGATAGGAAACACTTCTGCTAAAACATAGTCAACTGCAGTCCTTCCAACGGTAGCGGCTTCACTCTACTTCCAGCGAGCAAACCCGAATGAATCTACCGCTCAACCATGGAGCTATTCACTGCTGCTTCAACCACGCTACGAGGTATGTCATCCCTCCCAACGCGGTTTGCCCTAGCTACTTCGATCGATAGGATGAGCAAAATCGAATGAATCGCCAGACCCTGCCTCGATACATGCGCATCGTTGCCGCCCATCCGCCTACATACCGCGCGGCTCCCGACACTCACACCAACTAACCTACTAACCTGTCGCCGAAACTGGCGTCGCCACCATGTTCGCAACGCCTTAAAACCTCGAATTGACACTCTCCCTTGCCCGTTTTTGTCAAGAAACGGGCGAGTTGTCTCCTTTCTCGTTCGCTATTCCATCTTGCTGCCATCACTCCGCGCACCTTCACTCTCTCCTACCTACAATCTCGCTACCCGTGCCCTAAATCCGACACCATATTCGAGGCCGCCTGCTACCAAAACTCCCAAGCCGACCTTTCCTTCGCTCGATGCCGGTGAGGATCAAGCAAGCTCAGCTTATCCGACTGCGGCCAGCTTCGCCTCCCGCCATCCTTGAATGCACCTGGCGTGACCCCTGTCCGGGTTCGTTCGCCACCCTCTCTCCTGCCTTCACTGTTGTACCGTGCCACACCGCCCGGCCAGCCCTGCTGTCTGTTGCTTCGCTCCACTATCTGCCTCACCGCCTGCTGGTCCCTGCCCTGTCACCAGCCGCTCGCTCAGCCCACTTCGATCTCCGGGCGTACTGCAGACCTCCCTACACAAGGCACTGGGGCAGCACTTCCGCATGGCTTCCGCATAAATCCGCGAATGGCTGGGCACTGCTCCTTATTTTATACTTAGGAAACTCGTCGGTCCACCCCTTGGCCATCAGCCCTCGCGGAGTTCGGCCGGCCTTGGCGCCACCTCACCCCGTCAGAATTACGCACGTACCTGGCCCCGCCGGCGTCCGGATTCACTTCCGGACTTCCTTACACCCCCCCCCCTCCACGCAGTAATCACGTGGATCCCCTTTGCATCGGTCCAATTTTTACGGATGCCCCTAAGGACTCAGCCGGGGCAATGCCCCGTGGCACTTCCAGAAAGCCACTCGGCTTTTACCCCGGGCCTGCTGGTGGGGAATACACACCGCCCCTGGGCAGGCCTAAGTGTCTGGCTTCTGCCCACCGTAACTCCCTCATTTGGGGCCTAAACACAGCCTGTATTCCAATAGTTCATGGCGTACCCACTATAGCAGGCCAACGACCTAGAAATTGGTCCCGGCTACTCTCAAATAAAAGAAGAAAAATAAACTAACCACAAAAACCCTAAAAAACGAATAGGAAAAGGCGAAAACAGGTGGGAAAAACGACGGGAACAGGCCGCGGGGTCTACCAGCAGTTCCCTGATCTTGCAAAACAGGCCCGCGATCGGACTCCCCCAACAGGGGGATAGTCCCGTAGGACCCTCAACCCCTCAGTTTCTCCTCCGCCTGCTCCTGCGTCGTCGCCCGCTGGCCTCGATCCCCGTACCTCCGTCGCAATAGTCCGATGTCGTAACCAATAGGGCTAAGCCCAAGCCTGAGACAGCTAGGCGCGGATTCCAACATGAAGTGGTACCGCGCGGCGCCTAGGCCCGGAAAAAACAACCTAGGCCCTCCCTCTTTGGCCTACAGCCAGCGCGCCATCCCTAGGCAGTCGCGCCGGCTCACCTAAACCGTGTCGTGGCTGCCCCGCGCACCATCCCGTGCGCCAGTCCTACCGTCGGTCGCGCGTACCAACCAAAGGCGAACCTTTATTCCCTTATCAAATTCGTGACACGGTACGGGTCGGCCGACTACACCGGCCGCCCACTCAATGAGAAAAATCACACGCGCGCCTTAAAATTACGTGCCCACATACCTCCAACCAGGCCAAGGCGGACCCCGGACGAGGTCGTGCCTCACGTGGCTTATTTCAACCATACCCATTCTTCCTGTCACCTACAAAAACCAGGGCGGATACCCTTGTAAGGGTATTCGCTCCGACAGCGCGCACCACGATCCGAGGCTCTTGTACGTGGCCACGTCACAAGCTGACATGGCGTCACGTTAGGCTCTGGAAACTGCTCAGGGCTGGAAACTTAATGTTTCGGTCCCTTGCTGCTTCCTAAGCCTCGTGTAGATACTCCATAGCGATCGTGTTTGGACACGGTAATAGGCTCATTGCATGTTGACCTTGTTTTGGTTGCATGGATGAAGTCATTGCGGAGTAGGCCCAGGAAAAGGGAAGTGTGTGAAGGAACCTGCATCGCGCACCAACGTCAAGCGAGAGAGTCATTTGATGCACATCGTTCCTGGAATTGCTGCTTTCTGAGTTCCGTGTAAATACTCTATAGCCATAGGGCTGGATTCGATAATAGGCTCAGTTCATGTTGACTTTCATGATGACTTTGACTTGGTTACATGGATAGAGTATTTGCGAAAACGGCTCTTAAAAAAAGGTAGTGTGTAAAGGAAACTTCACCTCGAATCGACGACATGTGATCATCAGACCAGTGAGCTACGTTTCAACGATTGGTTATGGTTATCATATTGGAAGGATGAAGTTTCCGTCAATTGAGGAATTCTTCACTATCGCTTCACAATTTGGAAGTACCTTGTTCTGTCTCGTATAAGGGTATTAGATCACTCACTACGAAAGTATATCACCCATGCGGTGAGGATCTAATGCTCAATTTTCATCATTTAGGTAATATCAAATTGGGAGGCCGTCAATTTCAGAACGGTTCGCCCATCAGATCATCAATCTATATTTTCTAGTTTTTATAGTTAATTATAGTAGTTATATTTTTGGAGGATTAGTAGTATTTTCTAGTTATTTATGGTAGTATAATATTGGAGGAATAGAAGTGGCGCTGTCAATTTTTCTCATTGCCTCATCCTTAATCTGGAAGTCTCCTGCTCCTGTTATTTTGGGCGCTAGAGTGCTRTGATTGGTTGTATCTTACCCAGATTAGGTTGTCGGTGGTAACTTGTTTTGCATTGGAATTCATAATCTTAAGAGTTCAATATCGGCTTCGTCCTTCATATTTTTACTGTGGCCACTGATTGAGATGCCAAGTCTGTGGAATTCATAAATTATCTGAGAAGGATGAGGTCTGCGACATCAGTCAATAAGGTTGGTTGCATCACAAGCTGCGAGAGGAAGAAGAGCTTCATATTCTTGGTCTGCTTTTCTTTCATTGTGATGCCAAGTCTGTGGTGATTAATAAATTATCTGAGAAGGGGGTGAGAAGGGTGTGGTCTGCGACTCTGCGATATTGGAAGTTGGTTGCATCACATGCTGCGAGAAGAAGAAGAGCTTCATTTTCCTGGTCTGTATTTCTCTCATTGAGATGCCAAGTCTGCGGGTTTCATAGATTACCTGTGAAGGGGGTGAGAAGGGCGTGGTCTGCGACATTCATTGGCAAGGTTGGTTTCATCGTAAGCTGCGAGAGGAATAAGAGTTTCATATTCCTAGACTGCATTTCTCTGGTAAGATTTTCCTTGTCCAGACTAGCCAACGCATATCATATAACCTCTCCCTTATGTTACGCCTTGGCTTCCCTCCACACCATTGGACTCCAAGCCCACAATTAAAAAGAAAAAAAAAAAAAAAGAAAAAAAAAAACTACCCACGCGTCCATTACCGCTGGCATAAGGCCCATCTCCTCATACCTCGCCTCCTTGCCTCTTACTCCTATCTCTACAATGAAGTTGGGTCTTAAAAGGATGAAGAGACCTAACTCTCATGCATTGTTCAAACAGATAGGTGTCTCGTATGCTCATCCGGGAGAAATAGCTCCTGTTCGCTATAGAGGAGACTTGTCAGGCATCATAGCAGGAAAAGGGAGAAACCTCCTCTCATTTCAAGGGCCTCCCGTGCATACCCGGACACCTATCCCCTCACTTATCACAACAGGAAAAAGATCAATGGATCAAACTGGCTCCATCACAGATACTTCCACCGTCTTTCTCCCTTCAGACTTTCCGCCTCTGCAATCTATCGCGAATGGAACAGAAAGACCCAACGTATCTGAAGGGCAGGATTTGATAATGAAGGAACAAAATAATGGAAATTATGAGAAAAATGAAAATGATGATGGTGATGATGACGAAATTCTAACGGAAGATGAAAGGATGCAAAAAGCGTCACAAGCAACTTGGCCAGCATCAGAACCAAAGAGTAGTCCAGAGGATCAACCGGCCCCTTGTCGTCAGCAAGAGCTTACTTTTTGTCTTTATTCCTCCTCCCATTGGAATAACTGGTAATAGATCAGGGAGGAAGAAAGACTTTGATGAAGGCATTCTCGCCGCACAAATCGCCACAGTGAGACCTACTTTACACCAAACATGCTTCGAATTGGATTTTTTATGATGACGCAGTGTTCCGATCGGTCAACGATAACATTAAGTTCATTTGCAAGAAACTAGAATCACTGCGAGAGGGACCAGATGGGGTTATGGAATTCTTCCTGATTCAGCCAATCACTCCAACGGTATTCACGATTCTAAGTTTGTTTGACAAAAACAAGGTGAGAATGGATGCCTGGAAAAAATTGTTTTGGGATCGCTCTAAGGTCGACATTTATCCCTGGTTACCAAAGAAAATTGGCCCAGAAGAAATGAGGGAACAGATGATGAGGGATTATTAGTGGGTTGAATTGAGGCACATCCCCATTGAAATTCAGGCTGCATTCATTCATGACTTCGGCCAGCAATAACGGATAGTGGATTTCATTAATCCGCTGCCCTCCTATGTCGCCAAGATGGATGATTATTTGATGTTAGCCCTTGACCTCCCTAAAGATCAAGTTTTCTTCCTCGACGATATAGTTCCGTTTAAGATGGGAGGACGAGTCTTTCAGATTCATACCGCTCATAAGTTCAGGCCGTGGTGCTTTAAATGCAAGGCCTATGGTCATCTCCACACTGATTACGCTTGTTCACACCATCCCCAACATGCAATTCACCCAGATCTGCGCCTCAAAAGGGACCCGAAGAGACCCAACAGATGGATTCCGGTAGTACTGGGACATGAAGGATGGGTCTATAGGGAAGATGTGAATCCCGCCGGACAGCAAACGGGATGGGTATGGGCAGGAAGGAGTGATTTTCATAAAACACCCCGTCCCCCCATAGACTAGATCCCTCCTCAACAATCACCTGTGCAGGCACACGGCCAACCCAACAAGCAAACAACAGCTGCAAAATCACTGAACACACCTTTAAAGAAGAATGAGAGTAAAGAGTATGATGCCCCAAATATGGGAGGAGAGAACAGTCAGCAAATGGGGACTGAAGGAAGAAATAAGGGAGGAGAGAGTGATAATTCTCAGAATCAGAAACAGAAAGTCTGTCCCTCCTCCCTTTCATCATCATCCACGGGATTCTCTCTGGGTCCTAAAGCTAGGGACTACATTCCCAAGAACAGTATAATTTCTGAATGGAGGGAGGTTAAGAAGAAAGACCCGGATGTTTCTCCTCCCTCCTAGCGACTAGATCCTGAGATCACCAAAGAAACAAGTAGCAAAGGACAGGAGGAAGAGCGGGAAGAGAACCCAGAAAAAGGAGGGTCCTATGCAAAGAATGGCACAGTCCCTGTGGAGGTGGATCTTTTTAAGGACGCATTTGAGCCTGAACCGATGGATACAGAAATCCTCCATTCCTGTGTTCCTCCCCCGTTGTTAAATCCTGCCACATGCGACACTTCCTCGGTAACAGTGGACTTGAATTCAATCGTCTGCAAAATCGCAGACTGGATTCTATATAATCTCAAAGAGCAGCATCCGACTTTGTCCACTCATCACTGCCTCACATCTTCAATGAGTTGATGATACTACTGATAAACAACGAAAGTTTGACTTCCTTCTTAATGCAAGGACCTTCTACACGTGTATTGTGGGAGGATATTAGCATCAAACTGCTCTCGATTGTCTCCTCCAGGTTCAAGTTCAAGGAACTGAGAGATACTCATATGTTGTTGAACATACATAATCGATTTCTGCCACTGGACTCAGTAGGAGATGATTCACAAGAGGAGCAGCCCATACGTTAATGATCCACCCATAGTATCACTGCCTAAGCAGTCCCAACAACAAGCCAAGCGTGGAAAACAGCAAGAAGAGGACCACATTATGGAGCAACTCGAATCCCGGCAAGCTAAGTTGAGTACTTCCAATAATAGTCATATCTCTTAGGACACAGCGAAGAGCGTGGGGGATGATAAATCCGAAGGTTTTTTGCTTTTCAATGCATCAGGCTCCCTCCATCCAAGTTTGGAAGAGTCACAAGTATCAGGGGAGGAGCCGGGGGATTTATAACGGTTTCCATCGAAGATTTTGCACAATACAGCTGGGAATTGAATCATGTCCAGATTTAAGGAAATTATTTCGGACCTTACCGGGGAATTTTTTTGTTTATTTATTAATCGTCAATCTCAGTCGGCTGTTTCCGGAAAACACAGCCAAGGTCTATTAGAGTGGGATCAGGGATCTGGGATCCCACACTCAATCCTCTCGTCAACAGCTAAAAATGAGCAACTCTCACGCCCCCCTGAAATAACACACAATCAACCCAGGCTATCTAATACTGAAAATGACAATGATGGGGGGGGGAACGATAGTGGAGAAATGAACATGCATGTGGAAACTAAGTGCCTCCTCCTGGCTGCTGAGGAAAGGAATAATGACAGTGAAGGAATCAACATGCATGAGGAAGTCGAGTGCCTCCTCCCAGCTGTGGTGACCAATATCCATCCAACAGATTCGGCTGAGCCAGAGAACACTGGTTATGCAAAAGGGGTAACAGATTTTGCTGAACCAGATCACAATAGTCACATACGAGGAGAAAATAAGTGTCTTCTCTCAGCTGTTGCGATTAGTTCTCAGCCAATAGAATCTGCTGTGCCATATAACTTTGATCACACAGGTGGGGTAACTGAACTCACCGAAGCTGATAAAAGTGGTCATATACTTGAGGAACCCAGTAAAGGAACGAATTAGGAAATAGTGGTATTCAACTCCTCTCAGGCGAAAAGGGAGCATATGGACCCTATGACGGATCAACAGACCTCACAGATTGTAGACCTTACAGAAGATCTCCCAGAGGACCATTATCACAAGTCTTGTGACGTGTCACTCTCTCACCCTCTGCCTTCGTCCCCTGAGTCTGAACTTACCTCGAAGAGGCAGAGGCTAAAGCACCATCTGCTGAAAGGTCAGTGAGTATTACTCCCGACAAAGACTGGGATAGTTTTGTTACCAGTTAGATGGAAAGATGACAATTGGAAAGTTCGTTTATCCGTACCGCAAGAAGCAACTCACGGTGAAGTAACTGTTATGGGAACCACATCCCCCTTCCTCTCCCTCTTAACTGAGGCTGGTCGTGAAGTAGGGGAGCCCTATATTAGGCTTGAAGTAACTAGGTTTATAAAAAATGTCCTCCCCGCCGGAAGCATAGCATCATTATTTATAACTGGAGGCGAGAAACGTCTGGCGGAATGGGATGTTTTCCTTAAATATGAAGCCGGAAAGAAGACCAACCTAAAATGGCTCACTCAGGATCTCTTTATGGAGTTGCAGCTAATGAAGATAAAAAACAGTTGTTTATGGTCTGAAACCGATGTAGGAACACTACTGGTACGTCTTCTGAGCCAACAAGTTTTAGCACCAGGGGGCCTGCTGGACCTTGGTCAGTGGCTAGATCTGCATAACACTAAAAATACTTAATCCTCTAATTATATTTTAGTTGATCGTTTGATAGTTCTCCTTCTTTTAAGATGGATAAGTACCAAATAATTGATGCCCTATACAATAGGGATAGATTGTGGAAATCCAGTAGAAGGCAGGCAGATTTAAATCTTAGATCATTAAACGTTAATGGTCTGACCTCTGCAAAATTTGAAAAAAAACAAGTTATCTATGATCAGCTCAAAGGAATAGGAGGTAAGGAATGGCCTGATGTCATTTGTATTCAGGAAATTCATTTAATGTATACGGCCTCTCATAATCATTGTCATAAACAGATCTGGCCCGGCACAGCCTTCCGGGCGCACGCTCCTCGCCCAGGAAGTGCAGGAGTAGCAATTTGGATCCCGCCGGGGTCCAAAGTAGACCCGGTTTACTGGGAAGTCGATAAAGAGGAAGGAAGATGGGCATACATCCTGGCGATGTTAGATCTAGAGATTGTAATAGTCTTGTGTGTGTATAGGCCAAATGAAGCAGGTAATCGTCAATGCTTCTTTGGGTCCCTAATTCCCAAGCTACCTGTGGGTATTCCGATCATTATTGTCGGGGAATTCAATGCTGCTCCCGATCGCTCATTAGATCGGTGGCGTATCCCGGACCCATGTCCAGATTACGTAGCAGCAGATGAAGCAATGATGACTAATATTACCCAATCTTTTAACCTTTTTGACTTTTTTTGAAGATTAAACCCTACACTTCGCACCTTTTCATGTTTCACAAAAAATTCATCAAAAACAGCGTCAAAATCACGAATTGACTTGATTCTCCTTTCTGAAGAGTTAGCAGGTGCAGTGCAAATAACTGAAATCTTTCCTAAGAACCCTCTACCTGGTCTGGACCATGCTATGTGCACTGTCCTCCTATCTTTCTCCAAAAAGCCAGATCAACGTGGAGGCTATTACAAGCTAAACACATCCCTTCTAAAATTAGAAAGATTCAAGACCTACCTCAAAGATGTCTGGAACTATTGGCACCAACAGAAGGCCCTCATTCACGACAATATAACTTGGTTCAACAACGGTCTTCTCTTCCTACGCCGTAAATGCAATGAATATTCGAAACTCTTAGCAGCTGAACGCCATTCCAATGAATCAAGAATCTACCAACGTATTCATGAGTTGCAATCACAGGAAACTACTTTGAATAATGACGACGAAAATGAGTCAGTTGCCCAATAAATTAAGGAATTAGAAGAGCGTATCCTTTCTCTCATGGAGTATAGATGGCATGGAGCCCGGATTAGAGGTAAGCTTCGCCAAGCCGCTACTCTGTGTGTCTATTCAACAGGCAACGGGAAAGTTTAAACTCCGTTGTACCCGTTGAATAGCCCCCAGGGCCCCGTTGAATTCCCGTTGAATAGTACAACGGGCCCCCCCCGTTGAATATTGTTCAACGGGGAGGATGCATAGGGCCTCAGACACGGCGCTGGACGCACGTGAACCAAAAAAAAAAATCATCCCGTTGAATCCCGTTGAATCCCGTTGACTCCCCGTTGAATCCCCGTTGAATCCCGTTGAATCACCGTTGAATCCCGTTGAAAAAAAAAAAAGGACGTTGTCCAAAAATTCCGGAAAAAAACTATGTTATGCAGAAAAATAAACTGAACAACTTTTTCCTCAGGGTCACATCGAAAATCTTTACCACAATTAAAATAAAATATAAAATATAAAAATAAGTTGTTTATTTATTTATTTATTTATTTATTTATTTATTTATTTTTGTGTGTGTGTGCATGTGTGTATGTGCGTGTGTGTGTGTGTGTGTGTGTGTGTGTGTGTGTGTGTGTGTGTGTGATTGGCGGGGGGTGGGACGGGCGACCCATCCCCCACCAATCAATCAATCAAGCAATCAATCAAGCAATCAAAAAAAAAAGAAAAAAAAATCTATTTGTTTTGAGTCTGGTTTTGTTTTTTATTTTTGAAAATTAATTTTAATGCTAAAAAAATAAAAACAAAAATATGGGGATGTAGATAGCAAGAAAATATACACCCCCATATATTTTTTTTTTTTTTTTCACTAATGTTTTGCCTGCAAAAAAACAATCCGCGGGCCGAGTTGTACCACGTTCAACTCGGTTCAACGTGGAGTTGAAACGGGAGTGAACGGGAGTTGAACTGTTCAACTCAAAACCCCCGTTGAATCCGATTTCGGACACATAGCCGCTAATGAAGGAGGAATGGATGCCAGGTTCTTTGCTATGGCTCGAGCTAGGACAGAGAGGACAGTGATGGAAGCCCTTGCTCACCGTCAACGACAAACTGAACAACTAGCAACATCAACGACAGAATGTACCAGAATTGGGAGGGATTTTTTAAAATCTCTCTTCCTTTCGGAAACAGCAACCTCTCCTGCTAGTGAAAGAATTAAGGATATTGATGATTTCTTAAAACCATTGAATAAATCGTTTTCTAATTCCCAAAGAGACCTATTAGAAGTACAACGAACAAAGGATGAGATATGGACTGCCCTGATGTTTATGGAAGAAGAGAAAAACCCTGGTATAGATGGATTGCCAAAGGAATTTTCGCAAGCTCTTCGGGATTTCATTGCTTAGGACTTAATCAGCTTCTATCAGGATGTTTGGGCCTCCGACCGGCTAGGAGAAATAGTGGGGCAAGGGGTCCTTACGCTTCTATACAAAAAAGGTGATAAAGTAATATTCGTAACTATCGCCCCATCACCCTCCTTTTCAATTGTTTATAAACTCATCTAAAAAACCCTCACTATTCGTCTTAATAAATATATAGCAGATATAATCCATCCAGCCCAGACAGGCTTTATCCAAGGAAGAAATATTCAGGACAACATCCTTCTCATGAATGAATTGGTCAAACTTTCTCGTCAATCTAAGCATAATGCCGCCTTCATCTTTATAGATTTTGAGAAAGCATACGACTATGTGGATTGACTCTTTTTGGACAAATGTCTTGACAAGTTTAATTTTGGACCAGACTTCAGGAGGTGGATTAAAATATTACATGAGAATGCATCTACGAGAGTCATGGTTAATGGGAATGTAGTCCTCCTATAATGCTAGAAAGATCAGTCAGGCAAAAAGACCCCATTGCCCCGCTCCTCTTTGTAATTATCATGGAAGCACTGGCAGCTAACATTCGCTATCATAAAGATATCAAATGCATCCAAGTTACATCCATACCAGAGGACGTCATTCCGGTATGTTCTCTCTTCGCAGATGACCTATCTCTCATGATTGATTCCTCACATGAAAACCTAGAGGCAATACAAAGAATAATGGATCTATTTTGTAAACTGTCGGACATGAGGATTAACTGGGGTAACAAAACCTTAGGATAGTGGATGCCACCTGCAAGGGTGCCCATTGGATGCTGATATCCCAACCGTGCTTCTTGGGTCCCCGCAACGGTTGAGCGTGTGCCTCCCCTCGGGGTTGTCGAGGCCATGGGGGGGAAGTGGCTCCGGGAGGGGCAGGCTCAGTTGGAGCGTGCGGGAGGGGTGAGGGGATCACCGCCCCCCTAAGCTGGCGTGTCACTGCGGCACCATTGTGACTGTGGTGCGGAATGCCTCCCGATGGTGGAGCCACAGGGAGGTGAAGCCTTGAGTAGGGGAGGGGTGACCCCTGCCGCTAGCGGCCTGGTAGCACCGGTCTGGGCTAATACTCCCGGGTGGGTGGCAAGGATTGTGTGTTCCTTCCTTGAATGATCACTGGGTAGTGGGTGGGCCCGCTGCACCGCCAGTGGGGCTGACCCCGGCGCGGAAAGCCCTCTGTCAGACATCCTCCCTGGGTCATAACCCCCGACACCTCCACAACCCTTTTATTAAAAAAAATGATGCAATAAGGTAGCAAAAAATCAGCTGGGGAATAGGTTAAACATATAACCACCTTACGTATCTACTTCTGAACTTTGCACGGATCGATGTGAAATTTTGGCACAATACTTCACCCGGAACGATAATTGCATTTTGAATTCTTAGCGGTCATGCAGTAACTCGAGGTAAATCAGGATTTTAATTAGCTTCGCTCGTTGCTTTTTGCCTAGGTGTAAGGTGTAACTGGACTCTGTTTTTTCCTTTCACGTGCAGTTTTTCACGCTCTCTTCTAGCGCCTTAATTTTGTTTTCAATTGTCATTTTTTTTTTTTTCCCATTCTTGATCTTTGGGCATTACTTCTTTTCCTCCCTCCTGTTGCTTTTTGGTTCTCATGCATCTTTCTACTTCTCTCCCCTCTCATTAGCCAACACGATGCAAACCGAGATTGATGGGTGGAGTGTGGTTAGATCCCCCACGCAGCGGTCCGCACATGCAACTCGTAGGCATTTCCTCTCTACCTCTGCCCAATCTTGTTAATCTTGCGCATGTGTTTGCCACTATAAATTTAGGAGGTGTGACCTTATCTCTCTCTAATCTATCGTCCGGAGTTAGTGTAACCGAGAGGATCAGCTAGTAAGGCTACATAGATTGTGGGCTGAGTAGTGGAGTTGACGACTCGACGAGCTGGTGGAGATTGTTTGGGGTTGAAGTGTCGCTGCGATAGACTACGGGGCACGGGCGAACCTGGTTTGCTTCATCGGGCTTAACGAGGTGACGACTTTGGGTAGTTTGTGGTTGTGAGGCGATGGATTGCCTGCATCGAGTAGGGAAGTGGAATGGTACAAAGAGAGAGCAAGACCGTTCGAGATCAGGTCGAATTCAGGACAATTTGAAGTCTTACGTAACATCTTTTAGCATCCTCGCCATCCATCTTTTTTTTTCAGTTTTTACTGTTTGTTTTCACTTTAGTTCGTGGTCTAAACAATTTTATTATTTTTTGAAACTTTTTTAGTGGGTTTTGTTCTATGTGAAGTACAAATCTGTAAATCTTTAGAGCATTTAACTATGCCCCCCAAAAAATGAAAAATCGCCAAAGACGGCTGTGTCGAAACCATGCTCGTGCACTCAATAAATTTAATTCTCTTTCTGTTTTTTGTTATTTTTATTATTATGTGAGGATTCAGATCCTCGGCAGGCCTAAGGGCCCCCATGTTGCATATGTGTCCCCCCTAAGTGAAGGCGGGCCTAACAAATCACGAGAGGCCCTCGACTGTCAATTTCGTATTTGGGGTCCAGGCAGTTTCATCGCGCCAGTTGGTTGGGAAAAAATACAGGCCGAGCAGCGAGACTTTGAACGGCATTTCAGGCCTTTCCAAAATGATGCAGGCCCTGGACGAGAAACACAGCCTCATACATAGACAGTTGGGAGGCCCAACCAAATGAGGCCCAGTAGCTGCAAGAGAGGCGCAACATCCAAGGGCCTACCGGAAGCTTCTGGGCCCAGGCCAGTCCGGCCAGGCTGCCGAATGAGGCAAGCTTTTCCATATAGGAAAGAGCTCACTCTCTGGTTGGGCATTCAAGCACTCGCACCCTAGTGGCAGCGCTGGAGCTTATGCTCGTGGGCTGCTGCTGGCGCTGAGAGGTGAGGTGCAAGCGCGTGCGGTCGTGCAGGGAGCAGGGCGCTGCTGAGGGCAGCGCCATAGCCCAGCCTCCATAGCTGGTTGGGCTTGGACTACAGTGAGGCGCAGGGGTGGTCTTCGGGTGTACAAAGGGAAGACGTGGGAAGATGAGGGAGAGAGAGAGAAGGATGACGATGATGATGATGATGTGAGGGCACATACCTGGTGTTGGCGATGGTCTGCATGGGTGACATCTTCAAGTACTTCGGAGGCTGCTGACGTTAACAGTTGTATTGTCAATTAGAAGGCTAGTAGTAGCTGTGTAGGGAGTTAGGTTGGGCGTCGAGCGCCAAGTAGGGAGATAGGGACTGGATACATATGTTGGTGGTGGTGAGAGCAAGCTCTCCTTGACATTGGTTTTCAGTGCTACGATTCTCCATTGGTGTCATATTGGTGCAATGTTGCTTTCTGAACACTGTGATACGATTTGGCTTTCAATGTGATTGGGCAATATGAATATTGCCATCGCGCTATTGCTCATTTTCCTTGCAATTTGGTATCGGAGCTGGTTCGAACTGCGCTCATTGGTTCTTCGCAATAGCTGTTCGGTGCTTCGCATGAGGTGTGGGGCAGTGATAAGGCTTGGTCGTTGGACGTAAGGCGGCCCAGGGCCGTGTAGGCGCGCCTGGAAGCTATGTGGTGACATTAGGGGTGTACGTTGGATGATGAGAGCTCGCTGATGTGGCATTTAAGTCGAGGTGGAACTGCATTCTGTTGTTGGTTGTGTCGAGGCAAATACCGGTCATCATAAATGCACATCAGGTTGCCGGTGAGAAATATGTGGTTGGGGGCAGCATTATGAGGTACGTTGCTTCCTTCCTTATCTACCCTCTTCATTACTTCTTACTGTGAGGAAGTGAATTTTGTCTTGAGAGTCTTTTCCATGTGAGGTGTCGCGAGCGCTCAACCTTGAGAGTCGACATTCTTCTTGGGCAGCAAGCTGGTGGGAGACGGGTGATGCCTCTGAAGGGCCCTGGATGAAGCACTCGGGTCACAGTCACGAACCAACCCGTTGGGACTAGTACACGCCTGCTTTGCCGCAAGTCCTTGGTACTGCTGCTGCGCAATAGAGGTTATGCAGGGCATGCCAGCCCTTTGAACAAACGCTTAGTACCAGACCGTCTTTAAATATTTATGACGGGGGCTCGGTGTTGACTCTGGCTGTGATCGTCGTCTTGTCTGCGATGTTAAATAATTCCTGAGGAGTTATGGGGATCTCATTAAATGCCTCATGATCAGCCAGATCAAACCGGGTGTAAGGCTCGTTGCATGCGAGGATAAATAAAGTGAAGGGGCTGGCAGGTTTGGCGTTGACTTGGGGCACCGGGGTGGGCTGGATTGCACACCTTTAAACACACTGCTCAACCAGATGCTCAGGACGTTGACACAAAGAAACAACTCAAGAAGGATATCGAGAGAAGGGGGTTTCTGACAATTGTTCGCTGTGGCATTAATTAGATAAATTGCCATTAGCATAGATCTCTGCAGGGAATATTGTTTTTATTTTTGATTATTTAGTTGTTACGGACTTGACTAACAACTAACAGATAGCTGCAGATAGAGTAGTATATTCTTTGCTGCACTGCAATCTGTATTAGAATAATCTAATAATAGATCTAACATTCCCTGTAGGACCTGACATTAGTTGACACTTAACTACCTAGTTGTTTCTGTTCAGGCCGACCGAAATGAGTTATATATTATACACGGTTGTGCGTCATGCCAAGGTAGGATTCAATGTGTACAGCTAGCAACGGTATGACCATGGCTTCCTCCTCTAGAATGTCCCAGGCCTCTTTACAGGCCACTTCGTCAGGAGTCAGTCAGAGTGGTTCTCAAGCTTCTGTTAACCGGAGTGTTGGCTTGCAAGTCAGCCAACAGGCTCAACATACGATGGAGGATTATGAAATCCTCCAAGCAGAAGAAATTCAGGATAAACTACAACGACAATTGGATGAGGCAGCAGAGAGAAGAAGAAGAGCAATAATGGGAAAAGTTAGACTAGGTAGTAGATTGCAGGAACTAGGCAAGTTGGAGGCACTATTTGAGTCCACATTAGATCCTGCTATGCAAGCACTGCGGAATTCGCTCCTGTGTGTGGCGGAGACACAGGTTGTTCAGCAGGAAGTGTTGGCTGAACTATTGGCAAGCAAGAAATGAATTTTGGCTGCACTACAGGCTCCTCGTCCAGTGATGAGGCAGCCTCAGTTTGTTGTAGCTCCCCCATCGATTGTGGGTCCATCGATGATGCCGTTGTCAGTTGGGCCCTCATTCTCACCTATGTTTGGCATGCCACCTCTAGGTGGTTATGTGGCAACTAGTGGTCCGGTTCTTAGAGTCTCTGTCGTACCATCGACGACAGTGGTTACTATAATCCCACTGTCAAGTCAGGTCCAGGTTAGTGTGCAGCAACCTGTTTCGGTGGCTATGCAGCCACTGCAGCAATCTCCTGGGCCAATGCAGCCTATGCAGTGGATGCCCAAAATACCCTTGCTGAGTCCTAAGCCCTTCTCTGGCAACAGGAAGAAGGATGAGGACTTAGATACCTGGGTGAGGACAGTGCCTACCTATGTGACGCAAAAACTTACCGGGCCGGAGCAAAACGTTGTAGCGGCTGCCTCCTTTTTAGAAGGGTCAGCAGACCGTTGGTTGAATGGCCTAGTGCAGCAGCAGGCCTACGATCAGAACTTCGATGCCTAGACCCAGGCCCAGACATTGGAAGAGTTCGTACAGTCCGTGTATAACAGGTGGCATGACCCTCAAGGGGCACAAAAGGCCACAGACGCAATCAACAGTCTTTGTGCCAGCATGTACAAGAATGTTCGTGAGCCCACAGATACTGTAGAACGTCTGCTCGTGGTACCTGGTGTGCGCTATGACCAGCAGGTACTCCTCACGGATTACCTTACATGTCTGCCTTCAGAGGCCAGGACAAAGCTGGTAGATGAGGCCTATGTCGAACAGCACAACTTCGCTTCCTTCAACAAGAAGGCCTTTGACATAGCGACAAAGTTGGGATCCGCGCAAGAGAGTCAGGAAGATGGAAGGAAGAAGAGACTCCCCTAGGATTGGAAGAAGAAAGGGCAATTAATGTTCGCCGACCATGATCGTCTGACGACAAAAATTGACGACTTCCCAGACCTTGGGGAGGAGACAGAGCATGATAGGGCCAGCGAGACTTCGGATGCGGGAGTCGTGGCACCCATCAAAGAAAAGGCTAAGGGGACCGGTGTCGGCCTGTACTCTCTCGATCCCTACTAGCTATTGTTGGACCGACAGCTGGTAGCCCCAAGACCCCCCTACTTTCAGCAGCGCCTCCCGCAATATCCACTGCCTGTCTCCCTTCCTATTTGGGCGACTTCTTGTTGGTTCCAAAGAAGCCTGCTTTCGAACGGTGCCTACTAAAAACAACTTCCTCAGATAGACCCGAAGAGAATGACTGATCTGAGATTTGCAAAAGAAGGAGACCGGAACCGAAAACAACTTTTGGAAATGGACCCAGAGAAAATAACTGCACTGAGGTTTACAAAAGAAGGAGACCCAAATAACTTTTTCAAATGAACCCGACGAAAATAACTGAACTGATTTTTCCAAAAGAGGGAGACTCAGACAACTTTTCCAAATGGACCCGAAGGAAGTAACCGAACTGCGATTTGCAAAAGGAGTAAAAAGAACAACCAGGGTCTCGATCCGGACTCGAGCAGTCGTTGCAAAAGTAAATAGACGCAGGGGAAACCACGTTTCAGCGGACGGGCGCAAGCCCACTGGACCGGCAGACAACCAGCAGGGTGTGAAGAAAGGAAAAACCGACTGCGCGAACCCCGTCGAGACTCACCACAACGAGCTCGGTATCCAGACCAGTGACCGACAGCAGAATGTAAAGAAGGAAAAAAAAACGACTGCGCGAACCCAGTCGTGATTTACCACCTCGGCTTTAGTGTACAGACCATGAGCAACAACAGAACATAAAGAGAGAGAATAGACGGACTGCACTGCTCAACGACTCCACCAAAGAGAATAAGCTTCTTCGCCCTTGTTGAATCCAGTCGTAATCCCTTCTCTCGAGTTCAGTGTTCAGCCCAGTACGTAACAGCGAACTGTAATAGCAGACTTCATTGCTCAATTACTAGAGAAAAGGGAAGTAAGCTCCCTCGCTCTTGCTGAATCCTGTCGTAACCCCTCCCCTCGAGTTCAGCGAAGCGTAACAACAGACTGCATCGCTCGATTACTTAACAGAAGAAGAGTAAGTTACTTCGACCTTGATGAAACGACGAAATGCAATAACGGACTGCATCACTCAATGACTCGTCCGAAGAGAGTAAGCTCCTTCGCCCTTGAGAAACTCAATCGTAATCCCTTTCCTCGAGTTCAACAAGCCGCAGCAGATCACGGAGATCCCGATCGTGCAGGACTTAGGTTCACCCGGCCCTCTGCGCGGGGCATAGCAGCTTACGAAGTCGAAATCCTTTCGGAGATCAAGCAGATCGAACTAGCTGGTGGACTCGCCTCGTAACGGCCGCCCTAACGACAGTTCCCTTTCTCCTCTTTTTTTTTTTTTCCTCTCTCTCCCCCCTCTCTCTTTCTTCCCTCTCTATCTACCCTCCTCACTGTTACGACATCGCGTTCTTCCCGTTCGTCGCACGCGAGAGTTGCCGTTGTGATCCCAAGTAGCGCCTCCTCCACGGCTCAGGACGTGTTGAACCGGTGTTGCCACCTAGACTCGGAGCGGTGCCTCGGCTATGATCTCTCGGCGCGCGGGTCTGACCGCATGCCGCCGCTGCGGCCCTTCGCGGTGCCATGGCTCCCTCCTTTCCCTCGCCTTCGCTGTTACTGGCTACTTCATTCGAGCCGGACCTCGGCTCCCCCGAGCGGCACTGCGGACGCGAACGTGTGTGCTTTGGCTAGGCGTGTGCGCTCTTTCAAGATCCCTCACACCCCCTCGACCACCTCGCTCCTGACCGATTCGGTCGTGCACTGTCGAGCGCCCCGTTCCCGACCGTTTCCTTCTTCTTCTCTCTCTCTCTCTCTTCTCTTTGTCTCTCCTCTCTCTCTCTCTTCTCTCTCTCTCGGCAAGCTGGTGGATTTGCATACGCTCTCGTGCGCCCCGATTCGGAACACTACGAGCGCCTCTCTTCTCCTCCCCTACTCGGCTCGGGCTCTGCCTCGAGGACGACGCTGCCCAGTTCTACTGACGCGCGACTCATGCTCGAACCTTCGGAGGTCTTTCCCCTGAGCGCTTCCGCAAGCCTGTCTGCAAGTTCGTCGGCGCTACCCCGGGCGTATGCGCCTATCCTTCATGCGCCCTGATTCCCTTTTTTTTCCTCCTCCCTTTGCGTAGCCCCATTTCGAGCATGAGCCCTGCTCATTCGTGCACTTCGCCGGACGCTCGACGACATCGTGCGCCTCCCTCCGAACTTCCCTCGCGCGCCACTTGCTTCGAGTCGAGCGGAGGTCGCTGTGCTCTCCTCCAGGCGTCGCGCCCCAGCCCTTCGCGGCTCCCTCCGACTCCTGACCTCCCTTGCTAAGTGTCGCTTACATGTAGTCCATCGACGCCCAGTATCATTTCGCCACTCGTAAAGAGTCTCTAGAACTTACCAGCTCCCGAACGCCGACCTTCTTCCTCAATTGATCGGAGGCTCTCTCTCTCTCTCTCTCTCTCTCTCTCTCTCTCTCTCTCTCTCTCTCTCTCCCTTCTTTCTCTCTCTCTCTCCCTCACTCTCTCATTTCCTCTCCTTCGCTTGCTCGAACGCTAGTTCAGCCTCGTGCGTCTCTCGAACTGCCGAACGCTCCCGGACGCCAACGTGCTCTCCCCTTTTTATACTCTTGCTCTTTTCCCCTCACTCTTCCTTCGCAAGTTCCTTTCCCCACAGGGCACCAATTTTGAAAATGACGACGAAATTTTCAACTCCCCGCCTTCTCCTTTTTCTTTGCCCCCCCCTTGTCCCCTTTCTCTCTAGCTTATCCGTCCCAACTTCTCTCCTCCAATGAAATTTTTCCTCTCGTTCCCGCTTCGGATCCTCGCGGTGATCGATCCTTGGCGCGCACGGCCTCTCCATCACCTGCTCTCGATCTCTATCGCCTGGAGTTCCCTTTCCCGCTCCCACACGTTCACCGGGTGCTGACCGTTACAGCGAGTCGGCCCCAACTGGCCTGCTACCGCCCTTCTTCTTGGTGAGGCGATTGTTCAGTTCCTTCGTCCTTGCTTCCACGCACCCCACTTCCTTTTTCCCGCACGAGTGTTTCTTGCGCATCTATCAAGAAGCGTATGGGGCATGCGCCCATCCTTGGTACGGTTACCAAGATTTGCCTGGGGCGCACGACTGCTGCTAGCGGCTTCGATATTTATCAATGGCTCCCAATTCATTCTCTGCCAACCCATCCAGTCGCTTCCCTCGAGGTCTAGTCTCCTGGATTGATTGGCCCCGGCTTATCCGTGCTCCGGCCTTCGCACCGCTCTTCCGCGGAGCCCCCCCTTTTGGGTCAGCAACCGATAATGAGCTCAATGTAAGTGATGCCTCCATCATGCTATCCCCCTTGTCGATCCGGCTTCTGGCCATTGTCTCATCGAGGTCCTATGTTCTTACCATCTTGTGGCCCACCTGCTCAAGACCTCGCTCAGTGTCCTTCGGCATGGTAATTACGCTGATTGAAGCAGTTCCCGGGAAACCCCAACCGATTGAAGCAGCATCATAGTTGTCCCCAGTACTATCCTTGACCCCTCCATTCTTGTTAGAAGCTGCCCTTCCTCTTTTCGAGAATCCGACCGGCCATCGATCCGCCGTGAACACACTCAGCTCAATACTCTACTGGCGACGTAGCTCACGCCACACCAATTTCCCCTATCACAGCAGGCCCAAACCGGTCCCACCCCGAGGAGACAAGAACTGATCGCCTCGGCTGACTACTTCCAAAGTCGATCGCCCGAGGTTGTCACGTGGAAGTGCACTGTTGGGGAGGTGACTACCACATCCTAACTCAAGCATGCTCTTGCGGCCATCCAGACAAGCCTCCCCCCCAGCCGTTGGTAGTCAACATGTATGCTTTCCCCTGGCACCTTCCTCCAATATTTTCTTTCCTTAGTCTCATTGGCCGCCGCTTTTCCTTTCCACCCGAGTGCTTCACCAAAATCTCTGATTTTCCGTCTGCGTTCGGCCTCGCTTGCGATCATGCCCTGGCCGTTCTCTCTGCTCGTCCATAGGTTAGTACGAAGGTCCCCAATCCCAAGATTTTCCCCAAATCCCCCCCAACCGCATACATCCATTCAACAAACATGAAAGAAAAACAAAAAAAACATATGGCTGGTAGGCAGTCGCCCCACAAGTATGAATCCCCCTCGGCGGCGGCCGTCCGCGGACAAGTCCGCGGCCGCGGACGAGGCCGCGACCCCGCGGACGCGTCCGCACGCCCGCGCGGCTATGCGGCGCCGTGGCGGCCGAAAGGGAGGTCCGTTCGGAAATCCGAAAACGGCTCCCGGTGTCGCATGAGCGTCCCCACGCCCACACACCGAAAAAAAAAAATTTGATTTTCTGGGGGGGTCAGGTTTTGTCCCCTATGAGGGTACAACCCCCCCCCCCCCCCCCCCTCCTCCCCCATTTCGCATATTTCTCGAAGCGGGGGTGTTTGACAGGTTGCAAGGCACGTGTAGAAATTAAAAAAAAAAATCGGTGGTGGTTGGAGTTTTTGGGAGGGGGTTGTATTTTGGGGGGGTTTGTCGTGTGTTGGGGGGGCGAACGGTGTGGGGTTCGAAATAGTGGGTTGGTGGGGCCCGTTA
>BFEA01000382.1:822982-854894 GCA_003427395.1 Chara braunii
TTTTCCAAAAAAAAAAAATGGGGTTGTAGGGTTTAAAATTCCCTACAACCCCATTTTTTTTTTTTTATACCTATTATTTAATTTAGGAAAATTCTGGTAAAATCGGGTCTGCGGCGCGGGCCAGGACGGCCTCGGACGCGGCTGCATATGCGGCCGCCATCCGAGATCGGACCCGCGGACGCGTCCGCGGGTGTTTCATAGCCCGACAATCAGCCCACACCCCGATTCTCGCCGTCCCCGGCGAGCCTCTCTTTAGTCGCTTATCTTATTTTGAGTTACCCGTTTCCCCGCTTAAGGTGTCACTTTCTATGATACACGCCCTTCCATCCCACGCACATGATACATATCCTCTTTCCGTTTTCACTTGATTATGGCACGTTTCCTTTCTCACAAACCCCCGTTTGGTTTATTTGCGAGACGCTCTCCTCCTCTAAATCCCCCGATTTTCCCCGTTTTTCTTTCGTAGATTAGTTTCTTTTCCTTTTCCCGTTGGCATTGCCTACTCATGGTACAGTCTCCCTTATTTTCGAATCATGATACATGCTTCTTCTTACTATGGTACAACCTCCCCACTTTTTCCTCAAGGAATTCTACACCCGTTTTCGCCCCCTCATTCTTTTTTCTCGCCTCTCGCTCTTTCGTTTCCTCTCTTCTCTCTCACGTTTGGCTCTCAAGGCCTTCCTCGAAGCGCTTCTTTTTTCTCTCAACCTGCGTTTTCTTAATTGGTCATTATCACTGTCATCGTCCCTTGGCCTTTTCTTTTTCCTAGGCGTCTTTGGCAGGGAAGGTTTCCGAACCTTATACCCCTTCTTAGGTGGTCGTGAAGAGGCCCCTTGTTTCGAAGTTTTCGTCTCCTCGTAGGTGAGGGTCCCTTCCGTGCCGATTGCTTCCTTCCCTTCCCCTTTTGGGTCATCTCTAGTGGTCCCTCTCCATCGAAAAAGCTTGAGGCGAGCCCCCGCGATAGGTTCCCGTAGCCTGGTCCCATCTAATTCGGCAAGAAGGTATGCTCACCCATCCAATCTCTTAAGGATCCAGTATGGCCCCATCCACCGGTTGGCCAGTTCCTGCTCCAAGTCGTCTCTAGCGACGAGTCGTACATTAGAACGAGGTCACTAGTCCCTATCGGCTTTTGTCGGACCCGCAAATTCTTGTCCCACCTTTCTTTCCCTCTCATCCTCTCCTTCTCGATGTTCTTGTCTGCCTCGGCAAACCCGACGTCAAGATTTTTGGCTATTTTGTGTATCCTTGCCTCTAACAACTCCCCCCTAGTCATGTTCGTTTTCCACGACACACTTGTCTAGGTGTCGACGTGGAATTCGATGGGTAGGGGGCAGTGTCTACCGATCCAAAGTGTATAAGGGGGATAGCCAGTGCTCGATTTGACTGTGATATTGTTGGCCCAAACGACATAACGCAAGTACTTCGGCCATTGTTCCTCTCGCCCCTTGCACCACTTGGCTAAGGCATGTACAAGCGTCTGGTGACCTCTTTCGACTGGAGCGTTGCTTTGGGGTTGATAAGCGGTCGTATAGGCCGCCTTAATCCCCGCCTTTTCCAATATCACCTTGACCTTTTGGCTTGAAAACTCGGACGCCCCTATCCATGACTATCTTCCTGACACATCCGTACTTGGCCATGTATTCTAGGGGAAAGTCACTCACCTCCTCGGCCGTCTTCTTTTTAATGGCCTTAGCTTTGACGAATCCAGTGAGGTCATTGCAGGCATTAATGATGTAATGAAGTCTGCCGACTCCTTTAGGCATGGTCACTAGGTCAATATGGACCTTCTCGCCCGGCACGGTGGGGAGTAAAGGAACAAGGGGCTCCTTATAGCGAACCGTCGCCCTCTTTTGGCAAACTTCACAGGCCGAACAATATTTTTCGACCTCCCCGTATTGTCCATTCCACCAATAAAGTCGTCGAACCTTATCGAACGTCCCTTTTACTCCCCGGTGTCCGTCGACGATCTCGTCGTGTAACTCTTCTATGACCGCTCTCTTTTCTTCTGGATCGCAAAGGACTCTCATGGGGATTGGAAACTTGGTGGGCCGCTTAAAGAGGTGTCCTCCTCGTAAAAAGTACCTGAGCGCCTCCTTCTTAATTACCTCAGTGCCTTCCTCCTTGCCTGCTAGGTATAACCCTATATCGCGGTACTTCCCGTCGTAAAGGTTAGCGAGGAACATCCTAGGGCTTCTATCTTCCTCTCGGATGGTTACCCCTACTTGCGCCTTGTTGGCAGCGACTTGGATTATCTCGTCAACGGACATTGCTAACCTTGCTTTCTCCAATCTCGGATAATCCTCTTCTCGGATTGAGAGTCGGGACAACCTGTCGACGACCTGATTTTTGGCCCCAGAGATCCTTTCGACCCTGTAACTGTAGAGCCTAATGTGGATCATCCACCTACCAATAGTCGGGTCGGTTAGCGAGAAGTCATTTTGAAGGACAACGGCTATTGCAGTCGGGTCCACTCTTAGGAGGAACCGTATCCCGTAAATGTAGTGGATGAAGGTCTTTAGGCAGTGCAATACCCCCAGCATTTCTTTCTTGAATTGACTATAGTTCCTCTCGGCAGGATTCAAGGCCCGACTCTCAAATCGCAAGGGTCTCACTTTCCCGTCTTGATCATTTTGTGACAGAAACCCCCCTACGGAACGCGGTCCTGCGTCCGTGGAAACTATAAATGGGCGGTTCTCCTCGTCCTCGAAGAGCGGAACGCCTAGGACTTGTCCTCCTTCGCAGAATTCATCCTTAAGGGTTTCCATGGTCGTGGCCTGCTCCTCTCCCGAGATTCATCCCTCAACTTTCCCAAGTAGCCGTCTAAGAGGCTCCGCCTTCTCGCTGTAGTTTTTTATAAAGATCCTCCAATAGCCGACCACCCCTAGAAACTGCCTAACCTTCGTGATCGACTTTAGCGGTGATGGCCAGGTCATCAATTTCTCTAATTTTGCGGGATCGGGCCTCCGCCCATCCTTGTCGCAGATGAAGCCCAATATCTTGATCGATGACACTCCTCTTAGTCCCATTCATGGTAAGGTTGGCATCGTCTAATTTCGCGAGGACCTCCCTTACATCCACCATATGGTCTACCATGAATTTCCTTACCCCGGGAAGACCTCCGTCTCATCTTTTAGGACCGGCCCTTTTATCGGGAAGTCGTCCAAGAGGACTTCCACTTTATCGGGTATAAACTTTTTGCGAACCGCGATCATGGCTCGTTGGAATACCGCCACCCCGTTTAGTCCAACCCATTGGGACTACCATCATTTGCACCAGCCCCTAGGGCGTGTGCATCACGGTCATGTGTCTGTCTCGGTAATCCAAGGGGATCTCATCATAGTCGGAGAAAAGATTGCATATCGAGTACATTGAACGGCCTGCCGATCCTTCAACGAGTAGATCTGCCTCAGGTATAGACCCCACATCCCGTATGGTGACCGCGTTGGTCCTTTGGAGATTCTGGATCCACCTTAATTTGTTGCTACCCCCTTTTCTCATAAAGAACCACTTGTTGGAGTAGGTGCTCTTACACGGTTCCGCGACAAATGTTTTTATCTTCTCTTTAATGAAGGTCACTATCTCTTCCTTCTCTTTTTGCGCATACTTCCACGGGGGTCTATCTTTCCAAGGAATGTGAGGGATTGTATGGATCCGGGAGGGCTTAGCGTACCTTGGGTCTATTCTCCCTCTCTCCGAAACATCGAAGGCTACGGTTATCACAATCCCTTAGGGTCATAGCCACATATTCCTTCTCTTGTTCCGTGAGGTTTCCATCTCCTATGTCCATTTTAGCTAACCTATCGGCCGTAATTCGCTGCCCTACAGTCTCCTTTTGCTTTCGGATGATATCGGCTATCTCCTCCTCCGATATCGAGGCTTCCCTCGTTCTATCCCGGCTGACTGAAGCAGGTTTTACTTTCTCCACAACGGTTTTATGTTTCTTACCTCTGCCGGCCAGAGGGATTGCCCCAAAAAAGACAGCCTCATGCACCCACCGAATTCTTCTTCCTCGCCTTCTTTCTCATATCCTACCCCATCGATTATAATTCGGTCCCCAACCTCCTCGACTTCTACCCGGTCCGCCGGGGGTTCCTTCTCGGTGAAGGGAGATTCTTCTAGCCGGACTCGGCATACTCGAGACTGGGCTTCTCTCCTCCTCGGAACACTGGCGCGGTTCCGCTCATCTTGAGCATGCACTGTCCTTAGGACCACTCGAATTCCGTCCGGACTTTGAATCGAAAGGGTCTAACTCCCGTCCGGAAGGTCGACCGTAGTAGCGTGGACCGTGCTCAGCCAAGTCCGCCCGAGGATCAACTCGGAAGAACACTCTTTTACCGAGAAAATTGGGACAGTTGCTTCCACTCTTGCGACCTCAATCAAGGCGCTGTGACATACCCCCTCTGCCGGTTGGAGCTTGTTGTCTGCCATTACCATCGACATGGTCACTCCCCTATCCACTTTTAGCCCTAACTCCCTTGCAATAGAGTCTCGACACACGGTAGATTCGGACCCATTGCCTATTAGGGCTCTGATCTTCTTCCCACTTACCACGGCTTGGAGCTGGCCGCTCCCTAATTCATAAAATTTCTTGACTTCTCCCTCGAAAAAGAAATTTTCCAACAGTTCCTCTATCGCAATCCGAGAGGACTGTGCTTCCTCCTTGGTGGGCCCATCCCCGAGAACGGTTGGCTATCCCGTGAGCGGAATCCTCACTTTCCTGGTGATGCTCAAGAGTTGGTCTCTAGCGTTTTTGCTTGCCGTCAAGTACTCCAGAATGGTACATTGCATCGGTTGCATTACAGTCCTTCGTAGGGGCGCAACCGTGTTTATTTCGTCCAAGGTGCACTTAATTTCAAACTTCTTCGGTCCTTTCTTTCACGGCAATTTCGGTGACGTTCGCTCTTCCCCCTTTCTTTCTTCCGCAGCCTTTGCGTCGACCATTGGCTGGTCGTCGTCTCCACTCCTCTTTCCCGCATCCACTGTAGTGACTTCCTTGCCTTTGAACGGCCTGGCCCCTACTTGGGTCCTTACTCTTAGGGACGGTTCCTCTTCTACGGGCTCGCTCTCTACGAACTTGATGCTAGAGACCTGCGGCTCCCTTATGGACACACCACCCAGTGATTCCGTAATTAGGACCTGGGAAGAGTTGGCCGTCCCGCTGACCTCCGACTTCTTCCCCAAGCTTGCTTCTCATAGGGCAATCTTCTTGTCAACATTTATCTTCATTGAGGGGTGGAAGGAGACCGCCTCCCCATCATCTCCCCACACGACCCACTTATTCTCATTCAACTTTACCACTCCCAACCTTAGGACTTCCGTGAGGTGTGGACACTCCCGCTTGATGTGACCATCTTCATTGCAGTACACACACCCGCTCCGAGGCTGCGGATTGTTAGGGCGAGGCCCCACTTGAGGCGTCGTCCCTATGGTCGGCGAAGGACCGGGTGGCTGCGAAGCCCTAGCCTGACTCACCTCTGGCCGAGCTCCCGTGGCCTTGGGTTGGGGAGGGTCTACCCACCTTCCATCTCTCGCGTCCTTCCAATGGGAATTCCCCCAATCAGGGCCCCTATTTCCCCCAATCTCCCGATCATTTCTCCAATTCCCTTGGTTTCCTGTTGATCCTCCTCCCCAACGCGGGCCGAGTGGTCCAGGTGGCGGCCTATCGTTCGCACGAGGACCGTCGTTCCCATGAGGGCGCATACTACGGAGAGCCATGTCAAGGCTTTCCTTCATGTATTCCCGAACGTCTACTCTTCCTCCGGTGAAGACCACCTCGACGACCTTCTCAAATTTCGCTGAGTCCCTGCGCGCCTTCTCGAGGGCTTTGTTCCTCTTTTCCTCGGGTAGGTGTAACATGCACATAACACACCTATCTACTTCTGATAGCATCCCCCTATCCACCAGGGCTTGTGATAGGCGCTTAAACCGTCTAGTGAAGGCCACCAAGCTTTCATGTTCCCCCCTTGTTACCCGGCGTAGCCCATCTATGGTCGGGATTAAGTCATCGCAAGCGAAGGTCCGCAAAAGGCCACTCTTGAAGGTCTTTCATCTTTCGTCTGCCGAGTATATCGCCCTAATGGCCTGGTCTAGTTCGAGATCCGAGTCTCTGAGAACTTCTTTCGGTACGCATAACTCTCACATTTCTCGTCGAACCCCGTCACATCTCGCCCATTGAAATATAGCGCCTCGAGGCTCAGGTGGACATCGTAGTAGGGGACTCGCCGATCATCGTATCGACAGAAGTAGGGCCCTTCCGCCAGCCCGTCTATCACTGGATCAAAGGGTTTGTACCAAGCGGGATCTAGTTCCTCCATTTGCGGTCGAGCTCTCGAAAGTCCCCACGGCTCCTCCATACGACATCCCCTTTCACTCGGGTCTTCGCGTTCCCAGCGTGCGGGTTCTTGACCCTTAAACCCCTTCCAGACGTCTCCAAATCCCCCCACATTTCTTCCTACCGGTTCCTCCTGTACCCATGCGGAACCGGTCTCTCTCCCGACCCATCTTCGTGGTCCCCCCCTAATTTCTATCGGTCGTTCGTCTCCCAGTTATGTCCTCCTTAAGCTCCCTTTTTCGCCCCTCCTAGGAGCCCAGCACCCAGCCCTATCACTCGGGAACTCTTGCCCCTCGCCGACTCTCTCTTCCACTCTACTTGACCTGCCCATCGGGTCTCGACCCGGAATCCCTTCGAGACCTCCGCCGTTCTTTCTCTTACTGATATCTGTGGCTCCACTTCCCGGTGCAAACGCTCCTCGAAACTCGCTCGTTGTCCCGCAGTTCTCTCTCCGAGGGGTGCCTCTGTGCTCCTTACGGCCCTACCTATAGCTTCCATCCCCTCGGTCACTCCCTCAGTTAACTTGCTTAACCTTGCCCCTAATTCGATATCTTCCTTGGCTCGCCCCATGCCTGTGGTCTCAGGTGGTTGGGCGACTCAGCGCTCCACCTCGCTTTCCATGCACCCTATCACCAATCTCTAGTCGCTCTCCTCGCTAGTGTCAACTCCCTGCCCTTCCACTTCGTCACTTTCTTCAGAGCCCCCTTCTTCTTCACTTGACCCCCGTTCCCCACTATTACACGCCGATGCTTCGCTAGCTACTGTCTACCAAGAATCTCGCACCCGTTTTTCTTCGTACGCAGCTAGCGCTAGGTTGGCAACCTCCAGATCAGAAATGGATCTAATCCCTTCCTGAGAATACCGTCCAATCAGTTCTCTATCCACTTCTCTGGCCTGTCCCCGAAACAGAGGCCTGATGAACTCTCCGACTAATGCCCACCACTCGAAGTCCGTATGTTCCAGAGATTCCCAACACCGGGTGAACAACTCGTGTCCCTTCTCTTCTCCTAGGGGGAATTTTTCAATTACTTGTCCTCTATTTTGGACCCTCCTTACTTCTGCGTCGTCGGGGTAGAGCAGTCGGTAGGCCCAAGCAGGGATCTCCAGGTCTGACCGCAGGCCGCTCGCGGGATCTCTAACCTCCCTTGGTACTCAACCCTATCGAGCACTCATCCTACCACGGGTCCCCCTCTCAACCCCCTAAGCCGTTTCAGGGCTCTTCAGGCGATACCCAGAGGGCCCTAACCTTCCGCTAATTTGGTTGCGAAAACCAATCTATCGTAGCGAGACAGGAAGATCTCAGCCTTCCGCGTGTAGATCCCCTCTCCAGAAGCCACCGAAAACCGAACGATCGTTTCCTGTCCGTAGATCTCGAAAAACTCCGTAATAGTCTCTCCCTCTTCTCTAATTATGGGGAGAGTCGTGTCATACCTACCTCCGGATTTTCAAGCTCGCTCTAGGGATCCAACAGGGTTCCCTCCGTCGTATCCAATCATTGGCAGTTTTATCTCACCCTAGATAATCTCTCGGCTGCTTTCGCCAAGGAGTCATCACACCTACCCCGCGCGCCCCCGTCTTAACCGCGTATCGTTCGTTATAAGGCTTCTTCGTATTCTCCCGCTCTATCCCAGAATCGAGCCTCAACCAGGTGCAACCTGGCTTCGAAGGGAGTTCCCAGCCACCTAGCGTCTTCCTCAAACTTTCTCTCGACCTCTAGCAAGAGTTCTCTCCAAGTCCTAGAGAATCGCACTCCCCTCACCTCACTAACAAAAACCGAAAACTTTACTAAGTGGTCCAGGATCTCCTCTTCCACAAAGCTAATCGTCGGACTTCGACAAGGAATTCCTTCTTAGCTCGAGCCTCCTGGTTCTCTATGAGACCCGGGCTAAGTTCCGCTCCCCCCTCTACCTCGACCTCGGGGCCGTCGTCACGGGTCTCTAATTCCCAGGTTATCGAATTAGAGGTGAAGGTAGCTCTCATGCCTATCTTTCTCCCGAGAGCAGGTCCTACTTCAATTCGTCGAAGATCTTAATAATTTGATCTTGCGTAAAGACCCTGGCCTTGCTCTTCTCTTCTCTTCCCAGCAAAGGGTTAGGATTCTATACAATTCTGCCCTCACCCTCTCTAGTCCCACTAGCTTTCCGGTGTCAGGCTCGCTCATGCCTCAAGTTCCTTCGGCGGCACGCAATCGAGATCCGAATGAGATCCGAGGGGTCCAATCCTTCCGACCCCGCCTCACAAATTTCCCCCAAGTACCTCCACGAAATGGTGGACACCCTCACGTGTTGGCCCCAACTTTCAAAGGCGTAGCCCAGGTCCTTTAGTGACGACCAATCGTCCTGGTATGGGTTTCGAAAGCACCACGATAGCAGGGCGTGCAGGTCCGATTCCGTGAACCACAATTGGTTCAAGATCGAGATCCTGCGCTCTACCGCCCTCTTGACCGCTTTGGAGGGGTAGACCCGCTCACGGATGAAACGAGGGACTCCTACGGGGTCACTGGGAACAAATAGCGGTACCTCTTCCCAACCCACATATGTCACTTCATATACCCTTTGGTACCTCTCTCGAGGCCTCACCTCCTCCACCAGCTTCTCTAGACGGTCTCGTACAGCTTGCGCGTCTAAGAGAGGGTCTTCCCCCAACTTCAAACTCTGGACTACCTCCAGGAGGCCCTCCTTCAAAAGGAATATCTTGGCTTCCCTGATCACTGACCCCTTCTCGCTACTCACCCACAACCGAACGAATGCCTTTCCTCAACGGATTTCAGACACTTCCCTTCGAATAGTTCGCGTCGGACCCTCCAAGCTCGCTTTTGGTAATGTGATGTGGACAATCTCCCCCGCCTCTTCTATAGGCTTAATCGAGGCCCAAAGAGTTCCCAGAATTCCCCTTATCATCACCTCGTCCGAGCCTCGTACCCCCTATGGTTAGTCATTTGCTCTTCCCCAAAGAGGCGGGCGTACGGGACGTCAGCAACGTGAACTCTCACCCCCTCAAAATCCCTTAACCTTCCGAATATAGGTGCTAGCTCTCTCCTAGGGGGAGCCTCAGCGTCGACACACCGAGTGTAAAGCCAAAATAGCCCTTGCGTCTGCACCCGGATTGTTGCGCGGTTCGGAGTACCTCTACCACTCTCCCTTCTGGGTCCCCTAGGAGTGATCGCACCAGACATTCGGGCAAGGCTGCATGGAGCACCTTGGAAGCTCAAGGGACTTCGCCTGGCTCGGCGAAGGACACCTGCGTCCATGACTCAAAAGTCCCTTCCTCGTAACTACTTAGTACTAGATCGTTCGCTACCTTCCTCGCGGACTCACGGTACTCCGTATGAGTCTCTAGGCTGGTCACTAAACGCCCTCCAAACTTCGATCCACGAACCCTCGTCGAGGAAGACCGTAGCCAGAACCTCAAGAAATCGACCGAGGTGAGGCGGGCCTCCCCTTTGCACCCCTTCTTTCCAGGTAAGCTTGAGAGCTCTAACCCACACGTAGGCGCCCTCCTTGATGACTCCTCCTTTCTCAACACTTATCCAGTAGGGCGTTACGTGAGGGTCCCCTGGAATCAAGACTTGGCTTCCTTCACTGGCTTCTATCGCTTCTACCACCTCGTTGTTACTGAGGGCGAACTTGACCATCCACTACGGTCGTCCGAACACCCACTCGTGATAGGCTTTCGGGGTGAGGGAGATTAATTTCTCCTGAGACCCCAGCCTCCTAAAGATACCCCAGAGTTTCCCTCTACGAGGGGTCCCGTGATCAACAAAGTAACCACAAGGCTATAAAAGGAAGACCCAAACTCCTTCCTCTATATAGGAGCCTCGCTATCTTATCCTCGCTTGATCTTAAGAGCACAAAGGGCGGAACCCTTACGGTCACTGGATAACTCGCCCTGGGAAGCTCCCCCTCCCGTGCGAATCTCTCTGCCTCTATCGCCACAAAGTTAAGTTCCCTCCCGGTCCTAACTATCCACCTCCTCCTCACTTCTGTCACTTCTTGGAGCAACAGATCCAGCCCACCCCCCTTGACCTAAGACCAAGGGTACTGTGACCTTTGCCCACGCAGTTGATTCGATGAAGATTATCGCAGTGACTTTGAGGTGTACCTCAGTCGCCCTTTCCCTTACCTCTTCCGACTCTATCCACACGAAACTTCCTCCAATCGTGATCTCTCCACCTTCCAATCTCCTCCAATCGGGGACTTCCCCATTGCTCGGAACGAAGCTACGGGCTCCTTGCTCGTCTAAGGGGGACCGGATGAAATGACCGAGGTCTTTGTCAAAAAGAGTCATTCATCCGAAAATACCTCTTGGCGGATCCCAAAGAACCTTCGGTAGCGGCAATCCCCCCCGCCTTCACAGTCTCCTTCCAATTTCAATGCGATCCTTTCGCGAATTCGGTCGTCCCTAACCCCGTATGGCACTGGGTTATCCACGCAATAGGAGAAGTACCAATGAAGTGAATGAAAGGACATCCCTCTCCTTCTCTCCCGCCTTATAGACTTCATGACCTTCTCGTACGCGGCCCTTTCCCCACACACCCTCCGGAAAACGAAGGACGGGAAAATGGCTCGGACACACCCCATAGCACGAGGGTATTCCTCGTCCCGAGCACAAGTCACTCTCAAGCGGAACAGCAGGTTGTGCCGAAGGGGTACCTCCTTGAAGATCTATTCTAGATTAGGCTCCACGCGTACCTCCCAATGGTCCGCCCGATACCACCCTAATGCCCAGTGGGTGACGTACTCCACCCAGGCCTCCCGACTCAAGTAGATCGTGCCCTCAGCACGAACCGTCGTTTGACGGGCCTTCCCCCCGTTCCTAGGTCTATTCCTGGTCCACTGATCCCCTTCCCAAATTCCTACAGCGAATCGTGCCCAGAGGAAAACCCCCTTTTCGAGTTCCACACCCCTCTCGCGCCCGGCTAAGTATCTCTCAGTACGATGATCAAGGGGGACGCTGAAACACTCTCTCTCCTTGAGAAGGTCCGCCTTCTCGATTTGGATCCTACCGTCGTCAGTTGCTTCTACAATACTAACCATGCCCTTACTAGCTTTGGGCTACCTCCTTGATAATACCTACTAACACTGTCCAACCGTCTGACCCGTCTAGATACGCCTCAGGTATCGTGGGGGCAGGTTTTTCCCCTCGTCGGAAGGTCCGGTAGCCCAACGTGTAGAAATACCGGATCCCGTAATTTCCTAAGAGCTCTCTCTCTAGTTGAGCGTGGTCAACGACCTCCTCCCAACTACTAAGAAATTCCTCCCCACGATCCGAACCTTCTTCTACATAAAGAGCTATATCAAAATCCCAGGTCCACAGATACAAATTGTAACACCATACGTCAACACCCCCACAACTACCCACGCTAATGCCTGCCGGCTCAACCTCCAGAACTCTTAGGCTCATAGGTTTTCTATTCCCCCACTATCTTTTTTATGATCGCGACCAGTACTCTCCACCCGTTCGATTCGTCGAGATAGGCGCCCGGAATCAGTGGCGCAGGTCGCCCGCCCCTAGGGTAGGTTCGGTACCCCAAGGAGTAGAAGTATTTAAATCCGTATCCCCTTAGCTCTTCTCTTTCCATGCAAGAGCGGCCTACCGCCTCCTCCCTTCCATGGAAGAAATTTTCTCCTCGATCCAGCCATTCCTCTACGTAAATGGCAATGTCAAAATCTCCCGTCCACGGATGAAAAGTGTAACACCACACGTCGACTCCTCCGTAACTACTCACACTAATCCCTTTCGGCACCGCCTCTAAGCTCATACACACATCTTAATTAAAGAAGACCCTTTTTGTTACCCTTACTTTTGGTCACTCGAGAGACCACCCCTACCTTGCAAGAGAAAGGTGTCTGTGAGCCCAGCAGGATCAAATGGACCAGATAAGGAACGCCGCCTCACTCGGCTACCTTCCTGTCCTCCCCCGCTGAGAGGTCCTCCCACTTCCAGGTATAGAGACTAGCCGCGGACACAGGTTATCCCCGAAGAAGGGTGGCAACCCCCTCCTCGGAGTCAGACCAAAAGCCACACACCAGTGCCCTATGTCCCCCACCGAACCGACCTGTAGTCCTAAGTTAGCCTATCTGGCACCACGCCCCTACTCGGCCCACCTCGAGCGTGGAATTACCCGGGTCCCAAGACTTGCATCACCTATTAATCGAAGATCGCTAGCCTATCCACTCCCTCCCATTCTCCTCCTTGTATCGTAAACTCTTCTCACTTCGTTCCCTCCTCTCTCTTCGCCACCGTCTCACTCTTTTCTTTCTTGGAATCAGAGTGTTTAATAGGGGTTCCACAAAAAGGGGTGGGGAAGCAGAACTTAGAAAGAGAGTCTCTTAGGTTCGGTCACTTTAAATACGTACCTTGTAGTCTTCGACCTCTTTAGTATTCGTTATCGTAGTCCCAGTAGTCCCCAAGATCCGAGTCCGAGAAATCGGCAAGACACCGGTCTACCCAAGACTCGGCCTCCAACTCCCCGTCCAAGGTATCACCCATATCACCCCACGTATCTCTTCTCCCTCTTCCCGAACTAGCCCCCTTCCCCTTTCGTTCTCAATGAGCATTGGAGTTTCTTCGACCCTTTGTCCCGGAACTCGAAGCATCACCCTTCTCACCCCCAAGTCCCGAACAACGCCCCCTTGAGAACTCCGCTCCCTTACGGGAGTCGCAGCCCGTGCGGGTGTTGTCCACAACCCGTGTGGGTCGAGAACTGAAAACCCTGCCCTCTCTTGAGAAGCCCGTTCCCTCGCGGGAGTTTCGTCCCGCGTGGGCGACGTCCACAACCCGTGTGGGTCGAGGATATTTGGCAAACCCCTCTCCCTTTGGACCAACCCTCTTGGATCCCAAACCGATGGCGTCCCTGGGCCCTCTTGAATCCCCCTAGTGTCCACTCTCTCGTCCCCACGCGCAGACCCACTCACACAATTCTCTCAGACGGCTCTTCTTCCCCCTCTTTGATTGTTTTTCACCCTCATTCAAACTCCACAAGCAAACTGTTTCACCCTCTTAATTTGTGAATTTTTAGAAATAAACACACATAAAAAATATCACACCTCCCAGCAAGAGTCTGACCTGGATTTTTGGAAGGCGCAAGTGGGGCCGAAGTCACAAGCGGGGCCGGCGCGGACTGCCAAAACCAAGAGATTCCAACACCCCAAGCCCCTCACACCCAAACAACCCAGCAACCCCTCCCGCATGGAAAACAAGGCCCCAATCGAACACTCCCCGACGCTGCCCGAAAGGAAGGATGTCGTCAAACAAAATGCCTTTGGAAAGTCGTCGTGAAGGCCTGAAAAAGGTCGTAGTCAAAGATCAATAATGAAAAGAAATCCCGTCGAAGCCGGCAAGTCGTCGAAGAAGTCGATGCTGAAAAAAACACGCCGAAGAAGCCAATGTCGAAATACCCCCGAAGAACCCAACGCCGATAAACCCCTGAAAGAAGCCGATGCAGATGCCAAACAAAGGAACCTTCCACCACCCGTCACGCCCGTCCTCCCTCAACCCGTGATCCTTGAGTCGGCCGAGGCCGTGGGAGAAAGCCCATCCCCGGCAAGCTCACGGGTGATCAAGAAGGAGCAGGCAGCCATAGCCGAGCTGCACTGCTGTAAGCTGGGTGTGGCGCAGGGTGGTTCTTGGGTGCATGTGGCATCTGTGTGTTGGGGAACGAGGTTGTGAGTGAAGCGAGAGACATACCTGGTGCTGGAAGCGTGCCGCATTGGCCGCTATCTGCTCATACTTCGGTAAAGTTGTAGTCGTCATCTTCGGCAATGTAGTATAGGCTAGATAGGATCTGCCATCTGTAGTCTGGGCGTCGAGCGCCAGATAGGATATCAACATTGGTTCTTCATTGATGATGATGATGAGACTATTTCAGCATTGTCAATTATAAACTCTTGGTGTGTTCTTATTTGGTGAGACTCGTAATGCAATTTTGTTGTTGGTTCGAGGTCACGAGTATCTGGTCTTATGTGTAGGATGTTGTTTGATTGTTGAAGTTCGCTATCGCTCATCTTCCTTGCAATTTGGTATCAGAGTTGTGGTACGTTGCGCTCATCTGACGCTTGTCTTCTGCCTTTTGTGGTACATACATGCGGTCTACTTGGTGAGTGTGGCCGTAGGTGGTGTGTAGTGAGGACGGCGGAGACAAGATTAGGCGACCCAGGAGGTGAGGGGATCGCCTGGAAGGCTACGGTGCACATATTGGGTGTTCGCAGCATGATGAGAACTATCTGATGGTTGGTTGATGCTGAGGTGGAACGATGAGACAATGCTGGTTGTGCCGATGCAGTGACTGGTCATCCCAATCGCCATCAGGTGACTGGTTATCCCAATCGCCATCAGGTCATCGGGTGAGAATATCTGTGGTTGGGGGCAGCTATAATGAGGTACGTTGCTCTTAACCTTACCTACCCTCTTCATCACTTCTTACCGTGAGGTTGTGAGTTCCATTTTGAGAGTCCTCTTATGTGAGGTGTCGTGTGCGCTCAACCTTGAAAGTCAGCATTCTTCCCGTGGAGCATCTGGAAGGAAAGGGCGGTGCTTCCTGAAGGGCCCTAGACGAAGCACTGGGTCACGGTCACCATTTTAACCCACCGGGAGTAGAGCACACATGATTTGTTGCTTTGTCCTTGTCTGCTTGTTGCGCTCATAGAAGGGGTACTGAAAAGCAGACCAGCTCTATGGGGAGACGAGTACCAGGCGTCTATGAATGAACACCGGCAGGGGAAACCACTGGCTGTGATCGTCGTCCTGCTACGACGTAAAATAATTCCTGATGACACTTGGGGGTGGTCATTAAATTGCCTCTGATCAGCCAGTTGGTGTAAGGCTCGCTACATGCGAGAATAAACAAGGTGCAAGGCTGGCCAGCTCAGCAGCTACTCGGGGCACAGGGGTGGGCAGTGTGCACACCTTTAGTCACACACGCTACTGGATTGCTCAGGGACGCTGACGTTAAGTGACAATCAAGTGAGATTGGGGAAAAGGGTAGATCCCAGGTGATAAGTTTGAGAAAGATTTCATGTTGTGAACTGACCCAACAAATGACATTATTTTTATTTTGATTAGTTAGATGTACAACCATTGACATCTGACAGACATCATAGTTTAAAACTATTCATTGTTCATTGTGCTTCTGTTTGCGGGTTAATCAAAGTAGAGTAGTGTTATTTGTTGGAATCTGCACTTACCTGTTGCTATGAAACCGTATAAGCGCGCTTAGTGCGTGCTTAAAGACCCCCGCGCCACGCTCAAACGCGCTCAAAGCGTTTTAAGGCACGCGCGCGCGCCATCGGGTTGCGCATAGGCAGGCGATGTCGTGGGGGGTGTTGCGCATAAAAAAAAAAGTTGGGTGGTTGGGGGTGATTTTGGGGGGAGTGGGCGGTGGGGGGTGGGGGGGGAGGTGGTGACTCTGTGTGTGTGTGTGTGTGTGTGTGTGTGTGTGTGTGTGTGTGTGTGTGTGTGTGTGTGTTCATGTGTGTGTGTATGGGCAGGCCCGGGCTGGGCGGGGTCTGTGAGTGTCTTTTTTCTCGTTTTTATATTTTTGTTTTTTTTAACGTATACGAACTATGAAAAAATACAAACAAAAATATAAGGTCGTATATCTCCAAAATATCTACAAGACTGTATTTTTTATTATTTTTTTTGTTAATTTTTTGCCTCCAAAAAAAATTCTGTGAAAAAAAAAGAAAAACCCACCCATTTCATTTTTTTTTAATGTTTTTTATTTTTAAAAAATACAAGGTTGTAGATCTCAAAACGATCTACAACCCTGTATTTTTTGGGGTTTTTTTTGCCTATTTTTTTCCTGGGAAACAAATACTCCTGCTCAAACCCCACTCAAACCCCGCTCAAACGCTTTTCAGCGCGGGATTGGGCGGAGCTCAAAAATTTGAGCTCCGACCCCGTGCTCAATCAGCGCGCGGTTTCACAGACCTGTTGGACCCAAATGTATCTACTCCGAACTAGCCACCAAGTAATTATTTATTTATTTTAAATTGGTCTGAGGATTACGCTGTGGTAGATACCTATTGTAACCTAGTGTAGATTGTGCTCAGTGTTGTAGCTTATGAGCGATAGGGAGGAACAACAACCAGACGACAGGATCCTGCGATCAGCAAGACGCCCAATTGCCCACTTGGCATTAGGACCAGACGGCGATCGATACCTGTTCCGCCAGCGTAGGGAGAGGCTGGAGCAGCAGCAGAGAGCTAGGAACACAGAAGCCAGTAGAGCTTTCGCAAGTGAGGCCGCTGCTTCAGTAGCCATGGCTAGCTCTGCACAACAATCCTCTCAGGCTGGGAGTTCAGGAACTGTAGGGTCAACTGCGGCGCAGACCCAGAGTCAGTCGGCTGGTGTAATGGCAAGTCAGTCAACTGTGTTGTCACCCGAGGAGATCGCCATACAACAGGCTGCCCTGGAAAAGGCACAACTACAAAAGGCTTTAGGGGAGATAAAGGCGAAGAAACAGAGAATGATTAGAAGAGTAGCCAAGGTGCAGCGAAGAGAAGCGGACGTTAGGCAGTTAGAGGAAATGGATCTGACCAATATGGATGCGAATGTGAGGGTGGTTCGGACGGCCCTGCTAGGAGTCATAGAGACGCAGAACCATCAAACTGCCATCCTCCAAGACATTCAGCAGAGTCTAGCCTGGCTGGTTGGACGATTGCAGGCAGCTCCATTACCGTCAGGTCCTGGTGCTTGGCCCGTGGCACATCCTCGTCCTCTTGTCCCACCGGTTACTGGGGTATCTCCATATGTAGCCCCATCATCGGTTGCTATCGTTTCCCTGGGCATGCCGCTATCAGGAGGGTTATCAGCAGGACCTAGTGCTAGATTCCTGTACGGTCAGTGTTATCCCAACCTCCGTCGCAGGTTACCATCAGTGGGCAATATGTTGTCTCGCAACTTGTGCAGCCACAGGGGACGCAGCCCCAACAGCCACAGGTGCAACAGCCTGTTCCCCAGAGTCCACAACCAAGTGTAGGACAAATGCAGGGACAAACACAGTGGGTTCCGAAGACGGCAATCGCTGCTCCTAAACCTTTTTCAGGGGACAAGAGGGGCGAAGACCTCGACACGTGGTTGAGGGTTGTGCCGATCTATGTTAAGTGTAAGTTAACCTTGCCGCACAAGGAACTGTTTGTGGCTGCCTCCTATCTCGAGGGGAGTGCAGCAAGATGGTTGAGTGGGTTAGTGCAAGTACAGGGATACGGTCACAACTTCCGCGCTTGGGCAGCCAGCCAAAAGCTAGATGACTTCCTCAAGCTTGTGGAGGAAAGGTGGCATGATCCTCAGGAGGCTCAAAAGGCCACTGACGTGATCCTGACCTTGAGCACTCATTCGTTCAAGTCAGTTAGGGAGGCCACATACGCAGTTGAGCGTCTGATCTAAGTCCCTGGGGTCTGCTACGACCCCCAAGTTTTACTGACAACTTACCTGAGGTGTCTGCCGATGCCAATCAGGAAGCAGTTGGCAGTAGAGGCTAACATCAATGTGCACAACTTTCCATCGTTCAGCAAGAAGGCCCTAGACCTGGAAGCTAAGATAGGGCATGGACATAACCCATCGACGGATGGTAGGAAGAAGACACTGCCTCCCAACTGGAAAGCGAAGGGGCGCATTATGTTCGTCGACAATGATGGTTCAACCATCGAGTTGGACGACAATCCGCAGTTGGGAGCTGGTTCATAGGCAGGCAGCGTAGAGGCTTCAGAGGGTGGAGTAGTCGCCGCCGTAACACAACAAAAAGGTAAAGGGACTGGTAGACGCCGAGGAGACTCCCGGTCCAGGAGTCAAGTTGACCCCAATGCTCCTCCATGGGAGAAAGCGGGTCTCACAGAGGACGTATGGAGAGACTGGTACACCCGACAAGCTTGTATTCGTTGTGGTCAATATGGCCATAACCAATTCAAGTGTCGAAATAAGAAGGTTACCGAGAAGATCCCGCCTACTACGGAGCAGGCGGTAAGATCCTCCGCTCCCGTTGGTAGCAATGTTGCCAGTACTTCATGCACTGCTTCGGGAAACACGTCGGGCCAGTAGGAATAGTAGTTGTTTTTGCTAGGGTCGAGGAGGCGGATACACCCTCACCATCACGAGAGATGGCCCAAGCTACTGACTCTTTCGTTGTCCTGCAATCACATTTGGACCCATCGACCCTCTGTTCGATGAATGTGTTTGAGTCCTTACAGGAGCTAGAGGAGGAGTGGTCTAAATCAGACCCACTAGCTTCTTGGACGACATTAGTCAAATCTCCTAAGGCTGAGATGTTCGTTAGTGAGGTAGTCATTGGCGGTCGCAAGACCGGGGCCTATTATGACACTTGCTCGACAAGGAATTTCGTTCGTCGCGCCTGCGTTGAGAGGCTGCGCTTACAGGGGCGAGTGCAGCATCTGAGTCGACCTGTGGAGTCGACTTGTGCCAACAAACAACGCATGGTAGTTAACGACTACCTTCAGGACGTTGAGTGCCTATTCCCGTACGCGGGAGGGGAATTGAGGCATCGTGTCTCATTCCTAGTGAGCGGCGATCTCCCCATGGACATATTGTTAGGTATGTACTACCTCTCGGTTGCACAGCCCCAGTTCGACTTGGATCAAAAAGTGGTCAAACACACTTTGCCAGGTGGAGGAACCGCCAGATTACATAAGTTCAAAGCTAGTAGTCTGATTGAGTCCCACGGATGCATGTGTGCGGCCGCATTCTATAATTATTATAAGCAACATCAAGAGGAGGGTATGTATCTAGTTTACGTCTCCGCTGCAGGCGAGCCGGTGAAAATGCCGCTGGAGATAGAGGGAGTAGTTGCTAAATACCCTGATCTTTTTTGAAGAGCCAATAGGGGTTGTTGATAAGGAGGTCGTCCACGCTATAGAGATTATCCCAGGGTTTAGCATCCCGAAGTGTAGGATGTATAGGATGTGTCCAGGCGAGCTTGATAAGCTACGCCGCCAACTCAAGGAACTCGTAGAGAAGGGTTGGATCCGGCCAAGTGTCTCTCCTTACGGGTCTCATGTCCTATTTGTTCCTAAGAAGGGAGGCACCTTGAGAATATGCATTGATTATAGGGGCCTCAATGCCATCACAGTGAAGAACAGGGAGCCCCTACCGCGCATCGACGATTTGCTTGATAGAGTGCAAGGGTGTCGGTACTTCAGTAAAATAGATCTGAAGTCCGGGTACCATCAGATTGCAATCCGGCCTGAGGGTCAGCACAAAACCGCCTTTTAGACTAGGTACGGTATGTACGAGTTTGTGGTGATGCCATTCGGCCTGTGCAATGCTCTTGGCACCTTTCAGCATGCTATGAATCGGATCTTTCATGATTATTTCGACAAGTTTGTTATCGTGTACCTCGATGACATACTTATCTTTAGTAGGACTGTCGAGGAGCACGTGGCACATCTAGATAAAGTCCTCAGTCTCCTTCGTCAGCACAAGTTCAAGATTAACGGTGAGAAGTGCGGTCGCACCCGTATCTTGTACTTGGGTCATGAGATTTCCGCGGAAGGGTTGAAGCCCGATGACGCGAAGGTGGTCAACATTCGTGATTGGCCACGTCCTCAGTCTGTGACCGAGATGAGATCTTTCTTAGGGATGACAGGCTACTATAGAACTTTCGTAAAGAACTATAGCATAGTGGCCGCCCCTTTGACTGATCTGACCCGCCTTGACACCCCATGGGGGTGGAGAGACAAGTGCGAGGCTGCTTTCAGACATCTGAAGCATGTGTTGACGAACTATGAGGTCTTGAAACTTCCCGATCCTAACAAGCCATTTGTGGTTACCATGGATGCTAGCCAATATGGCATTGGCATCGTGCTTGCGCACCAGGAGAGGCCAAAGTTGAGGCATGTCGAGTACATACCTAAGAAAATGCCGTCTCATAAGTTGGCAAAATCAAACTATGAGAAGGAACTCTATGCGGTATACAAGGTTCTAACCCATTGGAGGCACTACCTCTTGGGAGGTTCTTCATCCTCATAACTGATCATCAGACTCTGAGATGGATGAGAACTCAGCCGCTGTTTTTGACACTTTGAAGCGTTGGATCGAAGTCATTGAGCAGTATGACTTTGACCCTCAGTATCTAAAAGGGGAGTACAACAAGGTTGCGGATGCCTTGTCGCGTAGATCTGATTTCTCACGTGCGCTGATAACTGAGTTCGATCTGACGAACGATGTAACTCGCTCTTTGGTGGAAGTCTATCGCGAGGACCAATTTATGTCTAAGATCATATGCAGACTAGAGGCGAAGGATAAAAAAAATTCTGCTGAGTTTGATTTGGTCAACGACTTACTGTTCCTTGAGAAGGCAGGGAATAAACGATTGTGTGTTCCAAATAGAGAGTCTTTGCGTAGTTTGTTTTTAGGTGAGTGTCATGATGCCACCGGCCATTTTGGGTACAAGAAGACTACAGCCAATCCGTTGCAGCAGTTCTGGTGGCCCACGATGATGCGAGATGCCCAGTTGTACGTGGAGACTTGTCAAGTCTGTCAGCGGGACACGCCATGTACTCACGCTCCTCTTGGGCTCCTCATGCCCCTTCCGATTCCGAAAAGGCCTGGTGAGAGCCTGTCCATGGACTTCATGGATACGCTGGTCACCAACAAGAGTGGGATGAGACACATCTTCGTCATCCTGGATAGATTTAGTAGGTATGCTAGATTAGTAGCCATGTCGGAGACTGCGAAGACCGAGTACGCCATCAGATTGTTTAAAAAGAACTGGGTCAGGGATTTTGGTTTGGCCAAATCCATAGTAAGTGACAGGGATGTCCGATTCACTAGTGAGTTGTGGAAGGCCGCTTCTGCGGAGCAGGGAACCCAGTTGCAGATGACTTCTGGGAATCACCCAGAGGCCAACGGCCAAGCCGTTACATGAAGCCGAACCAGGTGGACTGGGATGAGAAGCTTGCTCTCATCGCCAGCGTGTACAACAACGCTGTACACAGCGCTACCGGGGTGAGCCCAAACAACTTACTGTTGAGTTTCAAGCCTAGACTGCCTTTAAACTTCCTTCTTCCTGAGAATCAGTCAACTGCTGCATCAGGTACCTTAGAATTTGCCTATCGGTATGAACAGAAGATGCAGCAGGCGGTAGAACAGATGCAGAAGGCACATGCAGCAATGATAGAGTCTGAGAATAAACACCGCCGCCCTTCTACTATTCAGGTTGGGGACAAAGTCTGGGTTAAGTCCTCAGAACAGGGACAGGAGTACGGGATTTCCCGCAAACTTATGCCTCACTACTTTGGGTCTTGGGAAGTCTTAGATGTTGTTGGGACTGATCCGAATGGGCCATTTTATGTCGTCTGGATCCCTGGTCATCTTCGCACTTACCCTGTCTTTCACGCCTCTAAACTTGCACCTTTCAAGGAAACAGATGAGTTTCCTTCTCAACGCTCAATGCTGCCCCCAACAATGGATGGAGAAGTGAACATTGATGACATAGTGGATCACAAGGAGCTGCCAGTTCCGAGACCCACAGGCATGGGACGTCCTCTGAAGCCGAAGCTGCAGTGCCGCGTTTGGTTCCGACATCATGCCGATCCAAAGGAGGACCGCTGGTTCACATGAGAGGAACTCATGCAGACCGCTCCTCAAGTCGTAGCACACTACGAGAAATCTCTGCAGAAGGGAAAGCGTCAGGTTATCGAAGAATGAACTTCTCAGAGGACTATCGAAGTTATGGAGGAGGGAATGCGAGGTTGAAGTCATGATTAGCCCCTTTCAGGCCCTGCCATGCAGCACATCGGTCGCCCTAAGTGAAGGTAAGCACGACGAGGGCCTGAGGACCCCTATTTCGGTCACCACGCAACTCAAGGAAATTCAGGTAGTTGCGCAGCGCCAGTTGGTTAGAAGAACCCACGCCCTGGGCAGCCTGTGTGAATGTATCGAAGGCAGGCCCTGGGCTGGATACGGGATGTGGGCCTAACACAGGCCGTTGACAGTTGGGCGCGAGCAACCACTACAGGCCCAGGGCCTGAATTGTGTGGACTGGGCCTCAGCCTACCGGGGCCTACCGGAAGCTTCTTGGGAAAGGTCCGGCGCAGCCTGGGACAGCAAGCAAGCAGGCCACTTCCATATAGTAAAGGGCCTGCCTCCGCGTTTCGCATTCGGGTGTTGGTTGCATGCTGCGCAAGCGCTGCTGCGTTGTAGCTCGCTGACACTCACGCGCTCACGGGCGAGCAGGAAGGAGCAGGCAGCCATAGCCGAGCTGCGCTGATGTAAGTTGGGTGTGGCGCATGGTGGTTCTTGGGTGCATGTGGCATCTGTGTGTTGGGGAACGAGGTTGTGAGTGAAGCGAGAGACATACCTGGTGCTGGAAGCGATCGACATTGGCCGCTATCTGCTCGTACTTCGGTAAAGTTGTGGTCGTCATCTTCGGCATTGTAGTATAGGCTAGATAGGATCTGTCATCTGTGGTCTGGGCGTTGAGCGCCGGATAATATATCAACATTGGTTCTTCATTGATGATGATGATGAGACTATTTCAGCATTGTCAATTATGAGCTCTTGGTGTGTTCTTATTTGGTGAAACTCGTGATGCAATTTTGTTGTTGGGTCAAGGTCACGACTATCTAGTCTTATGTGTATGATGTTGTTTGATTGTTAAAGTTCGCTATCGCTCATCTTCCTTGCACAATCTAACAAAAAATAAAAAATCGCCAAAGATGGTGGTGTCAAAACATGCTCGGCCACTCAGTTTCTTTTTTGTTTTTTCACTTTTCACTTGTTTTTTTTTTTTTGTCGCTTATATTATACTATTTTTTTGAAACTTTTTGTATGAGCTTTATATTATGTGAAATACACATCTGTAAATTTTCAGGGCATTAAGCTATCTTAAAAGAAAAGAAAAATCGCCAAAGAAGGCAGTGTCGAAAACGTGTTTGCCCACTCACTAATTTTAATTCTCTTTCTATGTTTTCTTATTATTTTTATTATTATTTATTTTTCGTACTTTATTTTATTTCAAATTCGGTAAGGAATTCGGGGACCTTGTCTGTGGCATTCTGAGCCACACGGGCCTCAGTTAGGGCCCGGTTCCAGACAGGCAGGGTAAGCCACGGTTTAGATGAGGCCCAAATGGGCCTGGACCATGACGGTTCAGGCAGGCCTAAGCCAAACGGCCACAAGGCCGGTACATGTCCGGCATAGGACCTACCGGCGGCGCTGCAGAGACTGCCACAGTTTAGGCGCCAACCAGTTTTGATACTGGACCGTTGATCTAGATTAACGGTCCGGACCGATAGGTACCACCGGGTAGGAAGCCGGCCCAACACTACAAAGGCTGGGTAGTATGGACGAGGTTAGTCTTCAGGATTAGCGCAGCAGCCCAGCGTTAGCTCGATTGGCGCAGCGCTGCAGCACAACGAAGAGCAGCGGGCAGGCAAAAGTCCAGCGGCGAGGAGATTAGTGAAGCATTGGGCGCAGGGCCAGTTACCGTTGTCGGTACTGGTGAGTCCCGAATGACTTCCCGTCACTCAAAAGACTGTATATGGCCAATTTGTGCACAGCAGAGAAAACCGGAACCAAGGAGGATGGAAGGATTGAAGGCGTAGGCACAGACACTTGGGATCTAGAGGTTGCCCGGAGTCGTTGGGGTCATGGAACCGCGAGGAAATTAACAGAACGGGAGGCGGCAAAGGACCGCAAGAAAATGACAGAGACGATCCTTCCCCCGAAAGAGGAGAAGGACCGCCGAAAGAAGTAATGACATGGGGCGGGAGCAGCAAGGAGAAAGGAAGGGAGAAAACGACAAGTGAGGTACCGGCGTATGAAGACGTAGCCAAGACCAAGGGGGGGCCACCGGGATGCGATGCCGAGAGGGCCAAGGGGGTCACAAGCCAAGTGAGGACCTGCACCCGGGGAGGACGGTGCGCGGGACACGAGAAGACACAAGGGAAGGAGGCTGCCAGGAGGCAAAAAAATGGCAAGAGTGTTAACGGGACCGCCGACGGGACATGTACCGGCAAGACAAAGTGCCGGGGACCACAAGGAACTAGGCAAAAATGTGGTACCAGTGAGACAAAGTGTTGGGGACCACACGGAACTAGGCGAAAATGTGGTACCGGTGGGACAAAGTGTCGGGGACCACACGAGACTAGGCAAAAATATGGTACCGGTGGGAAAAAGTGTCGGGGACCACACGGGACCAGGCAAAAATGTGGTACTGGTGGGACAAAGTGTCGGAGACCACATGGGACTAGGCGAGAATGTGGTACCGACGGGACAAGTACCGGCGGTACTAGTGTCGGGAATTAATGCGGGATAAGTGTCGGGGACTTGTGACGTCCCAAGGAAAAATTGCGACGCGGTATGTGGTGCAAAAAAAAAATAATGAAACAAGTTGCACCGTCAAGGTCGGAGATCTTGACGACCAAAAATACTAGCACCACTAGCACTAGTGAGAGCAAGAGGGAAGGTCAAAATAAAAATAAAAAGTAAAGAAAACGAGTGCTAGAGGCATGGGAGCAATCCAAAAAATCTCGGATTGGCCTCCCAAGAAAATGAAGCCCGTAAGGACTTCATGACAAAAATAGGCCTCCCAGGAAAAATCGATGCATAGGGGCCTACCGTTTGGAAGAGAGAGGGGCAAACGGTAGCTCCCAAGGGTATGTAAGAGCCATAACTGCAGTGCGGGAAATAACGGACTGACCCTTGGGCATAAGAAGGGTCAAAACTAAGAGCAAAAGGCAAGAAAAGGGCCGTAACGGCTAGTTGACACTTGGCATGARAAAAAAAAAAAAAAAAAAAAAAAAAATGTGGGAGAATGAGACAAGGAGAGTGAGAGGGAGTGAGTGAGTTCGCCGTCAGTAGGGACTGCAGCAAGTAGGGACTGCCAAGTCTCAACTGTCCAAGGAAGGAGGAAAAGAAAAAGACAAGAAAAGAAAAATGAGAAAAGGGCCTTAATGGCTAGTTGACACTTGGCATGTTAAATGGAAAAGAAAATAAAAAGGAAATGGGAGGTGAGAGAGGATGAGTGAGTTGGCCGTCAGTTGGGACTGCAGCAAGTAGGGACTGCCAAGTCCCAACTGTCAACATGTGGAGGAAAATAAAATAAAAGAAAAGAAAAAGAAAGGAAAAGAAAAAGAAAAGAAGACGGGGAAAATCAAAAGGGCACTAACGGACGAAAATGGTCACCTAGGGAGGACATTTTCGACCAGATTCATTTGGGCATATGGCGGTTACGAAGGATTTTGATTTTCTTTGATTTATGCAGAGAAAATCAAAGAAAAGTAAGGCCCCTTGCAACCGATAAATAACGGATCACCTAGGGGGAGACAAAACACACATGTTTTAGGTGCACCGGAAGCCAAAATGGAGCCCAGATGCCTTTGAAAAATTAACGCTTCATTTTCCTTGGGCATGGGGCATGACGTGGGATTGTGGGACTAGAACGTTGGTTGTGTCTGCAGTCCGAAAAATAACGGACTGCATAGGGATGCCTAGGCCAAGGGAAAATGAGCCACGACACGCCCAAGAGACTAGAAAACGGTGTCGTAGGCATAGATGTGCATAACGGTAAATGGTGACGGCAAGGTGGGGGTCCCGCGGTCGAGAAAATAAACGGCACACTTGAGGCACACGGGAACAATGAAATGAGACTGCCGGGGACATGGGAAGTCCCAAATAAAAATTGGGCATCAACCGAGATGACGTCGGAGACCAAATGGGGCCAAATAAAAATTGTCGAAAAATCGAGCTTTGTCGACGGCACCGCCGGCGGGACGGAAAAATGGAACTAGCATGGAGGAATGGCGAGGACTTGAGGTGTCCCAGGGGGAAACTATTAGGCAATGTAGGGAGTGACCGTGGAAGGCAAACGGCACCGCCGAGATCGAGGATCTCGATGGTGAAAAATATTAGCACCACTAGTGGGGCTTAAACGGGTGAAACGGAAGTAAAAAAAAAAGAGAACTGATGATGGGAGGACTGCCCAGCAGTCTGAAATATCTCGGACTAGCTAGGCGTGAGAAAATGAGAGCCCAAGGGGCTCCAAGCAAGATATGGGCTAGCCGTGAAAAATCGGAGCAAAAGGGGTTCAAAATGGAGACTAATGAGAACAAAATGAGCCCCCTAGGGGCATGAGCATGTCAACTTGGTAGACCGGGATGTAACGGCCAACAGTCGACCATGAACCTGGGCATGATTAAAGTCCTAAGGCCTAAAAAAAAAATGCATAGCAATTTGACACTTGTCACAACAAAAATAAAAGAAAAAGAAAAGAAGAGTGAGAGAGAATGGAGGGAGAATGAGACAAAATGGGAGAAATGGGTGGAGGAGAATGTGCCGGCCCATTGGGATTACTGCGGCAGGGATTTCCTGGTCCCAATGATGACCTCGACCCTCCTAGATTCAAGGAGGATAGGCCGGATTGCTGAGATATGGATCTTGAGGCCATATCTCCACAAAATCTGAATTAAAGAGGGCAAAAAAATTAGAAAATGCAAAAAGGAGAAAATCGGTTTCCTTTTGAGCCATGGATTTGAGATTAGATCTCATGGTGGAGAGAGAAAACAACCGTTTTTGGTGGGCCAACCCAAAACGGCTAGCCCTGGAATGAGGTGGCAACCCAAAATGGAAAGAAACAAAAGGTGGAAAAAAAACGAAACAGTGCATTTGGCCCAAAAAGAGAACTAGATGCACCAAAAATTAAAAAATTGAGCTTATGAGCTCAAATTTGAAGCAAGAACCACCATGGGGTAGCTGGGAATAATAGGGGCTTGAATTTCAGCATGATCCAAGGCTGAAAATGTGCCGCCACTTGGAAAAATACTCCGGCCTACCCAAGGGAGGCTGAAACTTGAAAAAAATCAAAGGGGCATCATTTTCCAAGGGGTAGGAGGCTGGAAAAGGCCCAAGGGGCAGGCCGAGTTGGTACCAAGCACTCGGACTGCATGTACCTGGCCAAAAAGAGGCCCAGGTGCCCCCCGAGAGACCTAGAGGTGAAAATTGGCCATGGGGGTACCTCGGTTCACTTTGGGGCACCAAGACAGGCCCATGGGCTGGCCGGACTGCTGTTCCCAGCCTATATAAGTTGGGGATTCAGTCCGCCACACTCACACTTGCATGAGGAGTGCCCATGCTGCCCAAATGTGACCGTAGGAGCTCTAGACTCACTTGGAGTGAAGTGAGGGGAACCCCTGCCAGTTAGGGAGTGTAGAGGAGGTTGTGAGCTAGTGTGAGGAACTCTACAAGCTAGTGGTAGTGAGAAGGAGATCCGCCATAGCTCCCAGTCTAGTGAGGAAAAAAGCAAGGCTGAGAGGGGTCTCATTACCCCTTCTAGAAGGGAGGACTCCACAGCCTTAATGATAGGAGTCTGTGACAACTTGGGGAGAGAGGAGAAAGGAAGGAGAAGGGCTTGGAGGGGAAGGAAGCCATAGCCAAGTAAGAGGAAGTTCATCAAGAGTTGAAGGCCTCCATCCCAAGCCTGCCAGGGCCTGAGTGGAGAGATGCCTCCCCTTCTTTTCTCTTCTTCCTCTTCTTCCTCTCCTTCACCGCCCTCTCCTCCATCCCCCTTCTTTTTCTTCCCCCTTCTTCTTCTTCTTCTTCTTCTTCTTCTTCTTCTTCTTCTTTTTCCCCTTCTTCTTTCTCTTCTACTTCTTCTTCTTCTCCTCCCTCTTTTTCTACTCATTCCCCCTTGTGTATGTGAGCTCATGTGAATAATTTTCTCTCTCATTCTTCATCTTTCACTTGTTCTCTCACTTGGGTGTGAATCGCAACTTCTATATTGGTGTAGTGTAGTGTTTGAGTAGTATAATGTGCTTGTTTTGTCCATTCTACCTCTCCCATTTGAATCGCAACTTTCCCCCTTGTGTATGTGAGCTCATGTGAGTGATTTTCTCTCCCATTCTTCATCTTTCACTTGTTCTCTCACTAAGGTGTGAATCGCAACTTCTATCTTCATATATTCTAGTGTTGGGGTAGTGTAATGTGCTTATTTTGTCCATTCTATCTCTCTCATGTGAATCGCAACTTTCCCCCTTCTGTATGTGAGCTCATGTGAGTTATTTTCTCTCTTATTCTTCATCTTTCACTTGTTCTCTCACTTGGGTGTGAATCGCAACTTATATCTTGGTGTAGTGTAGTGTTGGAGTAGTGTAATGTGCTTGTTTTGTCCATTCTANTTTCACTTGTTCTCTCACTTGGGTGTGAATCGCAACTTATATCTTGGTGTAGTGTAGTGTTGGAGTAGTGTAATGTGCTTGTTTTGTCCATTCTACCTCTCCCATGTGAATCGCAACTTTCCCTCTTGTGTATGTGAGCTCATGTGAGTGATTTTCTCTCTCATTCTTCATCTTTCACTTATTCTCTCACTTGGGTGTGAACCCCAACTTATATCTTGGTGTAGTTTCGTGTTTGAGTAGTGTAATGTACTTGTTTTGTCTACTCTACCTCTCCCATGTGAATCGCAATTTTCCCCCTTGTGTATGTGAGCTCATGTGAGTGAGTTTCTCTTTCATTTTTCATCTTTTACTTGTTCTTTCACATGGGTGTGAATCACAACTTATATATTGGTGTAGTGTAGTGTTTGGGTAGTGTAATGTGCATGTTTTATCTACTCTACCTCTCCCATCTGAATCGCACCTTCTCCCTTGTGTATGTGAGCTCATGTGAATGATTTTCTCTCTCATTCTTCATCTTTCACTTGTTCTTTCACTTGGGTGTGAATCGCAACTTATATCTTGGTGTAGTGTAGTGTTTGAGTATTGTAATGTGCTTGTTTTGTCTACTCTACCTCTCCGATGTGAATCGCAACTTTCCCCCTTGTGTATAAGAGCTCATGTGAGTGATTTTCTCTCCCATTCTTCATCTTTCACTTGTTCTTTCACTTGGGTGTGAATCGCAGCTTATATCTTGGTGTAGTGTAGTTTTTGGGTAGTGTAATGTGCTTGTTTTGTCTACTCTACCTCTCCCATGTGAATCCCAACTTTCCCCCTTGTGTATAAGAGCTCATGTGAGTGATTTTCTCTCACGTTCTTCATCTTTCACTTGTTCTTTCACTTGGGTGTGAATCGCAACTTCTACTTTGGTGTAGTGTAGTGTTTGGGTAGTGTAATATGCTTGTTTTGTTTATTCTACCTCTCCCATGTGAATCGCAACTTTCCCCCTTGTGTTTGTGAGCTTCTGTGAGTGATTTCCTCTCTCATTCTTCATCTTTCACTTGTTCTCTCACTTGGGTGTGAATCGCAACGTATATCTTGGTGTAGTGTAGGGTTTGAGTAGTGTAATGTGCTTGTTTTGTCTACTCTACCTCTCCCACGTGAATCGCAACTTTCCCCCTTGTGTATGTGAGCTCATGTGAGTGATTTTCTCTCTCATTCTTCATATTTCACTTGTTCTCTCACTTGGGTGTGAATCGCAATTTCTATCTTCATGTATTCTAGTGTTGGGGTAGTGTAATGTGCTTGTTTTGTCCATTCTACTTCTCCCATGTGAATCGTAATTTTCCCCCTTGTGTATGCGAGCTCATGTGAGTGATTTTCTCTCTCATCCTTCATCTTTCACTTGTTCTTTCACTTGGGTGTGAATCGCAACTTCTATCTTGGTGTAGTGTAGTGTCCAAGTAGTGTAGTATGCTTATTTTGTCTATTCTGCCTCTCCCATGTGCAACGCAACTTTCCCCCTTGTGTATGTGAGCTCATGCGAGTACTTCTCTCTCTCATTCTTCGTCTTTCGCTTGTCCTTTCACTTGGGTGTGAGTCACAACTTCTATAATGATGTCATCTAATGTTTGGATAGTGCGGATTGGCTGTTTAGTCTGATTTTTGATCCCCATGTGCAGCGCAACTTTCCCCCTTATGTATGTGAGCCCATGTGTGTGTCTTTCCTCTACCGCTCTCCTTGTTTTCGCCCGATTCTTCGCTTGGTTGGGGTCCGCAACCTCAATCTTGATGCAGTCTAGTGTTTTGAAATAGTAGAGAATGCTGGCATTGTCTGCCTTTTCATCCTAGGGTAAACTGCTGATTCCTCTTCTTACTCTAAACGAGATACTGCTTGATTCCACCCCCCCCGTGTTCTATTCGAACGCGGTAATTGGAGAAGTTGGTAGGCTGCTGATTTCCAGCAGCATGAGTTGTTGCTGTGTTTTTTTTACTGAGTAGCTGTAGGGTTGTGACTGCTGCTAAGATCTGGCCACCGCAGACTAGTACCACGGAGGAAACGATAAGGTGACCACCCGCCGGTGCAAGTACCGCTCGGAAACCGCAAACGGACCGGTGTGCCCGACGGTGCGTCGACAACAGTGATGCCAAGACATGGCATTGAGGTCTGAGAATTCTCAGACCTCATGTTCTCAGTTTAAAGAGGTGGCCTGCACACCCTGCAGGCCATCGGAGTTCGTTTTCTGAAAAAAATCACCCCATAACCAGCAGACGCCTGAAACGGGCAACTTGACCCAAACGACGTCAGAATGAAACAAACTTTTGTGGAGGTCTTCCCTGTGATACAGTTCGACAGTTCACCGAATTTTGGATGATTCTGAAGTCGTTTGGGGTAGGAAACGCAGGGCTGAGTATCCTGAATTTTCCCCTTTGGCAGAAAACAACAAAAACGGTAAAATTACCGTAATCCACAAACCTGCAAATTCTATGTTTTTCTACCAACTTGGCCTGCTGCAAAGTCTGAGTTTTTGGCATGCTAGCTGTAGAATGAAGTGTTGTGGACTGTGTTTTGCCCCGGAGGCTAGGGGGTATGGCGGACAACAGGGCCAGACACTCAGGTAGGGGACGACGCGGGACCAAGGTCACTTTGCACCCCGTCGCCTCCTTCATCATCCCCCTCACCCCTCCACTGCAGCTACCCACCATCTCCAGATGTCCAAAGGACAACGCAGAAATACCTTGCACCTTCCTCTTCCACCTTCACCTACACCCATCCACCATACCCAAACACCTTGCACCTCCTTCCTCCACCTTCACCTACGCACATCCGCCATAGCCAACCACCTTGCACCTTCCTCCTCCACCTCCACCTACACCCATCCACCATAGCCAAGCACCTTGCACCTCCTCCCTCCACCCTCACCTACACCCATCCGCCATAGCCAACCACCTTGCACCTTCCTCCTCAACCTCCACCTACACCCATCCACCATAGCCAAGAACCTTGCACCTTCCTCCTCCACCTCCACCTACACCCATCCACTATAGCCAAACACCTTGCACCTTCCTCCTCCACCTCCACCTACATCCATCCACCATAGCCAAGCACCTTGCACCTTCGCCCTCCACCTTCACTTGCACCCATTCGCCATAGCCAACCACTTTGCACCTTCCTCCTCCACCTCCACCTACACCCATCCACCATAGCCAAGCACCTTGGACCTTCGCCCTCCACCTTCACCTACACCCATCCGCCATAGCCAACCACCTTGCACCTTCCTCCTCCAGCTCCACCTACACCCATCCACCATAGCCAAGCACCTTGCACCTTCGCCCTCCACCTTCACCTACACCCATCCGCCATATCCAACCGCCTTGCGCCTTCCTCCTCCACCTCCACCTACACCCATCCACCATAGCCAAGCACCTTGCACCATCGCCCTCCACCTTCACCCACACCCATCCGCCATGACCA
>BFEA01000382.1:856782-878133 GCA_003427395.1 Chara braunii
GACCCCCGGCGCTCACTCCCTTTTCCCTCTTCCTCTCACTTCTTAGCCCGTGACGAACCTTTACTTTGCCAGGGAACGAACGGTAAAAGACCTAGGTCCTCACTTGGTGAAGAGAGAGGGCAAGGGGAGGGTTGTCGATCCCTTGTGCCACCAAGAAGGAAAGGAAAACGGAATCTTTGTGAAAAACTTGGAAAGGAGGAATCTCATGAAAGGATTGAAGGAGTAAAGGCTTGAGACCAGGTCAGTTTGACTCAATCATTTTCCCCGACTGCATGACTAAGGAAGAGGCATGGCTTGCTTGAGGGAAGGGAAAGAGAACCATGAGGTTCATGGGAAGAGAAGAGAACTTGTGGGAGGGGCGATGCATTGACCCCAATGGGGATTGTACTTGGTTTTTGCTTTGTGTGGTATTGCTCAGGTGAGTAGCTTAGGATGGTTTGAGCGCGACTGTGTCTGCCGGATGCGGGCAGGAATGGGGAAAAACGACAAGGGAAGGACATGGGCCTTGCGTAAACTATGGATGCGGGTGGGACTTGGTGATCGCGTGCTCAAGATGACTTATGTGATGGATGCGTATTTTGATTCTCCGCGTGCTATGTGGAAGCCCGAAAAGACTAAGGGCGACAACGGATATGCGGGTAGGATGGTTGTCAAGCAAAAAAAATACAAGGGACTAGGGGCATGGACGGCGCGACCGCACCCCGATGATGCCATAGAGATTGTCGTGCTTAGTGAAAAGGTGTGTGGCCCAATGGATGACGCTTGACCTACACACGAAAGAAGACAAATCCTCAACGAACTGCTTGGACTGCCTGTGTATTGGAAGGAGCAATTGCCTGGTCACACTTACGTGAGTCGAGAAAATGCCATGAGTGATCAAAGAGCTACCATCTAACGCGAGAGCGGAGCTACATCCCCCAATGTAAAGCCCTCTCGCAAAAGGTCCATCCCCATCCATCTCATAGCACTAGGTGGGGGTGCCCTTGGGACGAACGACCCTCGCCCTGAGTGTGAGCGCGGGCGGGTCGAGCCAAATGGGACCCGCAGTGGGGTCGACTTAGGTTCGAAAGTCCTTCAAGGTACTGCCCCTACAAAAATGGTGGAGGTGTCGGGTATGGGTTAAACTGACCCATACGATCTCGAGGGGGGCGCCCGACGCATGTCCACGAAGACAACATTAAGATAAGGAACGAGGACTTGTGTATGCTCTACTCCCTTGAGAGAATCAGATTAGAGGGCGGCTGAGTGTATGGCAAGGTCAGGCCCGGAGGTGTAACATGCATGTTGCACACATAATCAGCCATCTCCCTTGCGAGGTGACTCTAGTCCTCCTTCCCTCGGGCTGATGTTCGTCAGGCCGAGGAAGCCTTGGGCAAGCCGCAGGTCGACCCTTCCACTTCGTGTGAAAGAAGGGCTCCGGTTACCTGGCAGGCGGTTGGGATTCCGGGCTAGTCCGAGTTCCCATGAAAATCCCACGGTGGAGTGATCCGACCAACATGGGTGCTTTCTCTTCTCTTCTTCGGAGTCCAGCGAGCTCCTTGCACCGCACTTAAAATGCTTGAAGGAACCTCATATGAACACAACGGGTAATCGAGAAGGAACAATCCTGCCCTATGAACGGACACACAAGCGAAGATAAGGGAATGAAGGGAGCTGCTAGACTCCAAAGAAAACTAGCTCACCTATGAAGATTCTCACAAAAAGGAACTGGACACAGTATATGAAAATTAGGGGTGAGTGGCACACACAGTCCTGAAAGAAAAAACCGTAAGCTATGGGTAGGAATTGCTGGGTGCACCAAGGGAAAGGCACTTATGTTATGTGTGTCTCACTTGGGACTTGTGCTTGCATGATGGGGATTCGAGTGTCCTGCCTTTCCGAAGGAAAGGATTGGTTTGCACCGGTCGGTGAGGGTTGCAAAAAGTCGTTCTCTTTGAAGTTCGCCGGGTTCCGTGCGCGGGGGTCGGGCCACCGGGTTGTCAGGCAAGAGTTGGTCTCGTCGGCTGGTTAGTAACATTCTCACCCGGGCGGTCCGAGCATGGCTCGATGACCTTGCCCAGGCGGGGTGCGAAACGCCTTCAGGCGAGGCGGTTAATTGTCGGCAGACGGTAGGGGGACCACTGCGTATGGGGCAAGGAGGGAGCCTCAGAGGCGATTAGTAGCTTCTCGTAGCTTGGTTTGGGAAAGGCTGATTCTTGTCGGACCGATGGAAGTGAATGCCCGGACGGCTGACTTTTGTCCTTGTATTTAGGCACACGGGGTAACCCTCGGTGTCGGTATGGATGTGCAAAAGTGGCAATACGGGATGGGTTATTCTGGGTACAAGGAAAGGGCTAACGCCTTGCCGGAGCCTGGGTACCGCGCTCGCGACGGTTGAGGTGTGCTTGAGGTACGAGATAAAGCTCTGCCGAAAGTAACAGTGGAGAGACCACTTTTGGAAAAAGGCCGGTGAGAAGATGACCGGCCTGTGTGCAAAGTTTGCCTGAATTTCTTCTTTTGTGTCTCCCTCTGTAAAGTTTGCTTGAGGATGTTGGGAGCGGAACTGAGTTCTAAGTCTATTCTCGCCCCCTATCTAAGTCCGCACGAGTGAGAGAAGATGTGAGTAAGCATGGATTGAAGTCGGAAGGAAAGGAACCAAGAAAAGGAATGCCGACTGGTGATGACCGATTGGGAGTACAATGGGGACAATTATGCCGGGGAAATGGGTAGGGAAAATTGGGGAGACCCGGGTGAGGGGTCTGAAATAATTCTCATCTAGACAGGGAGACAGTCTGACCAAGAGGGGGCCGTGTGGTGCTCTCCTATGAAAATAGGGCCGGAGCCAGAAAACGGAATGGCGCGGTGGTTCTCGTCTCCTACCTATTCTAGTGGTCCGGAAATGTCAATAGACGTAAAGGAAGGGGTATCCGTCGTCCTCCCAGAAGAAGGAACGTGGACAGACCTGGAGCCAGCCTACCAAACTATGATGTTGGGGGGGACAAGGTCAAGAAGGGGATAGAGAGCTTGCACGAACGGGTGCACGGGGTTGATAACAATATAGAAAGAGTGGAAAATGCGCTATTAGTAATGCAGGCGCAAGTGTCCCGACCCGCCCTCCCGCCCCAAGAGGTCGTGGTTCCGACGGCAGTAGCAAATCGAGGGTATGGCAGAAGGGATCCGGCCAATGAGCAATGCAAGTATTGCACAATGGTCGGACATTTCGTACGGACCTGCCCATGACTCAACCATGATATCATGAGGCAAAGATGCAGCAGGTCCCTTAAGGGTGAAATTTTCTGATCTCAGGGAGAGCGCATAAATTGGAATTCGCCAGGAGGAATGCGGCGTGCCGTCACCCTCCTGAACAATCTGGATATAGTTGCCGTAGAAGCTGAGCCGGTAGCTGACATTGTTTGGGATCAGCCGAGGGGGCGCGGACCACAGGTGAATTTTATCCTAGAAGGTAATGGGCAAGATAGGGTGAACATCACCACCCGTCGGGCAGGGGTAGAAAAAAAACTTATTAGAGATATGGTAATGGAAGAGGTCGCGGGGACTAGCGCAGATCAAGGTGAAACTGAGACCGGGGAACAGGAAAAGGTTTTTGGAAAGACAAGGGAAGAAGAGTCGATAGTTAAAGTCGTGGCGGCAAAGAAGAAGCTCAGGTACCAAATCCCAACCCTGACCTTGCCAGAAATCGATGATACTCTGAGCAAACTGCTAGGTATCATGGTATCGGTATCCTTTCAGACCATGCTGCAGGCAAGCCCGAGATTGCTTAAAGGACTCAGGCAATTACTAACGCGCCGACGCGTAGAGGTAGAGGAGGCCCCGGAACCACAGGAGCAGGAAACGGAAGAGGCTGGGACACCGCAAGGGGTCTCCAACCTCCAAAGGATCCCAGGGGATCCGGAGGACCGAGAGAAGGCCTTTGCAGATATTCGCCTAAGCCTACCGGACCGAGAGGGTGGAGAAGTTATGAGGGCGTCGCTCGGAACGAAGCTTAGCTTCCATGCATTGCCCGTAGGAAAGCTGAAGGTCCAGATCGGAACCCACCACAAGGATGCATTAGTGGACGGTGGTGTGAAAATTACCCTCATACGACGAGACTTTGTGACAATTACCGGCTGCACCGTAAACAAGGAGGTGGCGGGGAGTATCCGGGAAGCGGGCTGGGAGATTCCCTTCGCAGGGTACGTCACGAAATGCGCAGTCAGGGCAGGGATCAAAGAATCGATTTTGTCCTTGCAGCGGATGACCGTGATGGAAGAAATGGACCATGACATAATTCTAGGGAGGCCATGGTGCGCTTATTTAGAGATGATAGGTATGCATCTGCATGATGGCACATACATGGTGGATATAGAGGACCCCGTGACCGGCCGGGGAGAACTCCTCCGACTCCTTGAGACAGGAGGGGATCCCCCGAAGGGCAAATTGGCAACCTGGTCGCCAAAGTTCAAAGAGAGTGCGCGAAAGGGGGCATTCGCACGGATGGAAGGTATGCGGGAAAGAGTACAGATCATGATTGAGGAAGCCTTTAGCAAGGAGTAAATCAAGATGAATTTAACTCTGAAGAAGAGAAGGCAAGAGGATCAGGTGCTAGGGGTTATGGTGGCAGAGAAGGAGGCGGAAGTCGAGCTTGGGGCCAGCCTGCCCAAATCAAAGGAAGACCGGAAGGAAACGTCAGAGGTAGTACTTGAAATTCCAGACTTGTTACAGCTCGTTAAGGCTATAAGGTACCACAAAGTGGGAGTGGACCCAGCGACGCTTGCCAAATTCGAAGATGAGGTCCGAAAATGTTATTGCCTGAATGTGAAGTTAGTCAGTATCCAACCCGTATCATGGAGGTAGCAAGGTCAATCCCGACCATTCATTTTTTAGGAGAACGATCCCAGAAGGGAGTGTGCGAAAGTACAAACCCGTAGGGAAGAAAGCCAAACCGGTCTCAATCCTAATAGAAACATCAAGGGAAGAGGCCATGAAAAAGGAGGAAGAAATCCTGCGGATAATAAGGGAGAGGCGAGCAGCGGAAGGGCACCAGATACCTGATGAGATAGCGGATACCATGAAGATAGGGGTAGAAGGGTTCCTAACGGCGGAAGAGACTCAGTTGATAAGGAAGGCGTCCCATAAATTTCACCTAGCCTTCGCATTCAATGACCACCAGAAAGGTCGATTGGATGCGAAGCTAATTTCCCTCGTTAGGATCCACACGGTGGAGCACGAATGCTGGAATGACAAGGGGCCCGCCTACGAGTTCGGAATAGCTATAGAAGTCACTGAATTGCTCAGAGCCAAGATAGATTCGTTCGTGGCCGAACCCACCGCATCCCCCTACGCGAACAAGTGGTTCGTTTTTCGGAAGCCCAACAAATCGCTCAGATGGATTCAGGACTTGCAGAAGTTGAATACGGTTACGATTCGGGATGCGGGATCACTTCCACAGGCCGACCTACTGGCGGAGTCTCACGCCGGACGAAGCATTTAATCCTTTATAGATCTATACTCAGGATATGACCAACTACCGCTCGACGCAAGGGATAGACCGTACACTGCCATGCACACCCCTGTAGGTCAGCTGCAAATGCAAGTGACTCCTATGGGCTTCACAAACACTATGGCGGAGGCACAGAGGAGGATGCTTGCAGTCGCAAGGGACATGTTCCTAGAAAAATGCGAACCCTACATAGATGACAATCCCATAAAAGCCGCGCAGAACAAGGATGAAACAGAGGTTCAGTCGGACATACGAAAGTTTGTCTGGGAGCATCTACAGGATATCAAGGATCTGCTCCAGCGATTCCTGATAAAAAATATCACCGCAAGCGGACCAAAGAGCATCCTGGCGATCCCAGAAGTGACTATACTGGGGTTTCGCTGTGGGGTCTATGAGAGGAAATCTGACCCGGCAAAGACGGATAAGATCTCTCGATGGCCAACACCCCTGCGCACCACGACGGAAGTACGAGCCTTCCTAGGGGTGGTTGGATTCTAGAGGATCTTTACTAAAGGGTTTGCCAAGATAGCTGAGCCTATCCGCGCAATGATTAGGGAAGGAGGGACCATGGAGTGGACCGAGGATAGGGAGGTGGCAGTCCACACCCTCAAAGACGTCTTGTCTTCCAACCAAGTCACCTTGGCAGCGCCCTGCTTCAATGATGAAGTAGGACGACACTTTATCTTGGAAACAAACGGGGGACCTTTGGCAGTAGGTGGAGTCCTGATACAAAGGAGCGAGGAAGGTAAGGAGAGGCCTATCAGATTTGAGAGCAGGACCCTGAATTCGGCAGAGCGGCGGTACTCACAGTTCAAGAAAGAGGTCTTAGCCATTTTACATTGCCTTAAGACTTTTCAGGCATACCTATTCGGGAGAAGGTTTATCCTGAGAATCGATCCGACCAATGTCGTCGGGGCATTAAAGAACTACAAACCTATAGACCCGACCGTTGGGAGATGGATAGGATTTATTTGGCAATTCGACTACAAGGTCGAGCGAATTGCGGGGCTCCGGAACAGGGCAGACGGGCTAAGTCGGGTTTGCATCACGCCGGAGGGAGTAGAGGATGCAGAACCGATCGACGCCTTCCTTGAATACGAAGGGGGAACCCTTGTCGTAGATAACGAGATGGCGGGCGCCACGCTTACGACAGCCCAGTTGCTGATCCAGACCTTGGAAAAGGGGGCGCCTGCAGTAGTTGCGGAACTCAGGGAAGGACCAGTCACCACGATTAGGCGCAAAGATGAGAAGGATTTGTGGGGGGCAACGACCGGGCCGAAAGAGAAGTTGATGACCATGGTCGTTGAAGGGGGCCGAGATGCTGTGATGAATCCAGTAGAAACTTGGATGCGAAGAGAGCAGCAGTATCTAATGAATCAGGCTCAGGAGGGGCAAGACACCGATCAGAAGGGACGAGAATTCTTCCTTATACAGATGTATGATGACATCTTTAGAGAAATCGGTCTGCTGCTTATAGGAAACAAGCAGCCTATGTAAGTCAGCCTCAAGGCAAGGGAGGAAGTCGAGAACTATGTTTTGAGGAACGGTCACCTGTTCAAGAAAGAAGAAGGAATGATGCCTAGGCGAGTTGTGTGCGGGAGGTCTAGGCAGTTGGACATAATCCAGGCGATGCATGATGGGCTAGCCGGAGGGCACCGGTCATCCAAAGGGACTCTTGCAAAAATCGCGCCACTTTACTTCTGGCCAGGTATGACAGGTATGGTGACGACGTACTGTCAAACGTGTCTGATATGCCAAGAAAGGAGTTCCGCACGTGTCTTCGAGCCCCTTAGACCTACCCGAGTACTGGGGCCGGGGCGCCTGGTCCACCTTGACCTCGCGGTCATGCCTATATCAACGGATGGATACAGGTACATCTTGGATGCAAGGGATAACCTCAGTGGCTACGTAGAGGCGGTAGCTCTTAAGAGAAAGACGAGAAAGAGAGTGACCGATTGGATATAAGACTTCTACCTTAGGCACCCCTTCGTGCGCAGGTTCATAGCGAACAATGGGACGGACTTCGTCAACCAGGAGGTGTTAGGCAGGCTTAAGGCGTTGTGCGTACCTATCAAGATCATCGAACCGTATCACCCCGAGGCCAATGCACCAGTAGAAAGGGGGCACCGAACCTTGAAAAACACAATCGCTAAGTTGGCGGCCGATGACCTGGGGAACTGGTCTCGGTACCTTAAGCAGGCGGTCTTCTCAGAGAACATGACGCCGAAAAGGACGACGGGATGCATTCCGGCAGAACTCTGGTATGGGAGGGAGATTGATTTCCCGGTGGAAGCCCTGGTTCCTACCTAGAACAGGCCAGATGACAATCCGCACATGTCCACGGAGGAACTAATTATCGCACGTTGCCAACAGGTCGCTAGAAATGAGGAAGCCTTAGAGGATGTGGTTAAACGTGTAATGGATAGTCGAATGAGGGACAAAGCAAGGTGGGACCAGGTAAAGAACATCCGGAAGTAGCCGCTCGAGGTGGGAGAGAAGGTACTAGTTAGGAACTCGGTTCTTGAAAGCACGTGGTTTGGACAGTTGGGAAGAAGGTTCAAAGGTCCCTACAAGATCGCTAAGAGGGTGGGATTGAACACGTTTGAACTTGAGGATCTCGATGGTACAGGGATGAAAGGGCAATTTCCGGGGCAGAGGCTGGTCAGGTTTTTTAGCAGAGATCCGGTGCAGCAATGGTTACAGGAGGGTCAGGATAAGGAAACAGGGGAATTGACAACCTGAAAGACAGGCAACTGGCTAAAATTTTGTACCGCCTCCCCACGGAAGTGATCATGACTGCAAGGGTTGTTCGTTTTTGTGTCTTCTTTCCTTTGGCGCATGGGGTCTCTGCTTGGGCTGATTATGAATGGGGTTGGGAGCCTAGGAAAATGTACCATAGTTTTTGTGGGGCAATTTTGGGGGACTGCCTATATGAGGCGCCTATGTGGCTGGGACAATGTACTATAGTTTTTGTGGGGCAATTTTGGGGACCGCCTATAGGGGGTGCCTATGTGACTGGGACAATGTGCCTAAGTTTTTGGGGGAGGGGATAATGGGACCGCCGCATATGTCGCCACCCTAGGTGGACTACCGATCATATGGGGCAAGCAAGGGTTCTGGGCAAGCGTGTAAAACCCGCAAATGGGAGTGGAAGGGAGTGTGTGTCCATGAGGGATGCTGTGACTTGTTATGAATGAACAGGACCAGGGAAGGAGAAAGCAACAGGAAAAGGTGGAAGATGAAATTTAGAAATGAAAACGACAGCAATGCCATTAACAGGCCTACTGGGGAACAAGCAACAAGACAGGCTGGGGAATCAAGTTCCAGGAAAAGGATGTTGTATGTGGAATTTGACTTCAACTTGGTTGTGAAAAGAGGAGGAAGGAACCAAGGGACCAGGGGACCCTCTCCCGTGAGAGAGGGGGAACCAATAGTTCTCCCATCTGACAGTGACACCAGTAGTGAGGAGGATGGGAACCTAGGAAAGAGGCAGAGGATGGAAGAGGAAGAGCCCAACGAGATCATAGACCTCAGCAGTGAGGAAGAGGATGATGAGGTCACAACGCCCACGAGAGAGGTACGCGGAAGGGATGAGGACCCAGGTGAAGAGAAGGACAAATGGATAAGAGAGTTCGGGTCATCTTGCAGTGACCGGTTCGATCAATGGGCCAGTATCATGCGGTATGAGTGGGCGATGAGAGGAAAGGAGAAGCTGAGCAGAGGAGAGGACATAGCGCCAACAACATTTTTCACAGAAGAGGCGCTCCTACAATTGCAAAGGACGAAGAGAAAGATGCAGCAAGAGATCGACAATCGTGCAAGGGAGGCTCGGCACTGGGCAACTGGGCGGTAAAGGGGCAGTAGACACAACAGGGAATAGCTAGACAATGGGAAGGATTGGTACCTGAGACTGGCAAAACTGTCATTTTAAGCTTCGCATTTGATTTTTTTTGGGAATAAACTACTATGAGATAACTTTCCATGCAAGGAATGACTAAGGACTGGACAGCTAGTGCTACTTCGCATAAGTAGTTGCTTCTTCAAAAAGGGTGTGGAAGTCAATCCGTTTGGGACTAGGACTATAAAGGGCTGGTTTCGTTTAAAGAGAGCGAAGGGAAGAAGGGGGGGACCTAGATGAGACAAGCCTGTGTGTCACTTTTGCATTCAAATTTGTCTCCTTTTTTTTGGGAAAACTGCAACAGAGCTGCTCCTTGAACTAGGGAAGTAAACAGGGACTAGATAGCTAATGCTACTTTGCATAAGAACTTGCTCTTTTGAAAATGTGGGGATCTTTGATGGTGGGAGACGAACGAGGAATGATTGATTTTGTTCTGGGAAAGGGCGAGAGCGTGTGAATTGTTGAGATTGAAGAAAGTCTATGGCAAAGAGTTTCCTTTTAAATATGCACCCCTGGTCGAATGAGTCATGATATGAGTTTCTGAGAGAGGTTAGGGGACCTATGGGCAAAGAGGCATGAAGAATCCTCTTCCCTAGGAGCCTAATCCAACCGGTCCCGGATAAGTCAAGAGCAGCAAGAGGCATGAGAGGGCAGAGAGAGGGAGAAAACAGTGATGACACATACCCCCTTAGCTATGGTTGAATGACCGGGCGGGTTGGCACGAGACAAAAGACAAAAGCATGCGTAAAACCCAAGAGATGGTCACCTTCTAACCTTCGAGACAGAGATAGGATCCGTGTCCTCTAGGCCCACCCCCTCGGGCGCTAACAATGGAAATGGATAAGGATGGACCTAACCAGGCTGTCCGATGGAAATGGATAAGGATGACCCTAACAAGGCTGTCCGATGGAAATGGATAAGGATGGCCCTAACCAGGCTCTCCGAAGGAAATGGATAAGAACGACCATAACCAGGTTGTTCAGAATGATCCCTGACAAGGGTCATTCTTTGGAATTGGCACTGGGGTCCCCTTGCATGATTGTCTGAGATGGATGAGATTGAGAAGAGCTGAGTTTTTGGCAAGGATATTGGACTCAGCCTTGGAAAGGATATAGGACTCGGCCTTGAAAAAGATATTGGATTCAGCCTAGGAAGAGATACTGGATTGAGCCTTGGAATTGGACTGAGCATTGGAATTGAACTGAGCCTTGGAATTGGATTGAGCCTTGGAATTGGACTGAGCATTGAAATTGGACTGAGCATTGAAATTGGATTGAGCTTTGGGATGGGCTTGAGCATTGGAATTGGATTGAGCATTGGAATTGGAATGAGCACTGGAAATTGCATTGCATAAACAGGAGACCCTAGGCAACTTGAAATGGACATGGAAATATCATTGAAATGGATTTCTCTTTTCTTCTAGTCCTTGGCCTCAGCAAGAGGGGGATACCGGTGCTTGCACCGCGACCCCAAGACCTCTATCCCTTAAAGGGAAAAGTCTTAACGCGACCTGTTCCTCTTACAAGGGGATGAGGGTTAAAGGACCAAGGCACCTACCACTTGGATCGGTGTGGGACGTCCGGAACTGACCCCGACAATGATCTCTAGTCGGGGAGTTCAAATTGCGCCTCGTGATGAGAGTCTAAACGTCAAAGGGTGAGAGAACCAAATGGGCGAGAGAGTCATTATTATTCTAGTCTATTTTGTTACTCTCCAACCACACGCCATACCATAGAGGGGTGACATGGCTGTTTGGGTCGGACCTTGGTTGCCCGGAAGCACCGTCCAAGAGGAGGAGCCAGGCGAGGTACCGGGTGGAGGCCGCCACCACCACGGGGCATTGACACTGCCCTGCCGGAACATTACAACCGTTTCGGGACTAATTGCGAGGTCTTCGTAACTGCACTCACGAACTAATAGAGAGTCCGAACTCTCTTGAAAGGAAGAGGCCGGATCCAGAAAACTACCACTCGGGAGGAACGATTCGCGAGCAAAGCTCCTACGGCTAAACGAGGCCCTGGGAGGTTTGGACTGGACCTGACTGCTAGATATGAGGAAGAACCTCAGTATTGGTGCTCGCCACGCAATAGAAAAAATTCAGATCGAGTAGGAGGATGAGGCGTCACCCGTTGGGGAGGAACTGATCACCCTTCGGATGGGCTTGTGTCCTTGACTGCGGTCGGCGGACCAAAGGTCTGCGTACCTCCGAGTGAGAACCAGTCGCGCGATGGGGACATTGCGTTTTGAGTGGGGGGAAGGTGTGCCATCTACCAATGAAAAACGCATGGAAAAGACTTGTACAATTGGCTTTGCATGGGCATGAGGAAAGGGGGCATGGCAAAATGCCCAGAACAGAAAAGACTTGTGCAATCGGCTTTGCATGGGCCTGAGAAAAGGGGGCCTGGCAAACTGTCCAGAACAGAAAGGACTAGTGTAATTGGTTGTGCATGGGCCTTGGATCTAGGAGGGGTGAGGTCATCATTGGGACCTGGCAGTCCCTACTGCAGCAGTCCCAATGAGCCGGCACATTTTCCTCCACCCATTTCTCCCCTTTTGTCTCATTCTCCCTCCATTTTCTCCCCTTTTTCTTTTCTTTTTCTTTTATCCTTGCTATGGCAAGTGTCAAACTGCTGTTCTCTCTCTTTCTAGGCCTTAGAACCTTGTTCATGGCCAGATTCATGGCCGGCTGTTGGCCGTTGCATCCCGGCCTAACAAGTTGGCATGCCCATGCTCCTAGGGGGCTTATTTTCCTCCCGTTAGCATCCATTTTGAACATCTTTGGCTCCGATTTTTCATGGCTAGCCCATTTCTTGCTTGGAGCCCCTTGGACTCTCATTTTTTCATGCCTAGCTAGTCCGAGATATTTCGGACTGCTGGGCAGCCCTCCCATCATCTGTTGTTCTTTGTTTTTCACTCCCGTTTCACCCGTTTAAGCCCCAATGGTGCTAGTATTTTTCACCGTCGAGATCGTCGATCTCGGCGGTGCCGTTTGCCTTGCACGGCCACTCCCTACATTGGCTAATGGTTTCCCCTTGGGACACCTCAAGTCCCCGCCATTCCCCCATACTAGTTCTATTTTTTTGTCCCGCTGGCGGTGCCGTCGACAAGGCTCGATTTTTCGACAATTTTTATTTGACCCCATTTAGTCCCCGGCGTCATCCTGGTTGATGCCCAATTTTTATTTGGGACTTCCCATGTCCCCGGCGGCCCCATTTCATTGTTACCATGTACCTCAAGTGTGCCGTTTATATTCTCGGTCGCGGAACCCCCGCCTTGCCGTTATCATTTACCGTTATGCTCCCCTATGTCTACGACACAGTTTTCTAGTCTTTTGGGCGTGCCGTGGCTCAGTTCCCTTTGGCCTAGGCATCCCTATGCAGTCCGTTATTTCTCGGACTGCAGCCACAACCAACGTTCTAGTCCCACAGCCCCACGTCATGCGTCATGCCCAAGGAAAATGAAGCATTAATTTTCCAAAGGCATCCGGGCTCAATTTTGGCTCCCGGAGAACCAAAAACTTGTGTTTGCCCCTCCATATGCAGACCGTTGTAACTCGGACTGTAGTAGGGGCTGTTTTCATTATCCTAATGCCCCACAACTAACCCTCAACTAAAAGAAAAAGAAACGACCAACTCTCAAGTGCATCCGGTCTCCATTTTGGTTTCCGGTGTACCTAAAACATGCGTTTAGCCTCCCCTAGGTGATCCGTTATTTTTTGGTTGCAAGGGGCTTTGCTTTTCTTTGATTTTCCCTACATAAATCAAAGAAAATGAAAGTCCTTTGTAACCGCCATATGCCCAAAATGAACATGGTCCAAAATGCCCTCCCTAGGTGGCCGTTTTCGTACGTTAGTACCCTTTTGACTTTTTTTTTTTTTTTTTTTTTTTTTTTTTTTCCTCCACATGTTGACAGTTGGGACTTGGCAGTCCCTACTTGCTGCAGTTCCAACTGACGGCCAACTCACTATCCACTCTCACCTCCTATTTTCTTTTTCTTTTCTTTTTCTTTTAGCATGTCAAGTGTTAACTAGCCGTTAAGACCCTATTCTCATTTTTCTTTTCTTTTCTTTTTCTTTTCCTCCTTCCTTGGACAGTTGGGACTTGGCAGTCCCTACTTGCTGCAGTCCCTACTTACGGCCAACTCACTCACTCCCTCTCACTCTCCTTGTCTCATTCTCGCACATTTTCTTTTTCTTTTTCTTTTTCTTTTTGCATGCCAAGTGTCAACTAGCCGTTAAGGCCCTTTTCTTACCTCTTCCTCTTAGTTTTGGCCCTTTATATGCCCAAGGGCCAGTCTGTTATTTCCCGGACTGCAGTTATGGCCATTCCATGCCCTTCGGAGCCACCGTTTGCCCCCCTCTCTTCCAAACGGTACGCCCCTATGCACCGATTTTCTCCGGGAGGCCTATTTTTCTTATGGAGTCCTTACGGGCTCCATTTTCTTTGGGGAGGCCAATCCGAGATTTTTCGGATTGCTCCCATGCCTCTAACACTCGTTTTCCTTACGTTTTATTTTTCTTTTGACCTTTTCTCTTGCTCCCACTAGTGCTTGCACTAGTGGTGCTATTATTTTTTGTCGTCAAGATCTCCGACCTTGACGGTGCAACTTGTTTCATTATTTTTTTTTTTTGCACCACATATCGCGTCACAATTTTTCCTTGGGACATCACAAGTCCCCGCCACTTGTTCCGCATTAATTCCCGACACTAGTTTCGCCGGTACCACATTTTCGCCTAGTCCCATGTGGTCTCTGACACTTTGTCCCACCGGTAACACATTTTCACCTAGTCTCATGTAGTCTCCGACACTTTGTCCCACCGGTACCACATTTTTGCCTAGTCCTGTATGGTCCCCGACACTTTGTCCCACCGGTACCACATTTTTGCCTAGTCCCGTGTGGTCCATGACACTATGTCCTGCCGGTACATGTTCCGCCGGCGGTCCCGTTGACACTCTTGCCATTTTTCTACCTCCTGGCATCTTCCTTCTCTTGTGTCTTCTCGCGTCCCACGCACCGTCCTCCCCGGGTGCGGGTCCTCACTTGGCCTGTGGCCCCCTTGACCCTCTCGGCGTCGCATCCTGGTGACCCCCCTTGGTCCGGGTTACGTCTTCATGCGCTAGTACCTCACTTGTCGTCTTCTCTCTTCCTTTCTCCTTGCGGTGCGCGCCCCACGTCATTACTTCTTTCGGCGGTCCTTCTCCTTTTTCGGGGGAAGGGTCGTCTTTGCCATTTTCTTGCGGTCCTTATGCCGCCTCCCGTTCCGTTAATTTCCTCGCGGTTCCATGACCCCAACGACCCCGGGCAGCCTCTAGATCCCAAGTGCTTGTGCCTTCGCCTTCAATCCTTCCATCCTCCTTGCCTCCAGTTTTTTCTGCTGTGCACAAATCTGCCATATACAGTCTCACGAGTGACGTGATGTTTTTCGGGACTCACCTGTCTGACACATTTCCCTCACTCATTCACGATGTCCTCATTGCGCACCAGCCCTCAGTCAGTAGGGATTTGGAGATGTAGACGGAGGGGAGAGGGGATGAGGTGAGACGGTTAGTTAGCTTGCCAGGGTTCTTTTTGTCCTTTCCCATTCCTTTCCCAGGGTTCCCTTTTAGGTTTCCCCCCTTGGGACGGAGGAGGGTGCGGGGCGGTCACAGACTTCTTTTAGGCTTTTCTCTCCCCATTCATCGCTCTTAGGACATCATTCCTTTCCTGTGTCATTCATTACTCTTAGGACATCAGACCTTTTTTTTTCTCATTCCATGCCAGTCGGTCTATTCTCGACTACCATCGTTCTCAATGCCTCGCACCTTTGGGTCCTTCGGTCCAAGCAATCCATGTTTTCGAAACTTCTTTCCTTCGGGTCTTTCGGCCCGTGCAATCCATATTTTCAATACTTCATTCCTTCGGGTCTTTCGGCCCGTGCAATCCATGTTTTCAACTCTTCTTTCCTTCGGGTTTTTCGGCCCGTGCAGTCCATGTTTTTCCGTTACCCTCCCCGAGGTTCAGGCTTTGCCAAATCCACATGCATTTCCCCCGGGTCTATTTACCCGGCCTTTCTTCGGTCCTGCCAATTTCGCATGCATATCACACTTTATCCTTTCTTGCCCTTTGCTTAATTAACTTTTCATGCGCAATGCTCAGTTCATCCCTTATATATCTCTTTTCCAGACACCTTGTAAGACCTTCTTTTCAAGCCCATGCAAGCCAATTACTCATCCATTTCCTATCCTGCCAGTCCTTTTCTTGGGTCCATGCAAAGTCCCTTATACAAGTCTTGCCAGACTCCTTTTCTCAAGCTCATACCAAGTCACTTGCCGAAATCTTTTCGGCTCTGGGCCTCTTGCCAAGCCCCTTTCATAAGCCCATGCAAAGCCAATTACACAAGTCTTTTCTGTTCTGGGCATCTTGCCAGACCTTCTTTTCTCAGGCTCATGCGAAGCCAATTGCACAAGTCTTTTCCATGCGTTTTTCGTTGGTAGATGGCACACCTTCCCCCCACTCAAAACGCGATGTCCTCATCGCGTGATTGGTTCTCACTCGAAGGTACGCAGACCTTTGGCCTGCCGACCGCAGTTAAGGACACAAGCCCATTCGCTTCACAAAGGAAGAGTGATCAGTTCCTCCCCAGCGGGTGGCGCCTTATCCTCCTACTCGATCCGACCTTTTTTCTATTACGTGGCAAACACCAATACTGAGGTTTGTCCTCATATCTGGCAGGTAGGTCCAGTCCAAACCTCCCAGGGCCTTGTCTAGCCGTAAGAGCTTTCCTTGCGAATCGTTCCTTCCGAGTGGTAGTTTTCTGGATCCGGCCTCTTCCTCTCAAGAGAGTTGGGGCTCTCTATTAGTCCGCGAGTGCAGTTACGAAGACCTCGCAATTAGTCCCGAAACGGTTGTAATGTTCCGGCAGGGCAGTGTCAGTGCCCAGTGGTGGTGGCGGCCTCCACCCAGCACCTCGCCCGGCTCCTGCCCTTGGACAGTGCTTCCCAACTTTGTGCGGGCAGCCGAGGTCCGACCCAAATGGCCATGCCACCCCTCTATGGTATGGCATGTGGTTGGAGAGTGGCAAAATAGACTAGAATAAGAAAGGCTCTCTCGCTCATTTTGTTCTCCCACCCTTTGACGTTTAGGCTCTCACCACGAGGCGCAATTTGAACTCCCCGACCAGAGCTCATTGTCGGGGTCAGTTACGGACGCCCCGCACCGATCCAAGTGGTAGGTGCCTTGGTCCTTTAACCCTCATCCTCTTGGGGTCGCGGTGCAAGCACCGGTATCCCCCTCTTGCTGTGGCCAAGGACTAGAAGAAAAGAAAAATTCATTTCAATGCTATTTCCATGTCCATTTCAAGTTGCCTAGGGTCCCCTGTTTATGCAATGCAATTTCCAGTGCTCATTCCAATTCCAATGCTCAATCCAAGTCGAATGCTCAAACCCATTCCAAAGCTCAATCCAATTCCAATGCTCAGTCCAATTCCAATGCTCAGTCCAATTCCAAGGCTCAATCCAATTCCAAGGCTCAGTCCAATTCCAAGGCTCAATCCAATTCCAAGGCTCAATGCAGTATCTCTTCCAAGGCTGAGTCCAATATCCTTTCCAAGGCTGAGTCCAATATCCTTTCCAAGGGTGAGTCCAATATCCTTGCTAATGCTCAACTCTTCTCAATCTCATCCATCTTAGACAATCATGCAAGGGGACCCCAGTGCCAATTCCAAAGAATGACCTTTGTCAGGGGTCATTCCGAACAACCTGGTTAGGGCCATTCTTATCCATTTCCTTCGGAAAGCCTGGTTAGGCCCATCCTTATCCATTTCAATCGGACAGCCTGGTTAGGGTCATCCTTATCCATTTCCATCGGACAGCCTGGTTAGGGTCATCCTTATCCATTTCCATTGTTAGCGCCCGAGGGGGTGGGCCTCGAGGACACGGATCATATCTCTGTCTCGGAGGTTAGAAGGTGGTCATCTCTTGGGTTTTACGCATGCCTTTGTCTTTTGTCTCGTGCCAATCATCATTCTCATGTCCATACATACATCCGACTTGGCGTCTGGTGCTCGAATTGAGGCTCGCAACCCCAAGCAGCACTAGCCCGCCCGATCGTTCAACCATAGCGAAGGGGGTGTGTGTCATCACTGTTTTCTCCCTCTCTCTTCCCTCTCATGCCTCTTGTTGCTCTTGACTTATCCGGGACCGGTTGGATTAGGCTCCTAGGGAAGAGGATTTTTCATGCCTCTTTACCCATAGGTGCCCTAACCTCTCTCAGAAACTCATACCATGACTCATTCGACCAAGGGTGCACATTCAAAAGGAAACTCTTTGCCATAGACTTTCTTCAATCTCAACAATTCACACGCTCTCGCCCTTTCCCAAAACAAAGTCAATCATTCTTCGTTCGTCTCCCACCATCAAAGATCCCCACATTTTTAAAGGAGCAAGTTTTTATGCAAAGTAACATTAGCTACCTAGTCCCTGTTTACTTCCCGAGTTCAAGGAGCAGCTTTGTCGCAACTTTCCTAAAAAAAAGGAGACAAATTCGAATGCAAAAGTGATATCACAGGCTTGTCTCATCTAGGTCCCCCGCTTCTTCCCTTCGCTCTCTTTAAACGAAATCAGCCCTTCATAGTCCTAGTCCCAAGCGGATTGACCCTCACGCCTTTTTTGAAGAAGCAACTACTTATACAAAGTAGCACTAGTTGTCCAATCCTTAGTCATTCCTTGCATGGAAAGTTGTCTCATAGTAGTTTATTCAAAAAAAAAATCAAATGCGAAGCTCAAAATGACAGTTCTGTCAGTCTCAGGTACCCATCCTTCCCATTGTCTAGCTATTCCCTGTTGTGTGTACTGCCCCTTTACCGCCTAGTTGCCCTGTGTCGAGCCTCCCTTGCACGATTGTCGATCTCTTGCTGCATCTTTCTCTTTGTCCTTTGCAATTGTAGGAATGTCTCTTCTGTGAAAAATGTTGTTGGCACTATGTTCTCTCCTCTGCTCAGCTTCTCCTTTCCTCTCATCGCCCACTCATACCGCATGATACTAGCCCATTGATCGAACCAGTCACTGCACGATGACCCGAACTCTCTTATCCATTTGTCCTTCTCTTCACCTGGGTCCTTATTCCTTCCCCGTACCTCTCTCGTGGGCGTTGTGACCTCATCATCCTCTTCCTCACTGCTGAGGTCTATGACCTCGTTGGGCGCTTCCTCTTCCATCCTTTGCCTCTTCCCTAGGGTCTCATCCTCCTCAATACTGGTGTCACTGTCTGATGGGAGAACTATCGGTTCCCCCTCTCTCAGGGGAGAGGGCCCCCTGGTCCCTTGCTTCCTTCCCCCTCTGTTCACAACCAAGTTGAAGTCAAATCCCACATACAACTTCCTTTTCTTGAAACTTGATTCCCCAGCCTGTCTTGTTGCTTGTTCCACAGTAGGCCAGTTAATGGCATTGCTGTCGTTTTCATTTCCAAATTCCTTCTTTCTCTTTTTCCTGTTGCTTTCTCCTTCCCTGGTCCTGTTCATTCATAACAAGTCACAACATTCCTCATGGACACACACTCCCTTCCACTCCCATTTGCGAGTTTTACACGCTTGCCCAGAACCCTTGCTTGCCCCATATGATCGGTAGTCCCATTATCCCCTCCCCAAAACTTTGGTACATTGTCCCGATTACATAAGCTCCCCATGTAGACAGTCCCCATAATTGCCCCACAAAAACTATAGTACATTGTCCCAAGCTCCCAACCCCATTCATATTCAGCCCAGGCAGTCGCTACATGCCCCAAGGGAAAGAGGACACAAAAACAAACAATTCTCTGCAATCATGAATACTTCCGCATGGCGGCGGTACAGAGCTTATGGTCGGCTGTCTGCCTTTCAAGTTGTCAATTCTCTTGTTTCCTTATCCTGAGCCTCCTGTAACCATTGCTCCACCGGATCTTTGCTAAAAAACCTGACCAGCCTCTGCCCCGGAAATGACCCTTTCATCCCAGTACCATCGAGATCCTCAAGTTCAAACGTGTTCAATCCCACCCTCTTAGCGATTTTGTAAGGACCTTTGAACCTTCTTCCCAGTTGTCCAGACCACGTGCTTTCAAGAGCCGAGTTCCTAACTAGTACCTTCTCTCCCACCTGTAGCGGCTCCCTCCGGATGTTCTTTGCCTGGTCCACCTTGCTTTGTCCCTCATTCGACTATCCATTACACGTTTAACCACATCCTCCAAGGCTTCCTCTTTTCTAACGACCTATTGGCAACGTGCGACAATTAGTTCCTCTGTAGACATGTGCGGATTGTCATCTAGCTTGTTCCAGGTAGGAACCAAGGCTTCCACCGGGAAATCAATCTCCCTCCCATACCAGAGTTTTGTTGGAATGCATCCCGTCGTCCTTTTCGGCGTCATGTTTTCTGAGAAGACCGCCTGCTTAAGGTACCGAGGCCAGTTCCCCAGGTCATCGGCCGCCAACTCAGCGATTGTGTTTTGCAAGGTCCGGTGCCCCCTTTCTACTGGTGCATTGGCCTCAGGGTGATATGGTTCGATGATCTTAATAAGTACGCACAGCGCCTTAAGCCTGCCCAACACCTCCTGGTTGACGAACTCCGTCTCATTGTCCGCTATGAACCTGCGCACAAAGGGTTCCCTAAGGTAGAAGTCTTCTATCTAATCGGCCACTCCCTTTCTCGTCTTTCTCTTAAGACCTACCGCCTCTACGTAGCCACTGAGGTTATCCCTTGCATCCAAGATGTACCTGTATCCATCCGTTGATACAGGCATGACCCACTCGTGAGCAATGGACCCCGGAAAATACGCCGAATTTGATAGCGAAGCTTATTTACGAAGGGTTGGCGAAATCGCTAAAAACGTTTGACGAAGTCTTGGTTTGGGCTAGCGAAGAGGAAATGTCAATTTATGAGTTCGTGTTTTATGAACAACGAAGTGTCCTTTTTAAGAGAATTACAAGTTATGGGCAATCAGGAATATCTCAGACTTACACTTCCGGTTTTAGTTAGTCGTTTTTTTCGGGGGGGGGGATTATATCCCGAAGTGCGTTCGGGATTTCGGTACTGAAAACGCACTTCGGGATTTCGGGATTTTACTTAGTCATTTTTGTGGGGCGGTGATTATATCTCGACGCGCGTTCGGGATTTTGGTACCGAAAACACACTTCGGGATTTCGGGATTTTACTTAGTCGTTTTTTGGGGGGGGTGATTATATCCCGACGCGCGTTCGGGATTTTGGTACCGAAAACGCACTTCGGGATTTTGGGATTTTACTTAGTCGTTTTTGGGGGGCGGGAATTATATCCCGACGTGTGTTCGGGGTTTCTGTACCAAAAACGCACTTCGGGATTTCGGGATTTTACTTAGTCGTTTTTTTGGTGGCGTGATTATATCCCGAAGTGCGTTCGGGATTTCGGAACCGAAAACGCACTTCGGGATTTCGGGATTTTACTTGGTCGTTTTTTTTGTGGTGTGATTATATCCCGAAGTGCGTTAGTCGTTTTTTGGGGGGGGTGATTATATCTCGACGTGCGTTCGGGATTTCGGTACCGAAAACGCACTTCGGGATTTCGGGATTTTACTTAGCCGTTTTTTTGGTGGCGTGATTATATCCCGAAGTGCGTTCGGGATTTCGGTACCGAAAACGCACTTCGGGATTTTTGGATATCTGTCGTTTTTTAGCGGGGGTGATTATATCCCGACGTGTGTTCAGGATTTCGGTACCGAAAACGCACTTGGGGATTTCAGGATTTTACTTAGTACTTTTTTTGGGGCGATGATTATATCCCGACGCACGTTCGGGATTTCGGTACCGAAAACCAGAGTTGTCGAGCCCCGGCCCGGAGGCCTCGGCGGGGGTGCGGGGGTGCGGGGTGGGCCGACCGCGGGGGCGGGGGTGCGGGGTGGGGGGAGCGGGGGGGGGGGGGGGGGGGGGGGGGGGGGGGGGGGGGGGGGGGGGGGGGGGGGGGGGGGGGGGGGGGGGGGGGGGGGGGGGGGGGGG
>BFEA01000382.1:880744-908145 GCA_003427395.1 Chara braunii
AGCTTATATGTGTTGCCGTCAGTCAGTGAGCTAAGCTATGGAGTCTAAGTAGATGAAGAATGTCGCCTATAGCAAAACTTCAGCACATATCCCATGGACCCCCTCTCGCTCACTCTGTCATCGCTCCTCTTCCCCCACATGTCCTTATTGTCGAGCGACAATCATATGCACCACTGACAACCAGTTAGGTCGCCTGCCTATGACGCCTAACTGCCATGTTCTGAAAGCAAATTCAGCAGGTGAGCAGCTTGCCCTACAGTTTGGCATATACGCTCTCGAGTGGTGGCCTAGAGCAGCATCACCAGCGTGACCACATGAGCATACCACCAAGTAAAAGAGTCAAGCTCTGCCCTTCCGCTTTATTTTATGCAATGAACTTATGGAGACCTAGTACCCAGCGTGCAGGCCCAGTTTCAAGCTGTTTCCAGGGCCTCGTACCGACATTAAGGTCATTCAACTTTGTGATGTTGGCAAGGTTGCATGCATTGTTTGCATGGCTTGGCGAGGCCTAACTCATGTCACACAACATGAACCATTCACTTAGGGAGCTTACGGTGGCGTAGAACCAATGTCCGAAACCTTATGTTTTTGTCGAGCGTCTTACACCTCACAATATGTATCACTCATTTTTCGCCCTCTGTCTCTCTCTGTCTCTCTCTGTCTCTCTCTCTCTGTCTCTCTCTCTCTCTCTCTCTCTCTCTCTCTCTCTCTCTCTCTATCTATCTATCTATCTATCTATCTATCTATCTATCTATNCTCTCTCTCTCTCTCTCTCTCTCTATCTATCTATCTATCTATCTATCTATCTATCTATCTATCTATCTATCTATCTATCTATCTATCTATCTCTATCTATCTATCTATCTATCTATCTATCTATCTATCTATCTATCTCTATCTATCTATCTATCTATCTATCTATCTATCTATCTATCTCTCAGTTCAGTTTTCTTCGCGTGTATTGCAGAGGTCGATTCCTGATCTTATCAGCATCTGTTATCATCTTTTTCTCATGATTATTTTGACAAATAATTGATAAGATGAAGTTGAAGCGTATTTTGTTCATATACCTGTAGCAAGACCAATTCAAAAAAAGTTAGAAACAAATAGTATAAACATCAACTTAACACACACTGATCCTAAAAATATGGGGTATTCATTCACTTGCCGGATTTGAATTATGACTCTTCATTATGCATGCTATCAACAATAGGCTGACGGGTTTAAAATTTAAATAACAAACAACAGATGACATACATGTAGCAAATACACTCCGAAACAACATAAATAACAGACACGTTACCTATGAGGTCTGCGCTTGTTCCAAATACCTCTGCAGAGCACCAAACACCCCACAATCCCACCCCACCACCACCCAGGCCCCCTCCCCCCCCCCCCCCCCCCCCCAAGGTTGAATTTTATTGCAGATTCGGGGTCCTCTTGCCGAGCGTAGCAGGACCGCATTTTTCAATAAATTTTGAAAAAAAAAATCTAAGATGTTTTTTGGGCTGCCCGGCTCACCTGGTCGGCCCCCCCGTGCCCAACTGGCCAGGCCCCGTCCTCACGCAACTAGATTATGCTCTGGGAACTTTGGATTCAATAGTGAGGTTCACACCCGTGATTAATGTTTGTATTAAATTTGATTCATTTTAAAATTTTAAAATTCTATAAAAATAATAAATAAAAACAATTGATTTGCTTACCTGAATGACTTCCTATAACCTGCAAACCACTTGAAGCGTTGCTCACAAATCGACATGTTTGCTGATTCGAGTTCTTCGTAGACCTCTGGGTTTACGTTGTTTTTGCAGCAATGTTCCACGTGGTTCTTCCGAAAGTGGAAGAAATCAACTGCGTCAAAATAATTAAAAAAACAACAAAAAACAATGTTATTCAAGTGGTGTTCAAGGTGGGGTTGGGGGGTGTTAGTGGGTTCTGTGCGAAAAATTCAGAGGGTTTTTTATTGTTTAGCAAATGTTTTTGGGGTTGTATAACAAAAAGCACATAAAGTTCACACATTTCAAAAACACAAAGAAAAACAAAAATGAAAAAGAGATAGACCATCCCATAACTGTCGACATACAAACCTGAAATCGATTCCTCAACATATATTGGTGGTCCGCCTCCTCTATAACATGTATCACGATATTTGGGGTTTTCAGAGAGGTGGGTTATATATGACTACCTCAATATTCTCGTGATTTTCACTGACCAACTTCTGGATTTTCCACAACGGAGGGTCAAGACCAACTTTGAAGCCCCAGCTTGGAAACCGAAAAAAAGACGCCCAATACCTCCCCGAACCCCGCCTTACCCTCCCCAACCAGCCCCTGATTCCAAAAAGTTTTTCAGCGGATTTTGGGTGTACCAGCAAGCGCGGTACAACTCCCAACTCCGATCTGAAAAAAAAGAAAGTGAAAAACAATTTCTTCCTTTGGTAGGCTACCGCTAACCAGCGTTGGGCAGTCTCGGGCCCAGGGCCCGGGGGTGGGCCCCGAGGTTCCCTAGACCCCGGGCTCGGGAGGCAAAAAAAAAAAAAAAAAAAAACAATTCGATAAAAATTCAAAAAAATGTTATTTTGTATAAGCATCTACACTCTTTATTTTACTTTCTGTTTCCTTGTTTATCTTTAGTTGTGTTCTAATCATGTTGTAAGTTCGATAGTGAAGTGCTTTGTGTTGATGTGTTATGCCTATTTCAATTGTTGCCTAATCCAGCTAGCCAACGCATCAAGTTTCTGGCAACAAGTCTGAAAACGATAGACATATACATAACTAGGTAGACGAATGGATACATACATTGCTAGATGGACACATGCATACACACACACACACATATACACACACACACACACACAGGTTGTGTACCAAGTGAGTACGATTTGTACCATACACACTTACATGGTTCAAGAACTATATTGTTGTATTCATAAGTGGCGCACATAAATTCAACGTATTAAGTTTTGCATTCCCCACATATTTGCAGCTTGAGTTCTTGAGTCAGTTTCTGAGTTTCCGTGGTGCGTTTGCTGTAGCTTGAGTCTGCTTAAAGTCTACCGCAGCTTGGATTTTCGTATTCCGGTATTCTTTCTGTGACAACGACCACCTTTATGATCTCTCTTTTGATCTTGCTTAGAGAGCAGTGATGGGACAAAGAGTTTCCTTTCTATGCGCATATCATGCAAGTGTGCCGCTTTGTCACGTTATGGAAGACTGGTAGCTTGTGACATCTATTTTTGCGCCCTAGACGTTGGGTTGGTGTACTTTGGGCTTCACATATCTGCTGGTCTTAATGATCACATTCTGGATTCAAGCCCACCCCTCTAGATACTGCAGGTTCATGTATTAAGAGCATCGTGTTTGTGTTTGTGTTTGTGTTTGTGTACTTTGAATACTGAAAATAACCAAATTTATTTTCCTTAGAAAGTTCCAAATGCAAATTGGGATTTTACTCCAAAGTATTTTCCACACACTCTCTCTCTCTCTCTCTATATATATATATATATATATATATATATATATATATATATATATATAAAAGATGTGCACCCAAGGGCAAGCGGGTGCGCACGGCCCATCCCTCCAGAGACCAGTTTAAGAATGTGCATCGGCCCATTCCTTCGAAGAGCATTTTAAAGATCAACCTATAGATGTTGGTCCAATTCCGAGCTATCCTAGAATATTAACAAAAAATTTTTTTTTTTTTAAATTCTGTTTTTTTTTTAAATTTTAGTTGAAGTTTCCACAATGAATGTTCCACCCCCCCCCCCCCCCCCCTTTTTTTTTTTTTTTTTTTTTTTTTTTTTTTTTTTTTATTAAAATACTTAAATGCACACGTGCTCTCTCTCTCTCTCTCTCTCTCTCTCTCTCTCTCTCTCACACACACACACACACACACACACACACACACACACACTCCGTCTTGTGTTTGCGTGTGTGTGTCTGCGCACGCGTGCATTCGTGCGTAAGTGTGCATGCGCATTCGTTTCCTCATAAGCAATTTTCAAATGCATATTCAGATATTACTTCAAAATTTTTCTCTCAGTGTCTCTCTTTGTCTCTCTCTCTGTCTCTTCTTTCTCTCTCTCTCTCTCTCTGTCTGTCTCTCTCTCTCTCTCTCTCTCTCTCTCTCTCTCTCTCTTTGTTTTTTTCTCTCTTTCTCTTTCACACTCTCTCATAGTCTTTCATGCACGCACACTCTCGGTCAAGTGGAAGCGCACAACCCCTCCCAATACTTCGGTAATGAAATCCCGAATACACGTCGGGATATAATATGCTAAATCAAGTGAAACGACTAAGCAAATCCCGAAAACCCCGAAGTGTATTTCCGTGATCAAATCCCGATAACACTTCGATATATAATATAGAAACGAGACCAAGTAAATCCCGAAAATCCCGAATTGTGTTTCGGTCACGAAATCCCGAATACACGTCAGGATATAATATGCTAAATCAAGCAAAACGACTAAGTAAATCCCGAAAATCTCGAAGTGTATTTCGATAATGAAACACCAAATACTTGTCGGGATACAACATAGAAACACAACTCAGTAAATCCCGACAATCCGGAAGTGCATTTCGGTTACGAAACACCGAATACACGTGGGGATATAATATAGAAACAAGACTAAGTAAATCCTGAAAATCCCGAAATGCATTTCGGTAATAAAATCTCGAATACACGTCGGGATATAATATGCTAAATCAAGCAAAACGACTAAGTAAATCCCGTAAATCCCGAAGTGTGTTTCGGTAACAAAATACCGAATACACATCGGGATATAATATGCTACATGAAGCAAAACGACTAAGTAAATCCCGAAAATCCTGAAGTGTATTTCGATAACGAAACATCGAATACACGTCGGGATACAAGATAGAAACGAGACTAAGAAAATCCTGAAAATCCCAAAGTGAATTTCGGTAATGAAATCCGAATACACGTCGGGATATAATATAGAAACAAGACTAAGCAAATCTCGGTAATTCCGAACTGTATTTTGGTAACGAAACTCCAAATACACGTCGGGATGTAACATGCTGAATCAAACAAAACAACTAAGTAAATCCTACAAATCTCGAAGTGTATTTCGGTAACGAAACACCAAATACACGACGGGATATAACATAGAAATGAGACTAAGTAAATCCCGAAGTGTATTTCGCTAACGAAATTCCAAATACCCGTCGGGATATGTTATAGAAACGAGACTAGCAATCTCGGATACACGTCGGGATATAATATAGAAACGAGACTAAGTAAGATCCTGGAAATCCCGAAGTGTATTTCGACAACGAAATCACGAATACCCGTCGGGATATAATATGCAAGATCAAACAAAATGACTAAGTAAAATCCCAAAAATCCCGAAGTGTATTTCGATAACGAAACACCGAATACACGTCCGGATATAATATGCTAGATCAAGTAAAATCTTTAAAATCCCGAAGTGTATTTCGGTAACGAAACACCGAATACAGGTCGGGATATAATATGGTAGATCAAATAAATGACTAAGTAAAATCTCAAAAATCCCGAAGTGTATTTCGATAACGAAACACCGAATACACTTCGGTATATAATTTGGTAGATCCAGCAAAATGACTAAGTAAAATCCCAAAAATCCCGAAGTGTATTTCGGTAACGAAACATCTAATACGTGTCCGAATATAATATGCTAGATCAAGCAAAATGACTAAGTAAAATCTTAAAAATCCCGAAGTGTATTTCGGTAACGAAACACCGAATACACGTCGGATACAATATGGTAGATCAAGCAAAATGACTAAGTAAAATCTCAAAAATCCCGAAGTGTATTTCGATAACGAAATACCGAATCCTCGTCGATTACAATATTCAAGATCAAGCAAAATAACTAAGTAAAATCCCAAAAATTTCGAACTGTATTTCGGTAACGAAACACCGAATACACGCCGGGATATAATGTGCTAAATCAAGTGAAATGACTAAGTTAAATCCTGAAAATCCCGAAGTGTATTTCGGTAACGAAACACCAAATACACGTCGGGATATAATATGTTAGATCAAGTAAAATGATTAAGTGAAATCCCGAAAACCCCGAAGTGTAATTCGATAACGAAACACCAAATACACGTCGGGATATAATATGCTACGTCAAGCAAAATGATTAAGTAAAATCTTGAGAATCCCGAAGTGTATTTGGGTAACGAAACTTTAAATACGCGTCGGGGTATAATATGGTAGATCAAGCAACACTGAATACACGTCGGGATGTAATATGGGAGATCATGCAAAATGACTAAGTAAAATCCCGAAAAAAACGAAGTGTAATTTAGTAACGAAACACCCAATATACGTCGGGATATAATATGGTAGATCAAGCAAAAAAATTAAGTAAGATCTATAAAATCTCTAAGTGTATTTCGGTACCGAAACACCGAATACACGTCGGGATATGATATATTAGATCAAGCAAAATGATTAAGTAAAATGTCAAAAATCCCAACGTGTATTTCAGTGACAAAACACCAAATACGCATCAAGATATAATATGGTAGATCAAACAAAATTAATAAGTAAAATCCTGAAAATCCCGAACTGTATTTCGGTAACGAAACACCAAATACACGTCGGGATAAAATATGGTAGATCAAGCAAATTGACTAAGTAAAATCCCGAAAATCTCGAATGACTAAGTAAAATCTTGAATTAATCGAAGTGTATTTTGGTAACGAAACATCGAGTACACGTCGGCATATAATGTGGTAGATCAAGCAAAACGACTAAGTAAAATCCCAAGAATCCCGAAGTGTATTTCGATAACGAAACACCTACTACACGTTGGGATATAATATGCTAGATCAAGCAAGATGACTAAGTGAAATCCCGAAAACCCCGAAGTGTATTTCGGTAATAAAACACTGAATGCACGTCAGGATATTACAAGTTAGATCAAGCAAAATGACTAAGTAATATTCTGAAAATCCCGAAGTGTATTTCGGTAACGAAACATCGAATACACGTGAGGATATAAATGCCAGGTGAAACAAAATGACTAAGTAACATCTCGAAAATCTCGAATTGTATTTCGGTAACAAAACACCGAATACACATCAGGGTACAACATTCTAGATCAAGCAAAATGACCAAGTAAAATCCCGAAAATCCCGAAGTGTATTTCGGTAACATAACACCGAATACACGTCGAGATATAATGTGCTACGTCAAGCAAAATGACCAAGTAAAATCTAGAAAATCCCGAAGTGTATTTCGGTAACGAAACACCGAATACACGTCGGGATAAAATACGGTAGATGAAGCAAAATGACTAAGTAAAATTTCGAAAATCCCGAAGTGTATTTCGGTAACGAAAAACCAAATACAAGTCCGGATATAATATAGTAGATCAAGCAAAATGACTAAGTAAAATCCCGAAAAAAACGAAGCGTATTTTGGTAACGAAACACCGAATACACGTTGGGATATAATATGGTAGATCAAGCAAAATAACTAAGTAAAATCTTTTAAAATCCCGAAGTGTATTTCGATAACGAAACATTGAATACACGTTGGGATATGATATGTTGGATCAGCAAAATGACTAAGTAAAATTTCGAAAATCCGAAACTATATTTCAGTAACGAAACACCGAATACACGTCGGGCTGTAATATGGAAGATGACGCAGAATGACTGAGCAAAATCCCGAAAATCCCGAAGTGTATTTCGGTAACGAAATACCAAATACACGTCGGGATATAATATCGTAGATCAAGCAAAATTACTAATTAAAATCCCGAAGTGTATTTGGCTAACGAAACACCGAATATACGTCGGGATAAAATAAAGGATATCAAGCAAAATGACTAAGCAAAATCCAGAAAATCCCGAAGTGTATTTCCGTAAAGAAACACCGAATACACGTCGGGTTGTAATATGTTATATCAAGAAAAATGACTAAGTAAAATCCCGAAAACCCCGAAGTGTATTTCGGTAATGAAACACCGAATGCACGTCGGGATATAGTATGCAAGATTAAACAAAATGACTAAGTAAAATCCCGAAAATCCCGTAGTGTATTTCGGTAACGAAACATTGAATACACGTCGGGATGTAATATGTTAGGTCAAGAAAAATGACCAAGTAAAATTTCAAAAACCCCAAAGCGTATTTCGGTAACGAAACACCGAATGCACGTCGGGATAAAATATGCTAGATCAAGCACAAATGACTAAGTAAAATTCCGAAAATCCAAAAGTGTATTTCGGTAACGAAACAGCAAATACACATCGGGATATAATATGCTATATCAAGGAAAATGACTAAGTAAAATCTAGAAAATCCCGACGTGTATTTCAGTAACGAAACACCGTATACACATCGGGATAAAATATGGAAGATTAAGCAAAATCACCGAGTAAAATCCGGAAGATCCCGAACTGTATTTTTGTAACGAAACACCAAATACACATCGGGATATAATATGGTAGATCATGCAAAAGGACTAAGTAAAATCCCGAAATACCGAAGTGTATTTTGCTAACGAAACACCCAATATACGTCGCGATATAATATGGTAGATCAAGCAAAAAAATCAAGTAAAATCTCTTAGATCTCTAAGTGTATTTCGGTACCGAAACACCGAATACACGTCGGGATATGATATGTTAGATCAAGCAAAATGACTAAGTAAAATGCCAAAAATCCCAACGTGTATTTCAGTGACAAAACACCAAATACGCATCGGGATATAATATGGTAGATCACAAAATCAATAAGTAAGATCCCGAAAATCCCGAAGTGTATTTCGGTAACGAAACACCAAATACACGTCAGGATAAAATATGGTACATCAAGCAAAATGACTTAGTAAAATCCCGAAAATCCCGAAGTGTATTTCGGTAACGAAACCCTGATTACACGTAGGGATATAATATGGTAGATCAAGCAGAAAAACTAAGTAAAATCCTGAAAAAATCGAAGTGTATTTTGGTAACGAAACACCGAATACACGTCGGGATATAGTGTGGTAGATCAAGCAAAATGACTAAGTAAAATCCTGAAAATCCCGAAGTGTATTTCGATAACGAAACACCGAATACACGTCGGGATATAATATGCTAGATCAAGCAAAATGACTAAGTGAAATCCCGAAAACCCCGAAGTGTATTTCGGTAATGAAACACTGAAGATATAGCAAAAAGACTAAGTAAAATTTTGAAAATCCCGAAGTGTATTTCGGTAACGAAACATCGAATACACGTCAATATACAATATGCTAGGTCAAGCAAAATGACTAAGTAATATCTCGAAAATCCCGAAGTGTATTTCGGTTACGAACACCCAATACACGTCGGGATATAATATGGTAGATAAAGCAAAATGACTAAGTAAAATCCTGAAAATCCCGAAGTGTATTTCGGTAACGAAACACCAAATACACGTCGGGATATAGTATGGTAGATCAAACAAAATTACTAAGTAAAATTCCGAAGTGTGTCTCGGCAACGAAATACCGAATACACGTCGGGATATAATATTAGAGATCACGCAAAATGGCTAAGCAAAATCCTGAAAATATCGGTGTGTATTTCGGTAACGAAACACTGAATACACGTCGGGATATAATATGTTAGATCAAGCAAAATGACTAAGAGAAATCCCGAAAACCCCAGAGTGTATTTCGATAATGAAACACTGAGTGCACGCCGGAATATAATATGCTAGATCAAGCAAAATGACTAAATGAAATCCTGAAAATCCCGAAGTGTATTTGAGTAGTGAAACATCGAATACACATCGGGATATAATATGCTAGATCAAGCAAAATGACTAAGTAAAATCTCGAAAATCCCGAAGTGTATTTCGGTAACGAAACTCCGAATACACGTCGGGGTGTAATATGGTAGATCAAGCAAAATGATGAAGTAAAATCTCAAAAATCCCCAAGTGTATTTCGGTAACGAAACGCCGAATACACGTCGGGATATAATATGCTACGTTAAGCAAAATGACTAAGTAAAATGTAGAAAATCTCGAAGTGTATTTCGGTAATGAAACACCGAATACACGTCGGGATAAAATATGGTAGATCTAGCAAAATGACTAAGTAAAATCCCGAAAATCCCTAAGTGTATTTCGGTAACGAAACACCGAATACACGTCGGGATATAATATGGTAGATCAAGCAAAATGACTAGGTAAAATCCTGAAAAAAAAACGAAGTGTATTTTGGTAACGAAACACCGAATACACCTTGGGATATCATATGGTAGATCAAACAAAATGACCAAGTAAAATCTCGAAAATCCCGAAGTGTATTTCGATAACGAAACACTGAATACACGTTGGGATACGATATTCTGGAGGATGCAAAATGACTAAGTAAAATCTTGAAAATTCCAAACTGTATTTCGGTAATGAAACACTGAATACATGTCGGGATATAATATGGTAGATCAAACAAAATTACTAAGTAAAATCGTGAAGTGTATTTCAGTAACGAAACACTGAATACACGTTGGGGTAGAATACGGGAGATCTAGCAAAATGACTAAGAAAAATTCCGAAAATCCCGAAGTGTATTTCGGTAACCAACACCGAATACACGTCGGTATATAATATAGTAGATAAAGCAAAATAACTAAGTAAAATCCCGAAAATCCTGAAGTGTATTTCGGTAACGAAACACCGAATACACGTCCGGATATAATATGGTAGATCAATCCAAAAGACTAAGTAAAATCCCGAAAATCCCAAAGTGTATTTCAGTAACGAAACACCGAATACACATCGGGATATAATATGCTAGTTCAGGCAAAATGACTAAGTACAATCTTGAAAATCCTGAAGTGTATTTCGGTAACGAAACACCGAATACTCGTCGGGGTATAATGTGCTAAATCAAGTGAAATGACTAAGTTAAATCCTGAAAATCCCGAAGTGTATTTCGGTAACGAAACACCAAATACACGTCGGGATATAATATGTTAGATCAAGCAAAATGACTAAGTAAAATCCCGAAAATCTCGACGTGTATTTCGGTAACGAAACACCGAATGCACGTCGGGATATAATGTGCTAGATCAAGCAAAATTACTAAGTAAGTCCTAAAGTCTATTGTCACTTAATGGATGTGTTTGTCTTCAGTGCCATGTATAAGATTTTTTTCACTATACATTCGGCGGAATATATCGCCTCCATTAACCATCTCTCTTATCCACTTGGGTTTTCTGACAATGTCGTTGGGGCTTGGAGGACATAATTATATCTTTGATGCTAGAGATAACCTTACGGGGTTTGTTGATGGGAAAACTATCCGAGCCAAAACTGGGGAAGTCTTTGTCAGTTGCTTCAAGGAATATTACCTTCGATATCCCTTTGTGATAGAGTTTACAATGGACAGAGTGAACTCCGTGGAGAGCTACAGGTTGAGAGACGATCCTGTTACAATTGAGGTAGGTACAAGGCAAGTGGATCACCACTTATTAACGATGAGGAGAGTACATTACCTTGTAAACTCTCTCTTGCAAGTCCAGAGTGAGAATGAAGGAGAGATGGTAAAGGCGGATGAGATAGTGTTAGAGGACGATCCTGAGTTTGATGAGGAAATGAAAGGAGAGGAGTTTGAGCAGGATGCGATCTCAGAAGATTTCCGGGAAGTATAATACGATGAGTTGCATCTAGAAATGAGACTTCTTATCTCAGGTAACAAGCGATAAAGGAAAGTTAGTGAAAAAACACCTCCCACGAGAGACCACTATGAAGTAAGGGGTGACAATCTCTTCATCAGGAATAAAAGGGGGCCTTCTAGGAGGGTCATATGTGGCAGAAGTCGGCAGATCGATGTCATCGCAGCCCTCCAAGATGGACCCGTAGGTGGTCACATGAGTTTTGCCACTACCATAAAAAAAGTGACCGAACTATAGTTTTTGAATGGTATGTACGGGATGATTCGAAAGTGTTGTGAGTCGTGCGTACCTTGCTAGGTTACATTTCCGATCAGGTATAAGGAACCCCTACACCCAAGGTATATCAAAGATGTAGGGGCGGTGATCCACTTAGGTTTTCTGGCAATGCCGCTGGGGCTTGGAGGATATAATTATATCTTTGATGCTAGAGATAACCTTCCGGGGTTTGTTGATGGGAAAACTATCCGAACCAAGACTGGGGCAGTCTTGACCGATTGCATTAAGGTATATTACCTTCGATATCCCTTTGTGATAGAGTTTACAATGGACAGAGGGTCGGAGTTCACGTGTGAAGAAGTGAAGAAATTACTGGATAACCGTGGGGTAATCGCAAAATACACAACCAGGGCACATCCTCAGGCCAACGCACCAGTAGAAAGAGGACACAGTACCATCACGAATTTACTGGCCAAATGGACAGCTGGGAAACCGAATCTCTGGCTAAAATTTTTGCAAACCGTATTCTTCGTTGAAAACGTCACAGTAAGGAGGACCACATGTTATGCCTCTGCGACGTTGTGGTATAGAAGACATGCCACCTTTCCGATAGAAAACTTTCTGAAAACCTGACGGAGACAGGATCACTCGAAGAACTACTTGACATCAGAGCAAGGCAAGTCAGCGTTACCAGAGAGAGGATTCGGGAAGCAGTCGAGAAAGTGGTTGACGGTCGTGGGAAGGATAAAGAGAGATGAGATCGGCTTCCTCGTGTAAGAAGCAACCATTGGCAATTGAGGATGAGGTACTATTATACGATTCATCCCTGGTGGATGGTCGAGAAAGTTGGACAAGAGATGGCTGGGACCCTACAGAGTTAGGCGTCAGGGGAGTCACGGGGTCTATGAGCTAGAAGAAATGGATGAAACACCAAACGAGACTGGGTTTTTGGGTCCAGGCTGAAGAAATTTCGAATGAGACAGGAGGTGAGTAAAAACTCGAAGCTAAGATAAAGCAACTTGATCCCCTTACAACACTTTGTACTAGCATCATTACGAATCTGACATTGTTACCCAACTACTAACACTTCTTTGCGCCTGCCACCCTCTTTTCCTTTTCTTTCTGCAAGCATAATCTTGTGGGAGGAGCAGCAATGGCACAGAAAGGAGGGATGGCGGGGAGTTGCAGGCCAACTTCTGGCAAGGAAGCACGACACAGGTTGCAGCGGGTGATAAAGGATTCTGATTGAATGCCAATTTACAAGAAAGGGGACATTTTGAGGATGTTCCTGAGGGAGTTTGAGGAGTATGCCTTCATGAGGGAGTGAGATACTCAACTCCTGTTACTTAAAGTGACCGGATTGAGAGAATGCAGAAAGGAAATGGATGAGATTGCCTCGGTTTGTCTAGGGTGGATAACTTTTAAAGCCGAAATATGGGCTAAGTATGGAGATTTGAGAAGGGATGAGATCGAAGACGACATCATCTTCGGTGGTACGAATTTTGAAGACTTTGAGAATAGCATCGACCTTTGTGCAGAGAAAAGGAGATGGGAGGAAGAGGAGAAGTAGGAGCAGGTGATGAAGAGGGTAGCGCCAAAGGAATATGAAGCAGTGAGAAAGGTCAAGGAAGGATCAGACACCTGAGAGAATTCCTTGTTAAGTTGAGGAAGGCTTATCCCTTGGATATACAGCGGCAAAAGAAAAAACAAATGCTAAAGGAACTGGGACTATGGATAGGAAAGAGAGGACGAAGGACAGATAGAAGGCCCGGTAGAAGAAGGAAACAAACGAAATATCTCCCCAACAAGGAGATGATGAGGCAAGGAGAAGGACGCTGGATGTTAGTGGCTCAGTAAAGGAGGCTAAAATACAAAGACGGGGGAAGTGCGTTGAAAGAGAGATGGCCGAGAGTGGCATGTCTCCAAAAGAAAAAAAGGAAAGTGAGAGGATGAAAGGAGGGAAAGAAAAGGAAAAAGGCAAGGAGAAAGTAAGTGAGGCATGATCGTCAGAAGGTGCTAAGGCAACTGCCTCAGAAGAACCTCCTAAGGAAGAGGGATCAAAGAGGTTGATTGAGGAGAAGAGGCAAAGAGGAGGGAAGAATGGTCACCAAGGAGATGTAGGAGAGAAGGAATGGTGCAGGGATGGGAGGAATAGAGTAGAAGTGGTAGGATGAACCTGGCGGGGGTTTCGCGCCAGGCGCGTTCAAGCGAAAGATGGCAGGAAACGAGCTTGGAGAGAGGGGAAAGAGTGGTTCTCGATCATATGACAAGCGAAAGAAAAATGAGTGCGCGGATATGCACGGAAGAAACGACGAAGAAAGGGGCGGGACGAGAGGTACTGTTACACAACCGTTTCTAGGCCGTTTTCAATTAACTAAGATGCCCAACTGGGATTTTGAGGAGAGGCGAGTGCGGTGGAACGGTCAGCTTCGACGTTAAATTAGTAAGATAAAAGTGAAAAGAGAAAAGCAGTGCGCAGAGGAGAAACGAGTGGGTGAACGGAGAGGGAGGAAGGATGAGTGGTTTTCCCGATCCTCAACGAAATCGGACAAACCGAGATTCGTTTCTGGGGTTCTTGGGCCCTGAGAGATGAGTTACGTAGTTGAAATATGAATAGGGTGTTTGAGCTGGGCGGCATAACTGCTCGGGATTGCGCGGTCGCTGTGGAGAAGGACTGTGAAGAGAGCGGGGAAGATTTGAGTGAACCTGGCCAAGAGGTAGGCCAAGTGCATTCAGATGAATACAAGAAAGCATGGGCGATGTGTCTCTCGTTCTCTGATGGACGACTCAGTCTAGCATGGCAGGCCTGGTAAGTAGCAAAGTGGGATTGATGACCATGCCTTTCGTCTTTGCGGACGCGACAGTTGCAGTTCCCAACGTCGTGCTCACTTCTGCGATCATAGGCCTGTGAGCACTCCTAGTTCCATTGGCAATACACCCTCTGACACTCATTGCAGATTCGACATGACCGGTGGCACTGATCAAGGTTCGGTCGTCGTGTTCAAATCCGGGACTGTGCCCATTGAGTTATTACTGCAAAGGACGGTGATTGAGTGTCACTTTGCCCGCCACCCCATATCTATATATCGTTAATTGGACCCGCTTCTCGGCCCTCTCCTTTGCCTGCTGCTCCTCTACTGACCTCGGCCGCACCTGGCCATACCACGAATCGGCGGCGTTCGTATGCATGGGAAGAAGAGTTGGAGAGGGAATGAGAGACATGCGGTGAGGAAAAGAGAGAGAGAGGCTTTTTCAAAGAGTTCGTGGTGCAGGGCCGTGTGAAGAACGGGCTATGGTAGAGGAAGGTTTGGGTTCTCCGTGCATGATTAAAGGAGATGCAAGTATTGTGCGTGTAGTGGGGGAAAAGAGATGAAAACTTGGTTGCTGGCGAAGACACTTTGATCAGTCTGTCGCACAGAATGTTCGGAGGAAAACGGCAAGATCGGAGATTTACCATTTGGTTGGTGCCCTGCTCATGCCATTGGCTGGGGATGCAGCTGACGAGTCACGGGAGGTGTAGAACTGCGCTCGCAGTCGGTGCGCCGCCCGTTTTACAAGGCAAGACAGCAAGGCTCAATGAGGATGGCTACTGTTTTACTCCAGCGCGAAGAAGGGTTGTGTTTTTGACTCACGTTTCTCGTTCTGAGTTATGGCCAGGGCACGCGGACAACAAAGTTATGCGAAGTAACCGAGATCCTTGAAAGAGGTTGTAATTGCAATTTGGAGGAAGCACCATAAGAGTCAACAGTCAGCGGATTGACCTCTGTTGGCCAAGTTGCCACATATCCTTGGCCATCATTGCGGGGCCCTCAGGCGTATCAAGGCAACAAGGCCCTCTCCTGAGAGTTGAGTCAGTCCCTTTCTGGTATCTCGAGAGTCTGAAAGCCCTCCTTCTACCCTTCTTACTCTAAGTCTAGTCTTGTGCAGAGAGCAAGGCGGCAGGCGGGATCGCAACCCGTAGGACCGCATCAAGACTTTGTGGGGAGTCCACCCACCGATTGCGGGAGCTGTGCCGGAACCTAGACGAGGTTCTGGAGGCAGGGAACCGACAGGTATATCATCTTTCTGTTTGTATGACCCCACTATACCCATGTTTGTTTATCTCCCTTTAGTTTGACTAATGTTTGCATGAGATTACTCCTATGATTTGCTTTCTTTCATAACTTAATTAAACTAAAGGGAAGGAATGTATGAGAGTGAAGCCTAAGTTTCTTTTTATTTTGACTGAAAGCAGACTAAGAGATGAACTGGGGGAAGGTGGGAGGACCGCAGACTGCGTTTGACCGGGTCAATCAAGGACTGGGCATTATTTCTAAGCTGAATGGCCCAGGGCTGTGTTTGTTTGACTGTTTTATGAAGGGTCAGACATTGTTTCTAAGCTGAATGGCCTGGTTGCAATGTTTACTTTCTGAGGGTTTCCCCGATATAAAGGGGTTTTCTTGTTTTATTCTGAGGGAAGATTTTTTGTCTAAGGTTGAGCATTGTTTCTAAGCTGAATGGCTTAGCCTGAAAACCACGCACATAAGTACAACCTGAGTATAAAAGGAAGTATTTTACATATATTTGCATTTGAACTGGCAGTTGGGCATTGTTTCCAAGCCGAATAGTCCAGCGCTAAGCCATATCACTAAGAAGGGAAAGGAAATTATAGAGTATAGTTGGAAATAGTTTGGGCAAGCTGAACATTGTTTCCAAGCCGAATGGTTCAGTCCTCTGCCCATATTTGCATTTTCTTTTGAGAACAAAGTCAGAAAACTACTTAATGTTGGATATTAAACAGTTCAGGGCGACTAGACATTATTTCTAAGCCGAATGAATGGTCTAGCACTACGCCATATATAAGTGGGGTACAAGGGTTAAATCATCTGAAAGATTCATGAACTATTTATGAGGATTTTGACTTGGGGATAGTGAGAGTACTTACTCCTTGTGGTTTGGCCTGCATGTGACTGAGTGCGACTACTACTTAGCCTGAATTTTAGTTTCACTGGTAGTTGCTTTAGTTGCTCGCCACGTGCTAGAGTCATAGGAGTTAGTTTCAATCCTGCATTTTCTGGGCTAAGTTTATTTTTACTTAGGTTGATTTCTGCATTTTCTGGGATCCTTTATTATACTTGACCTTGTATAAATTTTGATAAGCTACTTTCTCTACGGGAAGTGCTGCCGAAATTTCTGCAAATCCAAGGAGTTAGTCAAATTTTGGCTTTCCAAAGTTCAGCTTGTCTAAATTTCATATCTGACTTAGTATAAATCTGGAAAGTCTCATTTTCTAAAGGGAGTGTTGTCCAAATTTTTGCTAGTTCAGAAAGTTCGACAAAATTTGACTTTGGAAAGTCAAAGACTATTTCTGTTTTCATATTCGGGCTGATATAAATTCTGAAAAGACATTTTTCCTACGGGAAGCGCTGCCGAAATTTCCTTAGTTTAAGGGAGTTAGATTATATTTTGACAGGTGGCAATCCCATAAATTTCACTCTGTATAAAGGAGATCTGCCAGGGTCTACCTCTCTTTTGACACTTGCTTAGGCTTAGTTAAATAGGATGATTTGAGTGAGGTTGTGATATGGAGGTTATTCTACATGAACTTATAGACTTAGCTTGGGGATTGGCCTGTTTTGTGTTACAGGTCCTCTTGATCGATTGATTCAGGATTTGGGCTAGATTTAGCTTGATTTTACAAGGATCACATTTTGTTATCACTGATAACAGGTCGGTTGCAGATTCGTCAGTTTACGATTCAACTTCAATCCACTCCTGCTACTCAACCTAAAGGCTTTAGCCTTGTGATTTAAATTGTTTTATTGTGTTTTCGCCCGAACTTTTTTTGAATGGTCATTTGAAGAAAAGTACCTAGTACTTTATTTTGAGGAGTTGCACAAGAGTAAGGCTTGTATGGCTAAAAGCAACGGGTGTGAGTTTAGAGAATGGTTGAAGTTGACCACGTGTAGGGCATGGACTTTTGGTTGCATCTTTGATGTGATTGCAGGTATGTTTGGTGATTCAGACTTTGGATTTGGCTGCTTGCGCTCTCATGTATATATATATGGCTGAGAGGAGTCACACTATAACTGTGAGAAGTGATCGTCCTATATTTATAACCCTTTATATATATGTGAATACATATGTTTTGAGTGTTTTCGCACGACCTACTGTGACCACGTGTAATGATTAAACAGAAAGTACGTTTGAGAGAAGATGGAGATCCTCTTTCGCCCTTTGATTTTTAGAGTTTCTATGGTTGAACGTTGCAGTCCGTGGCAGCCGTCAAAGTCAAACCCCTTGAATTTTCTCCAGGCCCTAGATGAAGGAGTTGGTCTCCAAAGCCGTAAGAGACGATTGTCACCACAGGTATGAACCTGTGTACCACCCACTCTCCACAGGGTGCAGAAGAGGGTGTGGTTCTCAACCGCACTTGGTGCTTGTTCAGCGTCAAGAGATTAACCCTCAAGGCTCGTGTCAGCCGACACTTGAGTGTCGAACGCGACCCTCGAGATTAACGAGGGTCGCGTGAGTATGGGTACTACATAGTACGCCATCATCACGATCGCTTGCGTACGCTTGCATTACAAATCGATATGAGTTAGTCATGAGTCCGCCCGATTTTATACTAAGTCTCGCGCGCGATGCCTATCCGATTTTCGCATCAGAAAGTTATGGGATGACTACTAAGGGACTAGGAGTGTTGTCGGCGGGGATACGCCAACTGAAGAGAGGTGACAACTCTCGTAAGGTGGAGGTAAATTGTGCCTCGTGTAGGCCCTATCATGTTGTAGGGGCTTGCGAGAGGTATGGCTGGCGCACTCGACCGGGGCGGCTTGCGGAAGCTCTATATGCATTTGCGATGAAGATTAAAACCAACTCCTGCGTGACGCGGCCGGGAGGGTCTCGCGCTGCCCTTGAGTGGTGTCGAACGGATGTGCGCGATAGGTGGCGCTGTTGCCGGGGATAACGGTTGTCTGTCGTTGTCCCTCGTGGAATGACATCCGGGTATGGGAATGTGAGAAATAGGCAAATTGAGAAGTTTGATTGAGCTTTTTCAGATTAATCGATTTATGGTACTGGATAGAGACCGAGTAGGGATTGATTGGGTGAGATGGTTGTGGCTAGTGAAGTAACGATGGCGCAAGGGGGATAAAAATTTTGACTATGCGATCACGTACTCTAACTAGCATGGTAGTAGATGGAGTTAATACCCTCTTCTAACTTTAAAAGTTGGTGAGTGTTTGGACGATGCCTTGTATGGTTGATATGGCTAAGGTGAGATGCGGTGGTACCAACATGGCTAAGTATGATGGTTGTGGCAGTTGGCCCTGCAAGGGACCGATTATGGTCGGAAGAATTATCTTGGTGATCATGAGAGCAACTGGGTACCTTTGCGTTACAGTGAGGTTGAGGATGTGAAAAGGGGCCTATTAAGTTGGAGTCACCGAGAGACTTCAAGGAGGGTTAGGCTAAGTATGGAGTGAGATCCTGGAATCTGGGTTCTAAGCGGTTGTTCGGCCTATATAGTCATGATAATGTAAGGTCTGTCATGCGTAATGTGTTTGAACTAGGCATATAAGGCAGCAGATAGATGCAGGGGACACTATGCTATGACATCAATAAAGAGACTACATAACGTAGTAGGTCTGTATAGTACCCTCTCTGTAGAGAAAATACGAGATCATAAAGGCAGAAGGGATGATAGTGTAGGGATTAGAGCCTAGATTATTTTGCTCACCCTTGAAAGGGCTATGAGTTGTAGTTGATATTAGACCCTTGCTTGAACCTTTCCAGGCTTGGACCATCCACTTGAATCTATGAGGTTAGAGCTAAGGACTTGAGATTGTTATCTTCTAAAAGCAATTTTCTGAGTTATGTGCCGAGCTCGCTCATATATATCAGATTTGATGTAAGTAAGCGTGCTTAATATCTGATTATGTGAGAACTGTGTGCTTGATGTTATATTTATTTCAATGACTATCATTTTCAAGAATATTTATATGGGCTATTTATTTGAGGTATGTATTTGAGTTTATTGATCTATAAGGATCTATATGAGTGTCTCAAGTCCGTTTATTGAATTATGATTGCCTGTTAAAGTCTGTGCATTTGGATTGTTTTTCAAAGAGGGGTAGAGACATTGCGCAGAATCCACGTCTAATGCGGATTCAGAGGTGAATGGAGTGACTACTTCCTTGGGATAAGCTCTTCTCAGGAAATAGTCAATGTGTAAGGTTTACCCCAAAGAAGGCTGCAATCCTATGTTATCGTTCCCCTAAGAGAAGACTTTGAAGAAGTTATAATCTTGTCTTGTAAGTAGTAGTGAGACCCACGCCGAAACTATGTTCCTGGTCCATAGTGAGGTGTTGTTGTTGTATCTTTTGTGATAAAATAACTACATTACTATTGAAAAGGAGGAAATTATTTTAGTCTTGTTAGACCTCGGCCTATAAGGGAAGCGGCTACTACTCGCCACAGAAAAGTAGGGGGTGAATCCCCAACTATTTGTGTGTCAAGTGCGTTCACCAGTACAGGATGGAACAGTACATCCCGAAGCGTGTGTGGTGAGGTTGCTTACCTTATCGGCAAGGGTCTGCAAGAAGCAAGTGCTGGAATCAGAGGGAGAAGCAGTGAGGCTTGATCCTTAAGCGGGGCTCGGGAAGTTTAGGTGCTATCTTTTTCCGAAGAGGATTACACTGCCTCTCGCCACAGTACACTTCTGTCAGAACTAGGGGACTAAAATGTGGTGTTCTCGTTGGTATTATGTTTGAGAGTGCTAATTATTAGCGGCCTTATCTCTGATCATAACGTATCTATCATATGTTTTGTCTGTCGATAAAGGCCTATTGTTATGAGATATTTGTATATGTTTTGAGTAATTGACTAATTGTGTATGACGTATCTGATTATTACGAGTATTATTGAGGTCAGTTACTATGGTAATATATCCGCTTTCATGAGTACTATAATTGTGAAGTTTTGGTATTTATGAATGCAATATATCGTAATATATTACCATTATTATTTTATCTAAGCAGGGTGGTCGTAAACACTGGAAATGACGCATTTTAGGGAAGAATTATCTGAAGCCGAGACTTCAGAGGTAGGGATTGTAGAGTGCAATTATCAGTATGATAACGGAAGGCATATGTTGGATGTTTTTCTGTAATGGGCAGAACACAAACCAGGGCGAAGGCAACTTAAGGTGCCTTATGCAAATGAAGATCCTAACATGGCCTTGCCTGTTAAAAAGGAAGATGGACTTGAGATTTTCTTGCCGAGGCGAGTCAAGGAAGAAGAGTATATCTCTTTCCAGTGGGGTGCATCGATAGGCAAGGGTATTTTCGCTCAGATCAAGCCCGGTTTGATGATGATCTGGACTGTGCGATTGTGAGGGTGACCCTTTATGCATCTTCGTCGTTTTGGGTCTTACACGTGATTGAGTTGGCGCTTGGGCATGAGAGTCTGCTGACGAAGTCTTTGAGGGTAGTTGAGGGCGCTGGAGCGAACTGGGTGAGTAACAGGGTCCAGGAAGGAGAAGAGCGGGTGGAGACCCGTATATAGGCCAGACCCGCCGTAGGGTTTGCGCTTGCTTAAACTCAATTATGAGTTGTCTTGCCTAAGTTCATGATAGAAGAGTGTTTTGGGGAACAGACAAGGGTAGAGGCCGCAGCAGAAGCCGCTTTGAAGATGCGAGAATGGGGATATGCAAGGTACACGTGCGAGTTGGTGTATGGCCTATACCTGGACCAAAGATTCTTACCCCATGGTCGAGGACTAAAAAGCTTGGTCAATGTTGTTGATGCTTATGCGAGCTCCCACAATCCAGATGAGAGGGTTGTAGATTAGGATGAGGTTCGAGCTATAGCAGGCCGATAGGAGGATACTCTTGTACCTTGCCAAGACTTGTGTATATACATGGACATAAGAGTTAGAGTAGCAGGTTAACCGGCTGTGTGATTTTAATCCCGTACTTTGGTTGGCAGGGCAACCTTACAATATACAAAAAAGATTTCGTAATAATGGTCCGGAAAGACAACCCGAGTTGCAGGCGGGAGGAACCCTAATAGAATGGCTGTATATGTGGGGTATGTTAGGTCTGCCTCAAATCGCGTTATTGGAATGTCTCCAGTAGATAAAGCAAGGAGTGACCCTGAGGACATTGTTACGGAGTAAAGGTTTATTCTACTAGACCTAATGATTGATTGAAGAAGATATGGGACCTACTTCGTGCCTAGGTCCAGATGATTATACATGTGTGAGAGGTATGAGAGACTTGGGAAGAGACCTCGGCGTGAGTGAGGTAGGCTCTCTAACCTAGAAATGTAGTTTGTGAGACTTGTGTATAAGTGATTCCTAGTCGTACTTTTCTCGGATATTTCAGTATGTCTTAGGTTACCTGGGTCCCTCTGATTTGAGGGGTCTGATTACGTTCTGATCAAAGACTATTTCAGTCTTAGCTCTGGTCAGGGAGGGCACGATTGTTGTTCTCTGATACTAGTGTCAGTTTGAGTTGAGATTGTTCAACTCTATGTATATATGTAATTCAAGACCGTATTGGTTCGTTTTCTTAAGTTGGGATACTATACCCATGAGAGTATGGTGAGTTGAGATTTTATCTAAAGACTATTCCCTTGTATATGACGATCACAATCACTCTCACATGTGTGGTTTTATCCTGATGTATGATGGTTTTGTGTGAAGAGATGTATGAGAAACATCTCGGGTGCTGCGTATTTCGTGAATGTGAATGAATGTGAATTGTCTACGCTTCAGTATACTCGTGCGATCTGCACACGAGCAGGTGATAGGGCCGTGTATAAGGAGGGGGAGTGCAGTTTGTTTTTGTGAAAGTGTGAGAATCCTAAGGGATTTATGGGTCTTAGAGACTCGAGCGCTTACCATGCCGAATGTTTATTGATTGAGTTGTACCAAGGACCCATAAGTTGGTCTTTCAGTTTGAGTTGTTTTATGGTTGAGACGCCTTCAAGTGGGAAGGTGGTCTTGTGCTTATTGAAAGACTCATCTTCAGAGAAGGAAGATGTTTTAATGAAAGGTCGAATGAGAGTTCATCCTAAACAGAGAAGGGATGGCTGAGAGACCTATTGAGAGAGACTTCCTTCGTATGAAAAGAAAGTAAATAGATTTAATGGCATGGTAAGTTGATTTTGAATGATAAAATCTTACGAGGAGGACCACATTTTGCTTGGCCATTGATGAATTTTTTTTAGAAGGTCACAAAAAACTTCATCGGGGGATGTTTCGGGATGTGTGGTCTTCTTGCCCTGATCAAGTAAGGGGGTCACGGCCTTGTGGACCTGGAGGTGATTCTGTTTTGTAATAGTGGAGAGGCTGCTGTGTTCTCTCTGTGTTGACGCACAGAGGGCTGGTAAATGTCTTTTATATATGACCGACCTTTGCGTAGTCCCGCAATAGCCCTGTATCGTTGCGACACACTGTCCAACCGCTTGTGCTAAATCCTGGGCATTTATGAGAATACCAAGCTAACGATAAAGTTTAGCATCATTAGGGCGCAACCCCTAGTGTTGGCTGCTGACCTCGCAACCTGGCAGCGGGCTCACTTCTCGCCAGAAGGGGTAAAGACTTAAAGGGGTGTGGCCAGCCAGGAAGGTTTTACCTGCCGCGGGGGGCGTGAGATAGGAATGGAGTTCTTTTTTGAGTTCTGATTGAATGCTTATCAGGAGAAAAAGCCTATCGTGGCGCAACCTGCGAGGGCACTACCGCTAAAATAACAAACGAGGTGGGCCGTAGACCTGGCACGATCACCCAGACTACGGTGGGCCAAGATGGAGACCTAGCCTTTCTGTACTAGACTGTAGGAGATGTGTTGAGATAAGATATATATATATATATGTATATACATATGTTTGATTGTGAGAATTACTGGAGGAAGGCGAGAGTGCCTTCTGAGGTCTCAGTTAAGGCCCGCGTCCTTGGTTATGGCCCTGCTCGCAGGGTAGAGACTAAGGACACGTAACGAGAAGCCGACGTTTGTCTAGGACGAGGGGGAGAGGACAATTGAGAGGGGCCGCTGGAACTTATGCTGTAGTACGTATGTCCAGTACACCTGCGTCCGAGTATGAGACAATGGGGACCCAGGTTGGAACCCTGGCGGCATATAGTTATAAACGCTTAGATTGTTGGAGGCCTCAACCCTGAGTCTGTCGGCTAATCAGATTGGTTTCGTTCTTGTCAGCACTTGGAATTCTGGTTGGATTTATAGCTTTCTGATTTGGCGAAGCGATGAGGACGTCGCTTAATATGGTCCGGTAAGTTGTCGGTGCGAATACCCTTACAAGGGTATCCGCCCTGGTTTTTGCAAGCGACGGAAAATAGTTTTGGGTTTAAAGTCCAAGTATATCGCGCGAGGCGCGGCTGAGTCTATGGTTTACGTTGACTGAGTAGCTGATTAGAGCAGTGAGTGTGTAGGCGCACAAGTTTGAGGCACGCGTGATCCTTTTATTTGTTCATGGTTGAAGAGTCAGCGTGATCGTCAACCCAAATTTGATTTCTGCTTAAATTAGCATTTAAAAGATTATGTCTCCGGATTGATGTGTTTGTCGGTGACCTATGCGTACGTACAGAGGACTGCATCGACAACAACGTCAGTTTGAGGACGTTTCGGTAGAACTAAGAGTCGCGCAGAGTCCGCTTATTTAGGTGTTCGTAAAAACTAGACCCAGACTTGGGCCTAGTACTAGTGGTTACGGCGTCAGATTTTCATCAGGGAGAGGGATCGAGATCCAGCAGCGACGACACAAGGATATCGGAGCGCCGCGAGGAGACCGAGGGGTTGAGGGCCCGATGGGGCTATTCCCCTTGGTTTTGCCGTCAGTAGGCGGAGATGGTGCTAGCGATCTCTCCTTTTCTCATCTACTGTCTTCTACCGATTAAAAACTTCTAAATGTTTTTATTATTTATTGTCATATTAGTTTTATTATTTAACTCTGGTGTTCCTTGGCTCAGACGAGGTACCGGTTTTAGAGACCGTCACGGCAGTCATGGACCTTGAGCTTGCGCCTCCTTTTGTTGACCTACGGATTATGTGCGTGTTCGGGATGCTGGAAAAATTCCTCTGTTCCGACTGTTTTGAAACACGGACGAGGAGTTCAACGCGCATACAGGCTGGCGGGTGATTAGCTCACGAGTCGAAAGGGACCTGCGTGGCGGGGGCTATTTGTGAGAGCACCGTCCATTATGTGCAGCCTTCCGTAGGAGGTTTTGAGTGCGAGCATACCCGCCGGGATCCGAAGAAAAGCGGACTGTGCTTGGGCAGAGTGGCCCAAGGCACCAGGGAGGAGGCCGCAGGGCTGCAGCGACTGAACGTATGGAACCCGGTCCGTTTCGGTCTTCAAAGTTCTCATTTGAATATTTGCTACTACCATCAAGATCTGCGCCGCGGCCTCGTTACCAAGGCTCGCTACAGATTGCAATGGGGTCATGCCCCCTTTTTCATGACTGTTGTCTGTGCGAGGGTTCCCCATCCGACTTTCGAAAGATAGGGCGGCCTGCTCAAACAGGGCACCTAGTGGGAGCTCAGAGGGGGCGCATAATGACATTGACGGACATATAGTTCGTCAGACTTGGGTATAGGGGCGACAGGCTAATCAAACCGCCCCGTAGCTAGTTCTCCCCTCAGTTTTCTCAGGTTGGTCGGGGCATTTCGGAAGGCCGTTACACCGAGGTACTGGCGGATCGGTCGTAAGGAAGTGGGAGATGACAGAAAGCGAGGGAGAGGGCATGGCGGGTGCTAGCACTAAGCAGTGGAGCTGTTACATACCCACTAGTCGATATTGAAGTTGAAAAGCCCTTACCCTGTTGTCTGAATCTTCAGTTACCAAGATGTATGGAGTAACGTGGGGATTCGCATATACCTGCTATTTGACAGATCGTTCGTATGGTCTGGCGTAGAGGCAGAAGACATTTTCCGAACTGTCCACGTAGCAGGCCCCTCCGAAGTGTTCCCCAGGTGCCGAATCCGCTGCACTAGGAGCTGTCGGATGAAGCAGGGGCGAGGTCGGCGGAGGTGGTGAAAACGTCGGGCACAAAAACAGTAAGGGAGAGTGGAACGAATCTAGACGGGGGTCCGCGACAGATGCATTCCGCAGAGAAGATGGTGGAAGCAGGCTAGGCGAAGCTGGGAAGTTATAACTCACCTACTTCTTGATGGAAACAAACGGGGGGGGCAAAAGTGGGTGAACAAACCCGGGCGGGAAAAGGCGCCGGGTGCATGCGAGGGGCCGCGGGCTATGGCGGAGGAAAATGAGCCGGAGCACAGAGAAGGCCAGCTGACCTCCGCTATATTGACAAGGTTAGTTGACTAGGAGGCGGAGGGAAGCGAGTATCAAAATGGAGGGAAGAATGGTCACCAAGGACATGTAGCAGAGAAGGAACGGTGCGCAGGGATGGGAGGAATAGAGTAGAAGAGGTAGGATGAACCTGGCCAGGGTTTCGCGCCAAGGACATTCAAGCGGAAGATGGCAGAAAACAAGCTTGGAGAGAGGGGAAAGAGTGGTTCTCGATCATCTGACGAGCGATTTAGGTAGGGAGATGATGGTTTTGGGGGGTTTTAGTTAGGGCGACCTCGAGTCCGAGGTTAGTTTGAGAGATAGTGTAGTAGAAGAGGGAGTAGTAAGAAAAATGAGTGCGCGGATATGCACAGGAGAAACGACGAAGAAAGGCGCGGGACGAGAGATAGTGTTACACGACCGTTTCTAGGCCGTTTTCAATGAACTAAGATGCCCAACTGGGATTTTGAGGAGAGGCGAGTGCGATGGAACGGTCAGCTGCGACGTTAGATTAGTAAGACAAAAGTTAAGAGAGAAAAGTAGTGCGCAAAGGAGAAACGAGTGGGTGAACGGAGAGGGAGGAAGGATGAATGGTTTTCCCGATCCTCAACAAAATCGGACAAACCGAGATTCGTTTTTGGGGTTCTTGGGCCCTGCGAGATGAGTTACGGAGTTGAAATATGAATAGGGTGTTTGAGTTAGGCGGCATAACTGCTCGGGACTACGCGGTTGCTGTGGAGAAGGAATGTGAAGAGAGCGGGGAAGATTTGAATGAACCTGGCCGAGAGGTAGGCCAGGTGCATTCAGATGAATACAAGAAAGCATGGGCGATGTGTCTCTCGTGCTCTAATGGATGACTCGGTCTAGCATGGCAGGCCTGGTAAGTAGCAAAGTGGGATTGGTGGCCATGCCTTCCGTCTTTGCGGATGCAACAGTTGCAGCTCCCAACGTCGTGCTCACATTTGCGATCATAAGCCTGTGAGCACTCCTAGTTCCATTGGCAATGCACCCCCTTACACTCATTGCAGATTCGACATGACCGGTGACACTGGTCAAGGTTTGGTCGCCGAGAAAAGGACTGGCAGACTGGGAAATGAATGAGTAATTGGCTTGCATGGGCTTGAAAAGAAGGTCTAACAAGGTGTCTAGAAAAGAGATGCATAAGGGATTAACTGAGCATGGTATACGGAAAGTTAATTAAGCAAAGGGCAAGAAAGGACAAA
>BFEA01000382.1:920157-955689 GCA_003427395.1 Chara braunii
AGTTGCACCATGGTGGACGGAAAGGACGTATCTTGTCTCTTATACACATCTAGATGTGTATAAGAGACAGCTCTCTCTCTCTCTCTCTCTCTCTCTCTCTCTCTCTTGCTCGCTCGCTCCTCTCTCTCTCTCTTGCCCTCTTCCCTCCTAGATCCCCGGCCCTCACTCCCGTTTCCCTGTTCCTCTCACTTCTTGGTTCGTGATTAACCTTTCCTCACTTGTTTCTTTGTCAGGGAACGAACGGTAAAAGAACTGGGTCCTCACTTGGTGGAAAGAGAGGGCAAGGGGAGGGTTGTCGGTCCCTTGTGCCACCAAGAAAGAAAGGAAAAAGGGAATCTTTGCGAAAAACTTGGAAATGATGGATCTCTTGAAAGGATTGAAGGAGTAAAGGCTTGAGACCGGGTCAGTTTGACTGAACCATTTTCCCCGACTGCATGACTAAGGAAGAGGCATGGCTTGCTTGAGGGAAGGGGAAGAAAACCAAGAGGGCCATGGGAAGAGAAAATAACTTAGGCTTGTGGGAGGGGCGATGTGTTGACCCCAATGGGGATTGTACTGGGTTTTTGCTTTGTGTGGTCTTACACAGGTAAGTAGCTGAGGATGGTTTGAGCGGGACTGTGTCCGCCGCATGCTGGCAGGAATGGGGGAAAACGACAAGGGAAGGAGTTGGGCCTTGCGTAAACTGTGGATGGGTGTGGGACTTGATGATCGCGTGCTCAACATGGCTTGTGTGATGGATGTGTATCTTGATTTCCTGTGTGCTATGTGGAAGCCCGAAAACACTAAGGGCGACAACGGATATGCAGGTAGGATGGTTGTCAAGCAAAAAAAATACAGGGGGCTAGGGGCATGGACGGCGCGACCGCACCCTGATGATGCCATAGAGATTGTCGTGCTTAGTGAAAAGGTGTGTGGCCCAATGGATGATGCTTGGCCTACACACGAAAGAAGACGAATCTTCAACGAACTCCTTGGACTGCCTGTGTATTGGAAGAAACAATTGCCTGGTCACACTTAAGTGGGTCGAGAAAACGCCACGAGTGATCAAAGAGCTACCATCTAATGCGAGAGCACAAGCGGTTATCGGGTAGCTGAAAATTCAAGAATGAAAATCTTGAAGTGAGAGTTTTGGGCAGTCTGAAAATCCCGAATGGTTCTGAAGTGGTGAAAGGTCCGAAGATCCTGAAAACCACCTGTTTAGGCAGGCTGCATCCTGAAGTGGTGAAGGGTGTCCTGAAGTGGTCAAGTGAGAGTTTTTGGCAGTCTGAAAATTTTGAATGGTCCTGAAGTGGTGAAAGGTCCGAAGACCATGAAAACCACCCTTTACCACTTGAGGATGCAGCCTGCGTAAACAGGTGGTTTTCAGGGTCTTCGGAGATTTCACCACTTCACATTCTTCAGGACCATTCAGGATTTTCAGACCTGAATGGTCCTGAAGTGGTGAAAGGTCCGAAGACCCTGAAAAGCACTTGTTTAGGCAGACTGCATCCTAAAGTGGTGAAGGGTGTCCTGAAGTGGTGATGAAAAATACGACTGTTGTTAACCTTATCTCCGCGAGAGTGGAGCTACATCCTCCAATGTAAAGCCCTCTCTCAAAAGGCCCATCCCCATCCATCTCATAGCACTAGGTGGGGTTGCCCCTGGGACGAACGACCCGCGCCGTGAGCGTGAGCGCGGCCGGGTCGAGCCAAATGGGAACCGCAGTGGGGTCGACTCAGGCTCGAAAGTCCTTCAGGGTATGGGCCCTACACCGGCCCAGCCCCCTTGCAACGCAATACCCACAAGGGAGGAAGGCTTCGCCTTCTTTCCCTCCTCTCCTCTACCGCTCTTCTCTCCTCTCTCTCTCTCTCTCTCTCTCTCTCTCTCTCTCTCTCTCTCTCTCTCTCTCTCTCTCTCTCTCCCCCCCCCCCCTCTCTCTCTCTCTCTCTCTCTCTCTCTCTCTCTCTCTCTCTCTCTCTCTCTCTCTCTCTCTCTCTCTCTCTCTCCTCCTACCTTCTCAGTCTCAGTCTACTTCTGGGTTCTCCTACGAGACTACTGCAGTCTGAAGGATGATTACGAAATCTGATAACATTTGGAACAACGACATTGGGACTACGAGTTGAGGACGACTTGGGATCTGATTTCATCTTCTTTCTGAAGATGTACTTGACATTGTGAGATCGGCATCTGAGATATTGTGAGACTTGGCATTCACGACATTTCGGATTTCTTCACTTCTGACAGTTCAAGATACTATCTTTGGAAACATCGCGTTGATGTCATCTTCCCTCTCCTCCTCCTTTCGTCTCTCTCCTCTCTCCCTTCGTTCGTGGATGATTTTCGTCCCTCGCCTTTCGTCTATGTCTGAGGCCACGGCATTTACACCCCTGATGAATGTTTGAGAGTGTTCGATTGCAGCCCGAGTCAGGTCCGAGTCAGTCTAAAGGTATCTCATGTATTTCGCTTGCATTTGTATTAACTCTGTATTATCTGGTCGGTTCTGGGAATCTGCGCCATACTTATGACTGTGTTTCACGAGTATGCAACAGTTTGGTATCTGAGCAGACCAGCATTGGATGACTCACCGTTAATTGATTGGTTGATTGATTGATTGATTGATTGATTGATTGATTGATTGATTGATTGATTATCTATACCTGCACTCTGTTATCATTAAATCTCAAGTTGCAAATTTGCCAACCGCCATAGCCCAAGACGGATACGTCGGACAACTATGAGGATGTCTTCCAAGCTCCCGCCGGAGTCATACTGGATCGGCCCATGCGCCACGAGATCCCTCTCGAGGACGGCGCCGTACCTCCGCGCGGATGTATCTACCGCATGAGCGAAGAGGAACTTCAAGTGTTTCGGGCACGACTAGACGACCTCTTGGCCAAGGGCTGGATTCGCTCGAGCTGTTCGCCATACGGTGCTCCCGTTCTCTTCGTCCGAAAGAAGAACAAGGACCTTCGTTTGTGCATCGACTATCGCAGACTTAACGCGCAAACGATCAAGAACACCGACCCTCTCCCTCAGATCGATGATCTTCTCGAGCGATTAGGCGGCGCCAAGTACTTCTCAAAGCTTGACCTCAAGTCGGTACAAAACCTCGTTCAAGATGCGATTTTGGCACTTTGAGTGGATCGTCATGCCCTTTGGTCTCACCAATGCCCCGGCTACTTTCCAAGTGGCTATGACGACGGAATTCCGCGACTTGCTCGACCACACCGTACTCATTTACCTTGATGATATCTTGTTTTATAGTCGGACGCTGGACGAGCACCTCGAGCACCTTCGCGTCGTATTGGAGCGGCTCCGTATCGCCAAGTACAAGGCGAACCGCGACAAGTGCGAGTTTGCCCAGCACGAGCTGGAGTACTTAGGCCGTTACGTTACGCTGCAAGGCATTCGTCCGCTCGCGGACAAGGTACAAGCTATTTAAGATTGGCCGAACCTCAAGTGTACTACCGAGTCCGCTCCTTTCTCGGCTTGGCATCATACTACATGCGCTTCGTCAAAGTATCGTTGCACCATTGTCGCGACTTCAGTCCCCCTTGGTGCCCTTCGAGTTCAACGACGAAGCCCGGCATGCATTTCACATGCTGAAGAGGGTTTTGCTTCAATCTCCCTTCTTAAGCATCTATGACCAGACCTTACTCACCCAAGTGACTACGGACGCTTCCGCTAATGGCATTGGCGCGGTTTTGGAACAACATGACGTCACAGACTCGCATTCGGTTGAGTACTTCAGCCAAAAGGTGCCGCCCGTTAACACTCTTGATGATGCGAGGAAAAAGGAACTCCTAGCTTTTGTCACCGTACTTAAGCGTTGACATCACTTTCTCCTCAGGCGTCGACGATTCACGTAGGCAACGGATAACAATCCGTTGACGTATTACAAGACGCAAGATACGGTGAGCAGCACGATCGGTCGATGGATGTACTTCATTGACCAATTCGACGTCACCTCCAAGCACATTCCGGGTTCCTCGAACAAGGCAGCGGATGCTCTCTCGCGAATACCTGATTTTTGCGCCTTGGTGCACTCCACATTCGCCCTCGACGAGAACCTGCAACAGCACTTCGTAAATGACTACAAGTCGGATCCGGGATTCTCCACACTCTATGCGGACTTATCATTGGATCAACCGCCGGCAAGCAACTATCGCATTGTCAACGGCTACTTGCTTCTTTATACACGAGACAAGGACTTGTTGTGTGTTCCCCAAGACCGCATCTTGCGCACTCGCCTCCTTGGCGAATACCATGATTCACGGCTGGCGGGACACCTTGGCGTCGCGCGCACACTAGCACGACTCCGCCAGCGATTTCACTGGTCAGACATCATCAGCGACGTTAACCGGTACATTCAGTCATGTGTAGTTTGCCACCGGAACAAAAGGCGTCATCAGCTCCCATACGGCGAACTGAAACCATTGCCGATTCCTCGGGAACCGGGTGTCTCCATTGCTATGGATGTGATCGGTCCTTTCCCTCGCGATCGCCTTGGTCATGATGGTATTCTCACGGTCGTTGACCGTTTGAGCAAGTACGCTTGATTTCTCCCATGCAAGTATCATGCGACGGCTCCCGAGCTCGCACGACTTTTGCATACCGGCTGGTTTTGCAGCCACGGCGTTCTGGACGACATCGTCAGCGACCACAACACTTGTTTCATGTCCACCTTTTGGACGGCACTCATGGTGGAATCCGACACCAGCATGAAACCGAGTTTCGCACGACATCCTCAAACGGATGGGCAAACGGAACGTGCACACCAGAGTGCGCAGATGATGTTCCGCACACTCATCCGTCCGGATCAGGACTGGGTTGATCTCCTTCCCGACATCGAGTTCGCGTACAACACTTCGGTGCACCCGACGATTGGCGTGACTCCATTCGAGTTGCACCATGGTGGACGGAAAGGACGTATCTTCGCATACATTTTGCTTCCACGGGCTGCCGATATAGACGCCGCTTGCTCCCCCGCTTCTACACGGAAGTACAGGGAACTGCTGGCTAAAGCCCGCGCAAACATGCAGAAGGCTCAGGTCTGTATGCAGCAGCAAGAAAACCGGTGTCGCATCCCATGTCCAATCCGTGCTGGCGACCTAGTTTGGGTCACCTCCGAGGAATTTGCGCTCGAGCAGGACGTCTCGTGCAAGCTCCTCCCTAAGTGGTTTGGACCATGGACGGTCACTTCAGCAACTGGCGACGACCCCGTGGGTCCATCTTTCATCATTGAGATTCCCCTGCATTTGACAGTCCACCCGATATTTCACGCTTCAAAGCTGGCGGTCTACACTCCGGCCTCCGCAGCGGACTTCCCGGGTAGACGGTCACAGGACCCTCCTTCAATGGATGGTCATCAGGAGTTCGACCGCGTTCTTCCGCATCGCAAGCATGTCAACAAGCCTATGCAGTACAAAGTTACATTTAAGCAATTCGATCCGAACGACACACGCTGGATGTCAAGAGCTGACCTGAAGGCAACAGAACCCCTCATCTTCGCACATTGCGAAAAACAGCGACTTGCTAAGGAAGCTGCCCAACCTGCCCGCCCTGTACGGACATCGGACAGACAGCTTCGCCCTCTCAGTTAGCTCGGTCTTCAAGGGGGGGAGTGTGTGGCATTCTGAGCCACACGGGCCCCAGTTAGGGGCCGGTTCCAGACAAGCAGGGTAAGCCTAAGGGACGGCGGTTCAGATGAGGCCCAGATGGGCCTGGACCATGACGGTTCAGGCAGGCCCAGGCCAAACGGCCACAAGGCCGGTACCGGTCCGGCATAGGACCTACCGGCGGCGCTGCAGAGGCTGCCACAGTTCAGGCACCAACCAGTTTTGAAACTGGACCATTGATCTAGATCAACAGTCCAGGCCGGTAGGTACCAGCGGGTAGGAGGCCGGCCCAACACTACAAAGGCTGGGTACCAGCCTCAGTACGGGAGAGTTAGTATTGACGAGGTTAGTCTTCAGGATTAGCGCAGCAGCCCAGCCCAGCATTAGCTCGATTAGCGCAGCGCTGCAGCACAGCGAGGAGCAGCGAGTGGGCAAGAGTCCAGCGGCGAGGAGATTAGCGCAGCATTGGGCGCAGTGCCAGTTACCGGCCCAGCCCCCTTGCAGCGCCATAGCCATGTACCAGGGAGGAAGGCTTCGCCTTCTCTCCCTCCTCTCCTCTACCGCTCTCCTCTCTCTCTCTCTCTCTCTCTCTCTCTCTCTCTCTCTCTCTCTCTCTCTCTCTCTCTCTCTCTCTCCTCCTACCTTCTCAGTCTCAGTCTACTTCTGGGTTCTCCTACGGAACTACTGCAGTCTGAAGGATGGTTACGAACTCTGATAACATTTGGAACAGCCACATTGGGACTACGAGTTGAGGACTACTTGGGATCTGATTTTCATCTTCTTTGTACTTGACATTGTGAGATCTACATCTGAGATATCGTGAGACTTGGCATTCACGACATTTCGGATTTTCGTCACTTCTGACAGTTCAAGATACTATGTTTGGAAACATCGCGTTGCCGTCATCTTCCCTCTCCTCCTCCTTTCGTCTCTCTCCTCTCTCCCTTCGTCCGTGGATGATTTCGGTCCCTGGCCTTTCGTCTATGTCTGAGGCCAGGGCATTCACACCCCTGATGAATGTTTGAGAGTGTTCGATTGCAGTCCGAGTCAGGTCTGAGTCAGTCTAAAGGTATCTCATGTCTTCCGCTTGTATTTGTATTAACTCTGTATTATCTGGTCGGTTCTGGGAATCTGCGCCATACTTATGACTGTTTTTCACGAGTATGCAACATTGTCCCACTTCGTCCGTTGAGCTAGGTCCACATTCAGTTTTCTACACCGTGCGACTGTAGGGGCTGAGAGATGCATGCCCTCGCAATCATCCATGGGTCCTTTCTTTGTCTAGTTGTGAATAGAGATTATCACATTTTTTCTTCCAACAAAATAGTTCCAAAAATGACGTTTTCTTGAATGCTACGCCCCCTACCCTCTCCACTTTCCGTTAAGCTAGATGTCTCCTTTTTTGGAGACAGCCAGTTCAAAGATGGTTGGCCACGAAAAGCCTCCTTTCTTGAGTTTTTTTTTTAATGTTATTTTTATTATGTTTTGAGAAATTTTTGAAGTCGCTTGTACTTTGCTATTTTTGTGCGACTTTTGAAGGACGGAATATACGTGAATTACGTGAATAGGGCAACTCTTCATAGGATAGGAGCCACTCTTCAGAGGATGGGAGCAGCTCAAATTCGTTGTTGCTATGGGCTCCTATATCTGTCTCCGTTATTGGGCAGATTCATGGAGAGGCATCCTGTGAATCGTCCAGATTCATGCATATTTTGTACATCCACTCTCTCTCTCTCTCTCTCTCTCTCTCTCTCTCTCTCTCTCTCTCTCTCTCTCTCTCTCTCTCGTAGCATCATAGCAGCTGCACACACCCAACATGGGTTACAGAAGTGCAGATCGATATGTCTTTGTTTCTTTGCTCGTCATCCTCTTTGGAGTCTCCCTGTCTTCAGTCAGACCGTGGTACAACCCACACACACACACACACACACACACACACACACACACAAACACAAACACGCACACATACACAGTTTCTCCAACAAAGACACACACACACACACACACATGGTCATTATACCTGTATCTGCGGTACCTTTCAGTCTGAATACATCTAGCGGATACCTTTCAGTCTGGATACATCTAGAATGACCGCACGTTGTATTCGGGGAAGAAAGTGGAGAGTCGGATCTCACAGTTTGTGCGGTGAAGGCGGACCGGGCCTGTCGGACAGTAAGTTTCCATTCTCGATTGTGGACGTCACGTATGCCACTCCAATTGTGGAAAAAAAAAAGAAAAAGAACGAATTGTATCTTAGGCGGATTTTGAAATGCATTTCTGAATATGAAATGAATTTAAAAAAAACAGTTTCAGCCGTCACACAGTTGAGCTAGGTCCACTAAAGGGTGCATGTGGGACAAGGTCCAGGGTGTAACGCTGAGGAAAATGTTGTTCATTTTATTTTTTTGCATAACATACAGCCGAACGCATCCCCATGGGGATGAACGTTCGGCAGGTTCCGGTTCGGGAGTTCGGCCGAACCCGAACACCGGCAACCCCATATATATATACTATATATATACATACTATATATATATATATACATCGTTTGTTGTCCTCTTCTCCCTCTCTGCCTACGGTTTACCGGGCAGTTCTATTTGACGATATATACATAAAATATGACTCAGGAGGCGCCCTCCTACCCATCTTTCATTGCTTGATTTCCTGGCGAATACCCTCCTTCTATATATTTGTCTTTTTTTTTTAATAGCTCACGAAGCCCCGCCCTACCCATCTTTCATCGCTTGATTTCGTGGTGGATCTCTTATCCCCCGTCTTGCCTCACACGATCTACCGGACGGCATCTGCTGGCACCAGCGCTGGGCAGACAATCCCCCAAGCTCTGGACGAGCCATGTTGCACGTGTGCTTCGGACCCCAGTTGGCGTAATCGGTCGTGTAGCCGCCCCATCATGATGAGCGAACGTGCATCGCAGAGGACTGGGGCAACGACCTCTTGATACTGTTGACAGTAATTCCCTCGACCCGCACACAGTGCAGCGAGGCAGTCCGGCGAACGCGATGGACCCCATGCAGCAGAGTCGCAGCAACGCGACTCTCCATACTTCCGACCGACCGACTGCAGAGAGCACGGGCGCATCGCCACACCACTCTCGAAATGTTGCAAAATGAGAATGAACTTCCCGCTAGAGCATGGCCAGATGCGCCGGCCACATTTTTGTCTTTTCCACATTTCGAGAGTGTGGGGCGAGGCCCTCAATCTCACTGTAGCCGGTTGCTTCCTCGGCTCGCTGCCAGTCAGCCAGCGGTTCGCGTGTTGACGGATGGTAGCACGAACCTGGTCTGCATGTTGTCCACGTCAGTAATGCTCCGTTCCCCATTTTCATTTCGTTTCGTTCGCTCGCGAGGATCGCCTTCTGTCAGTCAGCGGCACACGCTGGCCATTGCACGCATCAGTATGATCTAGAGCCGGCGAGCTCGGGCCATCCATGCCTGCGATCTTTGTTTTCCCCCCGGCCTTTCTTGTTTTCTGTGGCAACTGGGCGATCAATCAATTATTTCGCAGCTGAAAGGGCGTAGGCGGAGGGGCGAAGTCTGACAACGGCCAGTGGCGAGTGCACTTTTTTTTTTCAATCAGAAAAGACTCCTTGCATTTGACTACGCCCACCGAAGGAAGAGGCCGGGAATCCTCAAGAAATAACCCGGAAAAGAAAGAAATTTGTACTGGGACCATTACCTAACTTGGACGCAGGTGTCGGGGTGGGGTGACAAATCCAAAGACAGAAATGGCAAAACCAAACCGCTGTCCCGATGGTACCCGCCCCTGATAAAAGAAAAAATGCCTCAGGGCTGCAAAGCCTCACAATCGAATAGGGTGCACTTTTTTGCATGTACAAGGCAGCAAGATACGTCGGCTCGGCCACGGTTAGGTACATGCATTTGATCCCATTCTGGACCTCATGTACATGCAAAAAAGTAGTCGCGCATGTACCTGCACTCTATGGGCAAGGAGCAATTGGCGTTTCCAACTTAGGTGTGTAATGCCGCGAAACCACTAGTACACAATAATTACTCCCCATGTATCTGGGGATGCCTGTGGACCCAGTTGCGTCCAAAATGCGCTATCAGTCCGAACTCTCTCTGGACGACATTGCAGCCCAGATACATGAAGAACGTTGTCCAGTCGACCGAGAACTCGAGTCCCCCACTTGGCCGGATGCTTATAATATTCGACCGTCGATAATCATAATCTGCGGTCACAGACGAATATAGTCCGCGGCAAGTGCGACGTGGCCACCCGGCGCGGTAGTTCTGCTCTTCTAGCCCTAGGTTAGCTTAGCACACACAGCATACCAGCATGGGATGGGATAGGAAGGCAACACGGCGAAGATCGATTCGATTCGCTAACTTTAGCATACATAGGGTTCTTTCTCTCCCCCCCCCCCCAATTTTATGAACGATGGTGCAATCTATACTATACCGGGAGAGCAGCACGTGTTGAGAACGGGGCCCGGCGTCCCAAATGCTGAAAAAAGAGAGGGTTTTATACTTATTTATGGACGTCATTGTTGTCAGATGCATCATCCAGGTTTGGCCGTAATTGCAGTCAGATGCATTTTAGGAAGTGCTAGTGTGAGTACGCCCTCAGTTGGTACGCCCATGAACTGTTGGAAGGCCTGGGTTCGAGTCCAGGTTACCTAGAATGATTGAAATCCAAATACTTCTGACTAACAGAGAGGGATGGGACATAACGGCTGAATCTGAAGGTGTTTTCATGGAGAGCTCATGGACAGCTGCAAACAAGCAGATTGATCACGGTTTTCTTCACCTCGTCACGAATACGTCCAACCAAATTCAGTCGTTAGTGTGACCTTGCCCGGGGTTCGGTGTGGTCGACATATAGCCCTTTTTTCGAGAGGAAAAGAGCAAAAAGAAAACACAAACAAGCTGCTGTATCTTGCCAGTACATTACGTTCTCTCTGTTTTGTTTTTGTTTTTGTTTTTGTTTTTGTTCTCGGAAACTCTCTCCGTTCCTTTGCCCGTCTGGAGAGTCGTGCTGCGGCGAGGCAAGTCTCATAGCTTCACTGAGCTATATGGTAGTCACAAGTCTCATAGCTTCACTGAGCTATATGGTAGTCACAAGTCTCATACCTTCACTGAGCTATATGGTAGTCACGCAGGACTGCACTGGACGCATCTGGTGCCAATTCCGGCCAGATTCCATCGAAATAGGCCGAGAATGCCGTACTCACATAAGGACGGCCTTGGGATATCATCACTGATCTTACCGCCCCCACGCAATTCACACACAATGACTTTATTCCGTTCATCTGACCGGATCGGGGTTCGAAGTTGGATCTACATTTCATGGGTGTACCAGCTTAGCTAAGCCCCTTGAAACTCTCCAATAAGGACTTATGTTAGCCTGTTTTGCGGACCCTGAATTTCACTGCGCACCGAGAGCCTGGGTCCCATTGTATTTTCTTTCTGATACTCACCGGAAATGAAAAAAAAAAAAAAAAAATGAAAGAAAAGGAGAAAAGCAACCACGTTAGGGACGTGAAAGCAGCTGTATGCAGAACATTGGGTACATGTGAGAGTATGCTGAAGCACGTTTGATCTTAGGTATGAAGACTTTGGTTGTGAAGCTGTTGAAGATGCCGTTTTAGGCGCTGACTCGTGGGGATGTCATTCTAGGCGCTGATTTGTCGTGGGAGTTGGAGGAGCATGAAGAGGATTGCGCTAGCGAAGTTCTGTTGAAGGTCTTCTGGTTGGAGATGTTTTCGTCTAGAGTTTGAAGATAGAAGATCTTCTTGAGAGGAACGCAGTGTGTTTGGCATGCATCGTTTGAGGGCTAGGTGTAGTATTATTGTCTCTTTTGTAGACAAGTTTTAGGGATATCTCCTAAATTGCCTGTTTCGTTGACTTGGTGTTTTTGAGTTGGAGTTCTTGGTTTCTTTTACGTTTTGATTGTTCCCTATTTTAGGTTATGTGTTTTGTAGGATTTTTCCTTTTGTGTTTTGGTCTAGACATTTTGTAGGAATTGGTGTTTTGTAGGATTCCTTATTTTAGTCTACGTGGTTTGCAGGCTTTTGTTTTTTCGTGTTTTGTCCTATGTAGGATTTTTTTCCCCTTTTGCTATTCCCTGTTTTAGCTTATGTGCTTCGTAAGTTCGTAGGATTTCCTTTTTCGTATTTTAGTCTAGTATGTAGGATTTTCCCTTTCGATGTGTGCCGCTGTGTGTCCTTTCCATGGCTCCTGGGTACTCGGGGCATTGACATGCCTGCTCCCCGGTCGATGTTGGTGGTTGGTTACATAGACCTTTTTTGAACAAAATAGCTTCTGATTTCATAGGTGGGTGACCCTATTTCATTTTGTTGCTGCTGCTTAGTTCTATGCTTGGTGGGATGGTATTGCGGGTGGTGTTTTCTACGATGTCGGGCTTGAACTACGAACGCATTGAAATTAAGATTGGTGGGTGGCCCTAATTTGTTCTGTTGTTGGCGTTTAGTTCGTGGTGGGGTAATGACGTGGAAATACTGGGATACCCGTGTTTGGAGATGTGTGGGGGAGTCTTCGATTCAGAATCTCTGGACAGGTTGTGTTTGGTGCTACGAATTGATGTGTTGTGTATTTTGGTTAGTGTTCATTGGAAATTCCCGTCATCTGGAATTGGTACTATGTACTTCGTGTATGTAAGGTGTTGTACGTGGGCTGGTGGTTGGTGGGAATAGAGATTGTCTTCGTGGTAGGGTTGGTGCTGTGCTAGGGTAAGGAGTGTGGGGTGGGAATAGGGACTGCTTTTGTAGTGGGAATAGAGATGGGACTTCTTTCGTAGTGGGATAGATACTGCTTTAGTAGCAGGGCTGGTGTAACGTTAGGGTAAAGAGTGTGGGAATAGAGATGGGACTGCTTTCTTAGTGGGATAAATACTGCTTTCGTAGCTGAGCTGGTGTCGCGTTAGGGTAAAGAGTGCGGAGACCGTGTGTGCTCCGCGCTCCTGGTGGGGCAGGACAACCTGTCGTCCCTGTTTTTGACTATCTTGACCATGTAATTGCCTTGGGCACTTGGCTGCTATGCAGCGACAATATTGGCCATTAGACACCGCCATGKGGGGTTGGGGGGGGGGGGGAGGTGCAGTGATTGGCCATTGCCCGGCGCTAGCACCGCCGATTTCCCCCATCGGCAATGCCTGCCCACCCGTTGTCACCGTGATGAGGGACTGGTACAGCCTTGCTCTCGCACCACAGCAATGGTGCAAACCTACCCCGTGGGCTGGGGAGAGATCCGGTTTACTATAAATAGACTAGTGAGAGGATGAGATAGATGCGCCAAGAAAGATGAAATAGATTGAGAGAAGAATATAGATTATGAACCCGACTGTTCACAGCTTGCTTGAGAGCATCATTCCGCATGCATACATGTCAACACACGTACAAAATGGCTTCACACAAAACCAGATTGAGATAAGATAAGAACCAAGTAGCGCAGCTTATATTATCAATGTCACTTAATACAAAGAGTATCACGAGTTCCAGAGATCAGCGCCAACAAGAGATAGTCCCCCTCGTCATACAACAACATGGGATCTGGCTCAGCCAGCATCCTCCTTCATATTACAGATGTGGCGCCAACAGGTAAGTATCCCCCATATCCAAACTCACTTCCTGTCTTCTCTCTCTCTTGATCTCTTCTCTCTCTCTCTAGAACTATATCTTGGTTCTCTCACCTCACTCTACATGCACACTCTCACCTACAAAGATCTACTTTGAATGTCACTCACTGATATCCTACTTACTAACTCTCTACTACTAACATAAGTTGGCGCAGCTATGGCTCCTTTGCAGCCAGCGCCCAACCTCCCTTCTTCCTGGCACAACTCTCCTTCAGCCAGCGCCTCTCCCAGCACTATAGCGCACAAGTGCCTCAGCACTTCCACGCCTCAATGCCTATGGGAATTTGTCTTGTGGGGAGGCAGTCTCGTTTCTTATAGTGCTGGCCTCCCCAAACGAGGTCTGAATTCTGTCTGTCTTGGGTCTTTCCCAGTCCCAACCTCTATGGAATGTGTCCCAGACTCTTTTCCTTCAAGGGTTGCTGCTGCTGCGGCCTGTAAGCCTCAATTTCGGACTGCCTATCTGTATCTAGACTTTCCCTTTGACTCGAATCTGGACTGAGACTTAACTCTTTGACTTATTTTTAGACGGACACATCTTTTGCACGAACAGATACTTTTACTGCATGAACAGACACATTGACTGCACGTACAGACACATCCCTGCATGAATAGACATGACTTGCGCACCCCCTGGATGAACAGATGTGACCCAAACATTTAGATATTGCAACTATTCGTCCAGGGGCACAACTGTGTCCTTTGCTAATGTCTTTTGCTTTAGTTAGGATGTGACCTTTGACTTAGAGAACATGTCTTTTGACTTGCTTTCAGGAATTGGGCTCTGGGCGAGAGACCCCAATATGCTGCTTTCGTCAATCAGGGGTTGCATCGGGTAAATACCCTTTTACTCTCGCCGGCCTAGATTCGAAGTCCTCTGAGAAAATCTTCATCTATCAATAATACTTATTCCTCTTTTAGCTCTTTCATACGCTATACAATATGAGGTGCAGACTCAAGTAAATTTTCTTTTGTAAACCAACGATTTTCACTTGGATCTTGATAGGCGAATCTTACTTTATATTGTCGTTGGGGTCTGCCTCTTCGTCCGGTTTGGAAAGTACTTTCGGCAACAATCTTATCTACATCGTATTGTCCATCCATACTAGGAGGTATCGCCGATCTGCGACTGGGAAGCAACTCGTTTGTCACGCAAGGTAGAAGCTTTGAGGCGTGAAATACCGGATACGTATGTAAATGTAGAGGAATTTCAACTACATAAGAAGGTCCATCTACTTCTCCAATTACATCAAGAATTTGCCAAGGTCCTCTGTAGGCGGGAAGTAACTTCAGAGAAATGTTCTCCTTAAGAGCAAATTCTTTGGACTTAACCCATACCAAATCACCTACAACGAATTGAGATGGTCTTCTATGCTTATTTGCCTGTTCCACCATTTGGTGTTGTGCCTTGACTATATTTTCTTTTACCTTTTCAATATCTCGCTGATACTGTATTGCAAATTCACTTGTTCCTAGAGGAAGCTTATATACTTGATCCGGATTTAAGCGATCAATGAGTCTACGAGGTCGCCATCCCAAATGCAGTTCCATTGGAGTCCTGCATGTAGACAGGTGAGCAAAGTTGTTATAGGCACTAGGAACTTTGGGCAAATGTTCATCCCAGTCAATCTGGTCGGAACGGATGTACATGCGCAATGTCTGCTGCAAAATCTTATTCATTTGCTCAGTCTGGTCGTTTGTCTCATGGTGTCTATCTGAGGACATAGTTAATTTAGAGCCATCGACATTCATGAGTTATTGCCATTGTTCACTGGTGAAACGTGAATCTCTGTCACTCACAATCGTTAAGGGATGTCCATAATCCTTTACCCAATGGTTAAAAAATTCTCGGATTACTAATTCAGTCTTAGCTTCCGCTGGTAATGCTACGAATATAGCATACTTACTAAATCTGTCAACAATAACCATAACTTGCGTTTTTCCATTCCTGCTTTTCACCTTGGTATCCATAAAGTCAATCGATACAGAGTCTCCTAGACCTGTTGGAATTGGCAAAGGCTTAAGTAGTCCAAGGGGAGGTTGCGTTGTGCTCTTGTTTCTTTGGCACACTTGGCAACCTTGCACATAGGCAATGCAATATGCTTTCATGCGAGACCATGTGTAGGAACGCAACAGACCTGCATAAGTCTTCTTTCAGCCGAAATGACCTTTAGTATCATGACATTCCTCCAAGATCAAGCTTTTGATCTCTTCCACCTTTGGAATGCAAAGCCTGTCATGCACGTCTGTTTGTTCAAACAACAGTCCCTGTGTAACTCGGTAGTTAGGAAACTCCTGTGACACTTCTTGCACACGTTTAATCATAGCGCCATAGACAGGATTTGTGGAATACGCATGTCTAATTTTATCTTGTAAGTCGGTGCTCATATATAAATATGTCACGACGGCACCGAAAAAGTCAGATCTTCGACTTAGCGCGTCAGCTACAACGTTGTACTTACCCTTGACTGGCTTTAACTCAAAGTCATATTAATCGATTTCGGCGGCCCACCTAGTCAACTTAGGTGTCATCTGCACCTGCGTTTTGAGCCAGCGAAGCGTCTCATGATCTGAGTACACTTTAAAGTGTCTTCCTAGGAGATAGTGTCGCCAATGATCGAGAGTCTCATGAAGAGTATAAAACTCTCTCTCATACGTGGAAACGGCGACCTTCTCATTAGGCAGTCGTCGGGACATAAATTCTACAGGTCTGTATCCATTCCCATCATCTTGCTGAAGTACAACACCTATCCCGTAATGACTGGCATCGGTTGTGACGACAACGGGCGAAGAAGGATCAGCAACTTTCAAAACCAGGTAGTTGATTAGACATTTCTTCAGACGTTTGAATGAAGCCGTACAATCTGAATCCCACTTCCAGATGGTTTCTTTCTTAAGCAATCTTCGAAGGGGCGCAACAATTATCGTGAAGTGTTTAATGAGCTTTCGATAATAATTGGCTAGCTCAAGAAACGACCGCAACTCAGTCAAAGTGCGGGGGTTTGGCAAATCTCTAATGGCTGCAATTTTTGAATCTTCCGGTTTGATACCATCACCATCAAGCACATGCCCTAAATACAAAACCTGACGCTTAGCCCAATCACACTTCTTCGGGTTTAACTTCAAATTTGCTTCACGCAACTTATTTAGCACAAGTCGAAGGTGCTCGCAATGTTCTTTTAAATCCTTACTAAAAATCAGAATATCATCGAGATATATAACCATAAATTTATCAAGCTATTCGTGAAAAAGCTCATGCATTGTTCTTTGGAACGTTAAAGGTGCATTCGTAAGATCAAAGGGCAACACCACGAACTCATAATGCCCGTACCTTGTTCGAAAAGCAGTCTTGTATTGGTCTTCTGGCTCTAGCTCAATCTGATGATAGTCAGACTTCATATCAATCTTAGTGAAGTACTTGCTACCCTGCACTCGATCCAACAAATCATCTATCCTTGGTAATGGCTCGACATTTTTTACTGTTATATCGTTCAGTCTTCTATAATCTACACACATGCGTACCCCGCCATCTTGCTTTGGTACGAATAACACAGGCGCACCATAGGGAGAAGAGCTAGGTCTGATCCACCCCTTTTCCAACAACTCGTCAAGCTGGGTTCGCAGTTCATCCAACTCTTTGTGTGACATCCTATAGATAGGTCCCTTAGGAATCGAACTTCCTGATATAATTTCAATGCAATGTTTGATTGGTTGTTCTACCACATCGCTTGGGGCCTCTACCACGTCTGCGAACTCTTTCAAAATCTTTTCAATTTCAGGGGATTTTGCTTCTTCTTTAGCTTCACCCTTTCTAGTTGGGCGCACATATGCAACGGAAACTTGATCATACAAGTTATACTTTTTCACATGGCGAGCGAACGCGGGGGCACTCATACAACAATGAGCTAAGTTGCTTTCTTTACATGATTCATGAAAAAGGCGGATTCTCTTCTTTCCACCTTGCGGACTAAGGAGCCAATACTCATGGTCCCGCATCTTTATGTCCGCATTTGCAGCTTCACCCCAATCCATACCTAAGAGAATGTCAAAGGGAAAATTATCTTTCACCAAGAGAGTCAGAGAGTGGAAAACGCGTTCCACCTTCCCCTCTGCTTCGAGTTGGAAGTATACCTTAACCCCTTCAACATATTTGTCCATCATAGTTACTGTACTATTAGCTAACTTACTTACCACGGGCTCATCTAATTGCTTAACCTTTAGCCCGAGTCGCAACTTTTGCAAACCTTCCTTACTTATATAACTGCATGTAGAACCACTATCTATCATTCCTCCAGCTCTTATTTTATTAACTTCAAGATCTGCAATTATTAGCTGTCTTTTTTGTCTTTTCATTTCAGTCCAGGCTTGGCGACGAGCGGCCAACTCATCACCCACGCCAGCGAGGGATCCATCTAGAGAGATGCATACACTTGCCACCTCTGGACAGGGTACTAGATGGGGACTGTCTACCTCTTCAGTTTCTGCCAGTGGGACCTTCGAATGGGAGGATTTTTTTTTTCCAACACCCGAAGTCCTGGTAGAGGCAATTGAGACCTCTACTGGTTGTTCCCTTTTGCCATCCTATAGTCAGGACAATAAGGAACAATGTGGTCGGGGTCCCCACATTTAAGACACTGGTCTGCAACTTTCCTTTCCTGCCAAACCTTTTCTATAATTCCCAGTTTCTTCCAAGGTTTCCCTTCGGGTAGACCTGGATGAGGTGGGTATGGCGTATCCCACTTATTGTACCAAGTACCTCTTCCTCTTCCCGAGGCAAAATTGTAACCACGGCCACCTTGCGAGGGACCACTGCCCCTTCCACCCACGTAGTAGCTACCTTCGCCACCACCTCTCTGGGTACCGGGTCCTCTTCCACCCGTCTGCGGCCTCCTCTTCCTCGACCACGTCCTCTTCCTTGTCGTCCTCCCCGCGGGCTGCAACGGCTGCGGAACTCCCCTCCTGAGCTACCAACCCGTTGGGTCCTTCCTCAAGACCATAGTCTATTTGGTCCCAAGAAAATGATTCGACACCTCCTTCTTCAAAGGTCAGAAGGAGGTTGTCCTTCCCAGGTATTGACCTTGAGATAGTGCGGTTTTGCCATTTCTTTCCCGCCTGCAGATTTTTCTAATAATGACAATAATTGGCCTCAGCAAAGAAGCCATCATGATCTAATCCAATCTCGCTGAACTTTTCATATGTCATCCCCTCCTCTTTGGTACGGGGATACAACTGAGTTCGGACGGGGTCGGGTAGTGCGCGTGCAAAGCTGTTCAAAATTTGAGTCGGGGTCAGTCCATGTTCACTGCATTGTAGTAGTTCATCCATGGTCGCTTTAAGCGCTGAAGTATTTTTTCACTTCCTATCGGGAAGGTTCAATATTAGTATTTATGTCCTTCGTGCTAAGTTCTTATCTTCAAACCTTTCCCTGACATCTTTGAGAAAGTCCTCGATGCGAGTTTGTTGAGAGTATTCTACCATTGAACTGCAACCTACTTCTTTTTGTAACGAAATGGCGAAGTTCATCGCATCGCTGGCCATGCACGAAGTGGCCATCAGAACTCTATCCCAATATAAAATTCGTTGTCCATAGACATAGGACTCGACTGCCGCCATCCAATGTAACACACTTCCCTCCTTCTTACCCGTGTAAGTCCATGAAATTTTGACTTTAATCTTATTACTTGGTCCTGCTCCTTCTTCTCGCAGCACCCCCTTTCCTTTTCTGTCTCCATCACCTCCATCCCCGTCTCCATCATCGCCTCCTCCTCCACCGCTGCCTTGAACTATCCTTTCAATTACGGCCGAAGTAAAGTTCTGGGTCATGTGGTCCTCCAATTTTTTAATGTAAGATTGAATGTGTAAATCTACGTCTTGGGCGGACTTTTGCAGAAAAGTATTCCAGGCACCGTTTAATTCGTATTGATGGCTTTCAACCTTTCGCAGGGTCCGGTTCATTGCGGCTACTTCTTGCTTGGTATGAAGGACGGTTTCCGTCAGGAGAGCAAGTTTTTCTTCGGTTGCTTCCTGTTTGTCTTTTTGTGCTTGCATTTCACTTTGCAGCCTTGCCCCCTCTGCTTGTAATGTTTTTCTTTCGTCAAGTTTTTACCGCTTTGCTGCTAACATTTTACTATGCAGCTCGATGCGTTTTTCTTCAAGCATGAGATCCTTTTCTTTTTTGTCTGTAACGGTAGCTCGTCTTGCAACGAACGCGTCCCTCTCTTCCTCTGTTTCCACAAGCCTGTCGCCGGAATATGCATACTGGTCGTACCAGTCCAGCGGTTTAACAAACACTTCGCCACCTGTCTGACTACTCGCTGGCCTATCAGTCCACCTTCTGAGCAGTCTGTCACCACCTTCCTCAACCTCTTCTTCTTCTTCAATAGTCTGTAACTCTTCTTTCAATTCTTGCCTTGACTTTTCTTTTAACTTATTCTTCAAATCTTCTTCTTCTATCTCGGCCTTCTTCTTCATTTTTTCTTCTTTCTTTATCTTTCTTTCTTCTTTCTTCTTTTTCTTTTCTGCCTGCCGATGATCAATTTCAGCCTGCTCAGCAGGTGTGGGCCCTAACTTAACTACTCCTGAGCGCATCATTATTCTGGATGCGCATACTCTTTCAAGGCCCAGTGGAAAAAAGATGTGGAACAGCGGGCCCAACAACACAGAAAGGGCAATCAAGCCCTGCATCGGAAAGTCGTCCACCATGATGAGACTTAACACAGGGAACCCTCCACAGGTCCCACAAGGGAGGCCTCCCAACTAATCCTTAAACTTCTCTAAGTGGATGTGGATGGAATAAAACAACTTTGCTTTGTCTTTTTTTTCTTTTTTTCTTTTTTTGAACTCTGGGTGTTGCTGTTCCAATAATAACGAATTTCAGAACTGGAATACACCTTCTTTTTTTTTCTTTCTTTTATCTCCCTATACTGATTCTGTCTGTCTGTCCTCTTGCGCAGGTAGGCACTGGAGTGATTACTCGATCAGGTACCTAGGCAACACTTCAATCACACTTATCTTCTGCTCAGTTTGATTAGACCCTGTACCTTGCTTGTATTCTGACATGGCAAATTGCCACCACCTCCCAACGTGCTCCTATCTTGACTACAATGTAGACATCAAACTAGAGGGTAGGAGACAGAAGGACTCTGATCACTCTGGACCCTAACGTGACAAGATCCTTTGACCTCAACCATCCAGACTACAGACCCTGTGACCCGATTTGACAGCAGTTGCAACGACCCCAGAGAGGATAAGGAGTAGAGGTACACACACATGCAGCCAGGGAAGGGGAAAAAGGTGCTTCTCTCTTTCACAGCGAACGTCGATGAAGACTCCTCGTCGCTCCGCACTCCATGCTCAAGGTAAGTATCACTTCTACCCCTTCCCCTTCCTCCTACTCCTCTCCCATATCCCTATCCACCACCTCTTCCACCATCGTTAGCATCATCAACAAGCCAGCGGTCTCTTCTCCTTCTCGCCGGCCTTGCTTATGCCAGCGCAGTGAGTACAACAAGTATCTGCTCTGATACCAGAATTGCAAGGAACCCGACTGTTCACAACTTGCTTGAGAGCATCATTCCGCATGCATACATGTCAACACACGTACAAAATGGCTTCACACAAAACCGGATTGAGATAAGATAAGAACCAAGTAGCGCAGCTTATATTATCAATGTCACTTAATACAAAGAGTATCATGAGTTACAGAGATCAGCGCCAACAAGAGATAGTCCCCCTCGTCATACAACAGCATGGGATCTGGCTCAGCCAGCATCCTTCTTCATATTACAGATGTGGCGCCACCAGGTAAGTATCCCCCATATCCAAACTCACTTCCTGTCTTCTCTCTCTCCTGATCTCTTCTCTCTCTCTCTCCAGAACTATGTCTTGGTTCTCTCAACTCACTCTGCATGCACACTCTCACCTACGAAGATTTATTTTGAATGTCACTCACTGATATCCTACTTACTAACTCTCTACTACTAACGTACGTTGGCGCAGCTATGGCTCCTCTGCAGCCAGCGCCTTGCCTCCCTTCTTCCTGGCGCAACTCTCCTTCCACGCCTCAATGCCTCAGCACTTCCACGCCTCAATGCCTATGGGAATCTGCCTTGTGGGGAGGCAGTCTCGTTTCTTATAGTGCTGGCCTCCCCAAACGAGGTCTGAATTTTGTCTGTCTTGGGTCTTTCCCTGTCCCAACCTCTGTGGAATGTGTCCCAGACTCTTTTCCTTCAAGGGTTGCTGCTGCTGCGGCCTGTAGGCCTCAATTTCGGACTGCCTATTTGTATCTAGACTTTCCCTTTGACTCGAATCTGGACTGAGACTTAACTCTTTGACTTCTTTTTAGACAGACACATCTTTTGCACGAACAGACACTTTTACTGCATGAACAGACACATTGACTGCACGTACAGACACATCCCTGCATGAATAGACATGACTTGCGCACCCCCTGGATGAACAGATGTGACCCAAACATTTAGATATTGGAACTGTTCGTCCAGGGGCACAACTGTGACCTTTGATAATGTCTTTTGCTTTAGTTAGGATGTGACCTTTGACTTAGAGAACATGTCTTTTGACTTGCTTTCACGAATTGGGCTCTGGGTGAGAGACCCCAATATGCTGCTTTCGTCGATCAGGGGCTGCATCGGGTAAAGGCCCTTTTAATTACTTAAAAAAAAAAAAAAAAAAAAAAGCATGCTCTACCAAAGGGAGTTGCTGCCCTCAACAAACAAGGCCATAGGAAATAAAAAAAGAAAAAAAGGAAAAAAAGCCCAAGGGACTTTGGACGTGAAAGCAGCCGGATACAGAACATTGCGCACATATGCCCTTCCAAAGGCGGTAACAGGCCTCAGCAAAACATGGCTATAAAAAAAAAAAAAAAAAAAAAAAAAACAGCAACAACTCTTTGGACGTAAAGGCAGTTGGATACAGAATCTTGCGTATATGTGAGAGTACCCCGTTGGTTGCAAGTGTCAGCTGTCCGTGGAAAGCTCCCTGCCTCATTATCAGGGCACTAAAACTAAATTAGAAGAAAAAAAAAAAAAAAAAAAAAAACGAAACTATAGATGATTCCTTCGTGCACCTCCTTCGTGACGTTTTTTTTTTTTTTTTTTTTTTTCCGGGAAAAGGTATAGAATCCCTTATTCAAAGTATAAACTTTGAGGCCGTGAGCCTTCCGGTAGCGCTCTTGCTGCGCTAATTCATGCGCTAATTTTGTGTCAGCGGAATAGCGGGCGATAGGAGTCGTATCGGCACTACCCGAAGTCTCAAGGCCAGGGGGACGCGGCGATTGACGCGATAGCGTTCTTAGTGCGCGCCTTCGGCTGTCGGGGCCGATCCGGTTTCTCGCGTGGTCACCACCATGATGATCTCGTGGGCATCCTGAGTTATCTTGCTCGATACTTTCCGAGCAACCTCCCGGCGGTGAGGAAGATTAACGAAGGTAAGCCGGCTCCATGAGTGTGTCTTAAGTCGTGTACGTGAGATATACGTGTTTTTCGTGTACGGAGCGTTGGGGTGTACGCTTGAAGGCGTCCACCTGTAGATGAGGGAGTCGATGGAAGAAGGATCGAAGTAGTTTACTACCAGCTGGTAAGTAAATTCATCAGAGCAGAGACGCAGGAGGTAGAACTGCTCTCAGTTGAAGTCAAAGGAAGAGAAGTGATGGCGGCTTCAAGTGAAGGGGCCCGTAACAGCAAAAGAAGTGATCGCTCCCCGCCTCGGGGAGAGATCCCTGTTTCGGAACAAGATCGGGTGAGGATGCTGATTGCGAAATGTTACGAGGAAGGCATATTTCCGGAACGTCTAAAATAGGGCCACTTCATTCAAGAGAACGGAGCGAAGATTTTTGTAGTGGACAAGCGAGTAGGAGAACAAACCACGAGGTGGCTGAAGGAGCGCACCGTAACCGTAATTTTTCAAGGAGAGGCGAGGTCACTTCCGGCAAGAGTGCATGAAGATTTGATAAGAGCTTACGAAAACGGATGGACAAGAGCGCGCACGTTTCCAAGACCTGTCAAGAGAGGGCGAGTGCATCCAGAGGGTCCGAACGTAACTTCCTACGTGGCGATGTTAAGAGAAGTGGCGCAATGGATGATCATTAAGGGTGAAGACTCTGTGATCATCCGGGAAACTGCCTACAAAATGGTCTTTAAGCCATGGATGACTCGACTTGAGCTTGAAGAAAGAAGACGAGTGGAGGACGTCTCTAAATTCTGTGTCACTGCGCTGAGAGTACCATTGAGGGGGATGTTCCCTATCGTGGATGCGATTGAGCAATGTATGGGAAGGATAATCAAAGCCATCCTTCCTCAACCGGATGCCTGGAGACCAAAACTCATGAACATGAAGTTTGAGTTGGTCCTCGAGGCGGAAGGTGCATTCAAACCTATTCTTCCCCTTCGACTCGATGACGGAGAAACGGTGAACATTGAGTTGGCCTGCAAACACACTCCTTGGTGTGATAAATGCAGATGGTGGTTCCACACGGCAACTGATGGCTGCCCGAAACTCGAGCAACAGGATGATGGCCAGGGGTCCCAGCCAGCCGCAGCTGACAACTTCTCAAGTCGCAACAGGCAAGAACCGAGTCAAGGTGCGTTTGGTGGAATCCACGATGCAGCAAAAGATCCACCGATGGAGATACCGGCCAGGATGGTGGCGGAATCCTCAGCAAGAGCTGCTTCGGGATTTCGTCCACAACAGGCCACTAGTGCGGCCCGACATCCGAGAGTTTCGGGTGAAGGGCAAAGCGGGGGCCAAGGGATCTCAATCGGTCGCAACATGGCAACTCCAATACATCAGCAACACCATGCGCCGTTTCAAGGATGGAACACGGGTGGTCCAAGCCCGAGCGGTCAGGGGGGCACATGGCAGCCACCAGACGATCAAGCGTGGCATGCAGTTATCCTGGAAGCAGCCAGTCAAATAACAGTGGATGTGTTGGCTCAAAATTCAGGGTGCCCTGGAACTAGAGGTGCAAATAACGGAGCAGGATCCTCCGGTGGAAGGACGGAGGTACGAGAGCTTGCGATAATACCGAAAGGCGAGCTTATTGGGAGAGAAGAACGAACAGAAACGGAACACCTTTTGGGGGAAAGAAAAGTGAGGGGCGATGGAATACGTCGGGGCGACCAGGGGATGATGGTAGGAGGGGATCGAGCCTTGGTGGTGCATCATTCGGACGTGGAAGATGATCAAGACGTAGAGGACGAGGAAGATGACGAAGGGTCACCACGGGGCATCCATGAAGGCGCGCCGTCGAGAGAGCGAGGTGGCCTCCAAATGGAGGACAACCTGTTATTACCGTTCGTCTGCACCCTTCAGGGGAACGAGATTTTTGTACTTGGCCTTTGGTCAGTGGAGGACAAGTATTCTATCCCGGCCTGCCATGTTGTTGAGATCCCGTCGCATCAGTTCGTAATTATGAAGGTTGGACAGTTGTTTGCAGAGAGATTCGTCTTCAGAATGTTCCCTGACGATCCCCCAGCACGCTTGGTGGTAGACTTACCAGGAGGGTGCAAGGCGCGCTTTCCAATTCCAATTATCGATGCTAGAATCCCACCAGATCAGTGGAGTAATATAGCGTCGGTAGGTCTGGTAGGGATCCCTCTTCGTCTGTTTTTACAGGACCCGAATGAAGAACTTGACAGACTGTCAGTTGAGCCTGGCCTCACAACAAGATTTTTGTCTTGGCTGAATGGAGAGCTGCAAAGGAGGAATCTCCTCCTACTTCGCAGAAATCCTCAGCGGTTGCTGGTCAGTGGAGTAATATAGCGTCGGTAGGTCTGGTAGGGATCCCTCTTCGTCTGTTTTTACAGGACCCGAATGCAGAACTTGACAGACTATCAGTTGAGCCTGGCCTCACAACAAGATTTTTGTCTTGGCTGAATGGAGAGCTGCAAAGGAGGAATCTCCTCCTACTTTGCAGAAATCCTCAGCGGTTGCTGGCCAGACTATTTGTTGGCACCAGGACAAATCCAATACTCAGCCCACCCGACAGGAGGTGATGGACAGAATTAAGGTAGCAACTTGGAATGTGCAGGGGCTGGGTGATACGAACGGGAAGCATAAAGGAAGAAGGGTGAAATCTTGGATTCACAAAGAAGGGATCGATATTATGCTTATTCAAGAGACTAAATTGTCAGAGGTAAAACTGGTCCAAATGAAAGATTGGTGGTCTGGTCCCCAACTCTGGTCCCCGACACGAGGGAGCAAAGGGGGAGTAGCAGTTCTCATCCACAGTCGGTTAGATGTGGGAGTCATTGATTGTGATAACGACATTTGGGGCCATTGATCGTAGGTGAAACTGAGCGTTGGTTCAGAAGATTGGGTTTTCGCGTCTATTTATGCCCCCAACGATGGTCTGGATAGAATCGAATTTATAGAGCTGCTTTCTTGAAAGTTGCCAAAATCGGACCATCTTATTGTAGGAGGGGACTGGAATATGGTCAGCAGACCCAGTCTGGATTCCGAAAAAGGGGAAAGTATGAAGAGAGGCCGAAGAACTCTCCTGACGTGGGCAGAGAGATGGGGGCTGCTTGATGTATTTCGGGAAATGAATCCGCAGGAAGCTGGTTTCACTTGGTTTGGAACGGCACCGCAAACGACACATGTCAAGAGGAGACTAGACTTCTTTCTAGTTTCTGAGACGCTTGCCGGCAAGGTCCAAACAGTGAGTACCAAGGCAGCCTCCACTTCGGACCACAAACCTGTCTTAATGACAGTACATTCAAGGGAACTCAATGAAAGGGGTCCGGGTTATTTTCAATTGAACACAATGTTGTTGGAAGACAAAGGTATAGGTGAATGGGTACAGTCCTTCTGGACAGATTGGGAAGAGGTGAAGGACAACTTTGACAGCAGAGCGGATTGGTTGGATACTGGTATCAGAATCATTTCAAGCAAACTCGCAGTGTTCTCTGCAATCGCTACTTACCTGAGAAACAAAGAGGAAGAAGACTGCAGGAGGAGAGTGGAAGAGGCCGAGGAGCGTATGGCAGAGCACCCAATCTCGGAAGCAGTATGGGCAGAGGAGCGAGCACAACATCAACAAGACTGGGCGACATATTTTAAAGACATCCTGACCTCTCGCTCTCAGTTTGAGGACCCGAACACGGACCTATCTTATCACTCTACTCTATGGGACTCATTAGAGGTGGCATTATCAGACCTAGCTAAAGCGGAGCTAGAGAGGGCTGTCTCAGTTGAGGAACTTGCAGCCACACTGGGCACAGTTGCAAAGGGTAAGGCTCCGGACGATGATGGGCTTCCCATGGAGTTTTATAAGGCCTGTTGGGAAACATTGGCGCAGGATCTAGTTCTGATCTACAATGAAGTCCTCCAGGGCGGTAAGCTGGGACCTACGATGACCAGGGGAATAATTACCCTACTGTACAAGAAAGGGAGTCGGAGCGAGATTAGGAACTGGTGTCCTATCTCGCTGCTGAATTTCTCTTATAAACTGTTGGCCAAGACCTTTGCTAGCAGGCTAGGGAAGTACTTACCCGGGTTAGTAGGAATGGATCAGGGTGCCTTCGTGAAAGAAAGGCAGGTCGATCTTTGATAACCTAGCAACTGCAATAGAGGCCCTGGAAGTAATTGAAGATCGGAATCAGGATATGGTGGTGTTGATGCTGGATCTCGAAAAGGCATACGATAGGGTCAGTTGGCCTTTCATGATGACAACTCTGAGGAAGATGAACTTTGGAGAAGCCTTCTGTAATGCAGTAAGGGCGTTATATTTTTTGTTCCTCGGCCGCGGTACAAGTGAATGGTCATCACTCGGAGTCGTTTAGCCTGTCGAGATCACTCAGACAGGGCTGTCCTTTGGCCCCGCTCCTCTTCGTGCTGCAGTTAGAGGTGCTTCTCCACGACATTAGGAATCATCCCCTGTTGGAACGACTGAGATTACAGAGTGGAAAGGATTGCCATGTCAAGGCATTAGCAGACGACTCGCTGGCTTTATCGAAGAACACAGTGACTTCCCTGGAAGCCCTGAAACAATGTCTGAGGAGGTATGCAGAGCTATCGGAAGCGGCCGTGAATTGGAATAAATTGATCTTCTTCCTCCTGCAGGACTTCCAACTGTCAGTGAATTGGGGAATGTGCAGAGTCCAGACAGGGGAAACCGAGCGTTATCTCAAGGTTCAACTAGCACTAGACAGTAGAGCCGAAGCCCAGTCATTAGTCCTGCAAGAGAAGGTGAAAAGTAGAATTCGTAGTTGGGGATCTGCACCTCATCTATCGTTGGTTGGTAGGGTCTTGACAGTAACGGTGGCTGCTTTTTCGATCCTGTGGTAGGTGGCAAAGGTTCGGAAGTTGGAAAAGCCTCTGGTGAAAAGGGTCAAGGCGACAGCGAGAAGGTTTATATGGAAACCCAGGGCGGAGGAAGGCCAAGGGTACATCCCAAAGGTTGCCTGGCACACCCTCTCTGCCCCCAGAAACAAAGGTGGTCTGGGCCTGATTGACCCAGAGTCTCAGAACCGGAAGCTTCTCACAAAATGGATAGCCAAGGTGGCAGCAGCAGAGCAAGAGACAGACTCGTGCCTACTAGCGGAGGAGCTGCTATGCGAGCAATGGGGCTTGTCAAGGTCATCAGATGTGTGGGTGGCCATCACGATTCAATCCTTCTTGAACAAAAGGATTAAGTCCAGATTTTGGAAGGACATAATCCTAGCCTGGCGAAGCTGCAAACCGGATCAGGCGGCAAAACCAAGTTCAAAGAACGAAGTGTTGAGACAACAATTATTCGAAAACCCAGGACTGCGGAAGGCAGATGGGAAGCCGTTCAGCGCCTGCAACAGGCCAGGCTCATTCGGATGCAAGTGGATACAAAGGGGAGTTTCCACAGTTAGAGATATTTGGGATGAGATTCTGGGGCAGTGGAGACATCCGGCGTCGCTGAAGGAGTCACTCAGCATGCTGCCCCTGCAGGAGGAGAGACTGAAGGAATCATCAATGCAGTCCCCGAAGACTGGTTTCAATTGCTGAGTCCGGAGCACATACCAAGCACAAGAACCTGGTACCGTAAGGAAAGCAATGATAACACAGAATTCTTGAAGCTGGAAGCATGGGACACGATGATCCCACGCAAATGTACTATGTCTGTCCACGAAAAGGAGGTGAGGGGTAACCCGGAGCTGAAAAGAATAGGTGAGATACCTAGTTACGGGCTAGCCAACCTTCAGGAAATAAGAGTGCCAGCGTTGGAACAGAAAGAAGGGGAGCCCCCGGTCTCAGGCAGGTTGGTCACAGGAGGGGCCCCGCTCAGTGTGTTGCGTAACGATCAGAAAGGACGTTGCTCTCTTCCTTATCTACCCTCTTCGTTACTTCTTACCGTGAGGAAGTGATTTCTGTCTTGAGGGTCCTCTCGATGTGAGGTGTCGCGAGCGCTCAACCTTGAGAGTCGACATTCTTCCTGGGCAGCAAGGTGATGGGAGACGGGCGAAGCCTCTGAAGGGCCCTGGACGAAGCACTCGGGTCACAGTCACCATGCCAACCCGTTGGGACTAGTACACGCATGCTTTGCCGCAAGTCCTTGGTTTTACTGCTTGCCCAATAGAGGTCATGCTGACTCATGCAGGGCATGCCAGCCCTTTGACAGACGCTTACCAGACCGTCTTTAAACATTCTGGCTGGGGACTCGGAATTGAATCTGGTTGTGATCATCGTTCTGTCTGCGACGTAAAATAATTCCTGAGGAGATGGGGGTTGTCCTTAAATCCCTCCTGATCAACTAGATCAACCGGGTGTACGGCTCGTTGCATGCGAGGGTAAATAAAGTGCAGGGGCTGACAGGTTCGACGTTGACTTGGCGCACAGGGGTGGGCCGGATTGCACACCTTCAGACACGCTGCTCAACCAGATGCTCAGGGCGTCGACACAAAGTGACCACTCAAAAAGGATACAGGGGGAGGGGGGGATTCCGGTAACTATTCGCAGTGGCAATCAACAGACAATCTGCCATCAAGCATACATCTCCAACAGGAGATGTTATTTTTATTTTTGATTATCTAGTTGTTACAGACTTGGCTAACAACTGACAGACAGCTACAGACAGACTGATGCAAGCACTAGTGAGGAGGAGTTGTTAGTGGACGACCGTAGGACTACTCGTGGGACTGCCCGTAGTCGACCCTTGACATTCTTGGAGTTAGGTCCAGGAGACGAGAGAAGATTGCGGAGAGAGGCTAGAGAGAGAGCGGCGACAAGGAGAGTGAGGGCAGCTGAGGATAGTGTCAGGACTAGAATTTCAGCTAACATTGGTGCAGCCATGGCTACTTCATCTACCATGTCGGAAACCTCTTCACAGTCCACTTCGTCAGGAGTCAGTCAGAGTGGTTCTCAGGGGTCCATTAGTTAGAGTGCTAGCTTGCGAGTCAACCAACAGACTCAACTCACGCCGGAGGATTTAGAAATCCGGAAAGCAGAATAACTTCAGGATGAGCTACAATGGCAGTTAGACGAGGCAACAGAGAGGAGAAGAAAAACAATCCTGAGAAAAGCTAGACTAGGTAGTCGAAGAGAGGAGCTAGGCCGACTGGAAGGACTAGATGAGGTGGCATTAGACCCTGTTGTTCATGTGCTACGTAATGCTTTACTATCGGTGGCAAAAGTGCAGAATGTCCAGCAGGAATTGCTGGCCGAATTGGTTGCAGGCCAGAAACAAATCCTGGCTGAACTTCGGGCTCCTCATACAATGATGAGGCATCCACAGTTTGTTGTAGTTCCCCCTGCAGGTGCGGGTCCTTCATCGATGTCGCAACACACAGGGCCAACTTTCTCTCTTATGTTTGGCATACCCCCTCCAGGTGGTTTAGTAGCAACTAGTGGTCTGGTTCATAGAGTCTCAGTCGTGCCATCTACGACAGTGGTTACTACAGTCCCACTTTCAAGCCAGGCTCAGGTTAGTGTGCAACAACCTGTTTCAGTGGCTATGCAACCGTTGCAGCAAGCCCCCGGGCCCATGCAGCCTATGCAGTAAATGCCTAAGATACCTTTGATGAGTCCCAAACCCTTCTTTGGTGATAGGAAGAAGGATGAGGATTTAGACACCTGGGTGAGGACTATGCCTACTTATGTGAGGCACAAGCTCACCAGGCCAGAGCAGGAAGTTGTAGTGGCTGCCTCCTTGTCAGAAGGGTCAGCAGCTCGCTGGTTGAATGGCTTAGTGCAGCAACAGGGCTACGGTCAAAACTTTGATGCTTGGGCACAGGCCCAGACATTGAAAGAGTTCGTACGGTCCGTATATAACAGGTGGCATGACCTGCAAGGGGCTCAGAAGGCCACCGATGCTATCAACAATCTTTGTTCCTGCAGGTTCAAGAATGTTAGAGAGCTAACGGACACCGTAGAACATTTACTCGTGATACCTGGTGTGTGTTTTGACCAGCAGGTTCTCCTGACAGATTACCTAAGGTGCCTACCTGCAGAGGTAAGGACCAAGCTGGTTGATGAGGCATATGTCGAACAACACATCTTTGATACTTTTAGTAAGAAAGCTTTGGACATAGAGGCAAAGTTGAGATCCGCGCATCAAGCATCTCATGATGGTAGGAAGAGACTTCCCCAAGACTTGAAGAAGAAGGGTCAGTTGATGTTTGTGGACCATGATGGTCAAACGACGAAGATAGAAGATTTCCCAGACCTTGGGGAGGTGACAGAGCACGATGGGGCTAGTGAGACTTCGGATGGGGGAGTCGTGACACCCATCAAGGAAAAGGCTAGAGGGACCAGGAAGAAGAAGGTAGTACGGTCCACGGGTCAGGGTGACCAAGGAACACCCGCATGGGTAAAACTTGGTTTAGAGTATGAGGTGTGGAGGGACCGAGTTGCTAGGGGCACGTGGATGAACTGTGGCAACTATGGCCACACGTCTCGAACGTGCCGAGGCAAGAAAGTCTTGACGAGGGTAGCCTCACCAACGGTGGTGGGACTTTCTTCGAACTCTGGCGGTGCTTCTGCGAGCACTTCGTAGGGAAACACCTCGGGCCAGTAGGAGTATTAGCCGCTCTTACTCGCGCTGAAGTGGTAACGTTGCCTTCCTCACTTCAGGCGCTGGCCAAGGCTAGAGACCCACGTATCGCCCCGCAGACACATTCGGACCCACCGACGCTATGTTCGAGAGATGTGTCTGAGGCCCTAGAGAAGTTAGAGACTGAGTGGTCAGGGAAGCACCCCAGGGACTCTTGGGCGATGATAAGTAGAGGTCCAAAGGGTGAACATTTTGTGGTAGAAGTTGATGTAGGTGGCCGAAAAGTGGGCGCCTTCGCGGACATAGGCTCTACACGAAATTTCATCAGTCGTGTTTGTGTGGATAGACTGCGTTTAGGGGACCAAGTGCAACGGCTTAGCAGAACTGTAGCTTCTACGCTGGCTAACAAACACCAAATGTTGGTAAAAGACTATCTCAAGGACTTAGTGTGCACCTTCTCCTATGGAGGAGGGGAAGTGAGTCATAAAATCTCCTTCCTGGTTAGCGACGAACTGCCCTTTGATATGCTCCTAGGTATGTACTACCTCGAGGTCTCCCAACCGCAGTTTGATTGGGATAGAAAGGTGTTGATTCACAAAATACATCTGTTATATTGCAGAAGTTTAAAACTAGCAGTCTGATAGAAAACTACGGGTGTATGTGTACATCATCTTTCTATAACTATTCTAAGCAGAATCGCGAGGAGGGTATGAACTTAGTCTTTGTCTCTAAGAAAGGGGAGACCGTTAAAACACCCCCAGAGATAGAATCAGTCGTCGCACAATATTCAGACCTTTTTGAGGAGCCCACAGGCGTGGTGGAAAGGGAGGTTGTCCATGCAATAGAGGTTGTCCCAGGTAGCAAGGTGCCTAGAGGACGAATCTATAGGATGTCTCCTGCGGAGTTAGATGAGCTTCGCCGCCAGCTCAAGGAGCTCACAGAGAAGGGATGGATACGGCCTAGTACCTCCCCTTACGGTGCGCCAGTCTTATTTGTCCCAAAGAAGGGAGGTCCATTAAGGATGTGCATTGACTATAGGGGTCTCAATGCCATCACCGTTAAGAACGCAGAGCCCCTACCCCGCATCGACGACCTCTTGGATAGAGTGCAGGGATGCCGGTACTTTACCACGATAAATCTGAAGTCCAAATACCATCAAATTGCTATTAGGCCTGAGGATCAGCACAAAACCGCAATATAGACTAGGTACGGTCTGTACGAGTTTGTGGTGATGCCCTTTGGACTATGCAATGCACCTGGTACGTTCCAGCACGCGATGAACAATATTTTTCATGACTACTTAGACAAGTTTATCATCGTGTACCTCGACGATATTCTCATCTTTAGTAGGGTTGTAGAGGAGCACGATGAGCAATTGAAAACAATGCTAGGTCTCCTAAGACCGCACCAGTATAAGCTTAACTTGTAGAAATGTGAGTTTGGTCGCACTAAGATCTTGTGCTTGGGTCATGAAATCTCAGCAGATGGATTGAGGCTGGATGATGCTAAGGTGGCCAGCATACGTGACTGGCCCAGACCTCAGACTGGTACTGAGGTCAGATCGTTTTTGGGGATGAAGGGCTACTATCGTCCGTTTGTGAAGAACTATGGTACTATAGCTTCCCCATTGACACATCTTACTCGACTGGACACCCCTTGGGAGTGGACTGAAGAGTGTGAGGCAGCCTGCAGGATATTGAAGTATGCCCTGACACACTATGAGGTTCTTAAACTTCCTGATCCTGATAAGTCGTTTGTCGTGACCACAGACGCCAACCAATATGGCGCGGTCCTTGCACAAAAAAAGGGGCCCAAGTTGAGACCTATCGAGTACATGAGCAAAAAGATGCCATCTAAGAAACTAGCGAAGTCCGCTTATGAGTGTAAGCTCTATGCCCCGTACAGAGCGCTGGTACATTAGAGACACTATCTCCTTGGCAAATTTTTCTACGTGAGATCTGACCATGCGACCTTGCATTGGATTAAGACACAACCAGTCCTCTCTGACGCATTGAAGCGATGGATTCAAGTGATAGACGTGTATAACTATCAACTTGATCCAATCAAGGGAGAGTACAACAAAGTGGTTAATGCATTATCTAGCCTGGCGGATTATCTGAGCGCACTAGTGACTGAATTTATCAAATCTAGCGACTTAACTCGATCATTGGTGGATGCCTATCAGCAAGATCCAGTTATGTCTGAGATCATCCGTAGATTCCAAGCAAAGGACAAAAAGACTTTGGACGAATTTACGATGGAGGACGGCTTGTTGTTTCTTGAGAAAGCAAGGAATCAAAGTTTGTGTGTTCCCACAACTTCCCAGTATTGAGTCGTTACGTAGTTTATTTTTAGGAGAATGCCATGATGCAACTGGTCATTTTGGCTACAAAAAGACATCAGCGAACTTAGCACAAAGATTCTGGTCACCCTCTATTATGCTAGATGCAAAATGCTATGTTGAAACCTGCAAGGTTTGCCAGAGGGACAAACCGAGGACTCAGGCTCCGCTTGGGCTGATCAAGCCCTTGCCGATTCCTGAAGGACCTGGTCAGAGTGTGTCCATGGACTTCATGGATACTCTTGTGACCAGTAAGTCCGGCAAAAGGCACATCTTCGTAATAGTGGACCGCTTTACTAAGAATGCAAGACTAATCGCTATGCCAGAAACAACTAAAACTGACCACGTCATCAAACTGTTTATGGATAATTGGGTACGTGATTTCGGTTTGCCTACATCTTTCGTTAGTGATAGGGATGTGAGATTCACAAGTGAACTGAGGCAGACTGGCAGTCAACCACTGTTTTTTTTTTTCCCCTCCAATTGTGCGAGGATCAGGGTCCTCGGTAGGCCTAAGGGCCCTGTTTGCAGCATTGCCCTCCCTAAGTGAAGGTGGAGGTGCCCGCCCTAAGAGAAGGCGGGCCTGACATATCGCAAGAGGCCCTCGACTGCCAATTTCATATTTGAGGTCCAGGTAGTTGCGACGCGCCAGTTGGTTGAGAGAAACTCAGGCCGGGCAACAAAGACATTTCCATGGCCCTCCGGGCTTTTCCAAAGAATGCAGGCCCTGGGCGTGATTCGCAGCCTCATACAGAGACAGTTGGGCGCCCAACCGAACGAGGCCCAGCAGCTTAGTAGCTGCTGTACACAGGCAGACTCCTGGGCCTTCCGGAGGCTTCTGGGCCCAGGCCAGGGCAGCCAGGCAGGGCAAGCAGGCCAGCGCTTTCCATAAAGGAAAGAGCTCTCCGCTGGCAGGCTCATTCGGTCACTTGCTGGCTGGCAGCAGCGCTGCTGGAGCGATTGCTCGTGGGCTGACTGCCGGCATTGGAGCAAGAGGCTGCGCACGTGCAGTCGTGTGTGGGAGCAGGGCGCTGCTGAGGGCAGCGCCATAGCCAGCCTCCATAGCGGGCTCGGCTTGGATACACAGTGAGGCGCAGGGGTGGTCTTTGGGTGCAAGAGAGTTCATGTGTGGGTGTTAAGTCAGGGAATGGCGAAGGATGATGACGATGATGATGTGAGGGCACTAACCTTGTATTGGCGATGGTCATCATATGGGCGACATCTTCAAGTACTTCGGGTAGCCGCTGATGTCAACAGTTGCATTGTCTATTATTAGGCTGATCGTAGCTGTGTAGGAGTAGGCTGGGCGCTGAGCGCCAAGTAGGAGTGTGAAGGGACTAGACTCTTGTGTTGCTGAAGGAGAGAGAAAGCTCTCCATGTTATAGGTTTTCAGTACTACGAACCTCCATTGGTGTATTATTGGTGCAATGCTGCTCTCTGGACACAGTGTGACTATTTGGCTTTTAATGTGATGGTGTAATCTAGATTTGTCATCTCACTGTTGCTTATTTTCCTTGCAATTGGGCCCACAAGGCCCAAATGTTTTCGTTTTGCCAACCCTTGTCGGGATCCCGAACTTTGTGGTTGAATTCATTTTCCCAAATAGGACTACATTTTGGAAAGGTAGTGGTGGTTTAAACAAACGACGGTTTCATTATAATTTATAAACCAATTTTGAGGCCGGAGACCTCACATCTCAACCCGGATTATTGACAGCATCGGCCAACTTAGCTCACAGGCGCACCGCCTGCGGTCCATTTCAATACACGAGATTGGACCGTTCAAAGAAGTAGAGAAGTCATATCTGAAGGAGCATATAAAGGCTACCTACTTTTTTTTTTTTTTTTTTTTTTTTTTCTGTCGTGCTCGATGATCAATGCTTGATAATCAATCGTTGGCAATCTGAAGTTGACGCACTGCGCGGCGCTTTGAGTCTTTTTTTGTTTCTTTCTCTTTTTTCTTAACCAGCCCTGACCCCACTGGGG
>BFEA01000382.1:957319-980107 GCA_003427395.1 Chara braunii
GCAGACACAACCTCACAGGTTTGGTCAAACGGCGTTGCCGCCGCGACCACGGTCACTCTTGGCCGATGCTGGTCTCTGCTCGGGCCTGCCACAGAGGAACGCAGGTTCTTAGCCTCCTTGTTCGTAATGATAATCTGTGCGGCCTTGTCAAAGAGTTCCGCCGTTGTCGTCAAGGTGTCCTCGACGTGAGTCAGGGCATTGCTTAATGTCAGACAGGACCTTGAGATGAAGTAGTGGCGGATGGCTTTGAAGCCCATTTGAATGTCTAGTATGAGGCAGCGTGCCTTGTTCGAAGACCTTGAGCTTGTCCATAGCCTTGGTCTCCGGCGGCTCGACTTGGAACCGCTTGTGCCACGCCGCCTTCAGATCATCCCAGCTAATCTTGATGTGCAAGTTGGCAGCTACCACTCCGTACTTGGACAAGAGATTGTCCAACCAAGCCTGGCACGCGCCCCCTGATCGAGAGTACAAGTATGCGTGGTGCTTGTGTTCTTTGATGTTGTGTAGCTGCAGCGTAAGCTCGAACTTTGTGGTTGAGGTCATTTTCCCAAATAGGACTACAGCTTGGAAAGGTAGTGGTGGTTTAAACAAACGACAGTTCCATTATAATTTATAAACCAATTTTGAGGCCGGAGACCTCACATCTCAACCCGAATTACTTACAGCATCAGCCAACTTAGCTTACAGGCGCACCGCCTGCGGTCCATTTCGATACACGAGATTGGGCCGTTCAAAGAAGTAGGAAAGTCATATCTGAAGGAGCATATGAACGCTACCTACCTTTTTTTTTTTTTTTTTTTTTTCGTGCTCGATGATCAATGTTTGGTAATCAATCATTGACAATCCGAAGTTGACGCACTGCGCGGCGCTTTGAGTCTTTTTTTGTTTCTTTCTCTTTTTTTTGAACCAGTCCTGACCCCACAGGGGAGGGAGGGGGGGGGGGGATGTTACATGCCCGGTTGGGCAATGTACATACAAACCGAGGATCCGCAATGTGATGAAAATGACTGAATGGACAATGCTGTGCGAGTGGAATCTCAACTAGCAATGTGCATTCCAATACATACAAATGGTGCTGAATAGCGCAGGGAAGACTTAGATACAAAGCTTGACCTGACCGGGACTGACCTCATTCACGTAGTAAGAGATAGCGAAGCAGAATGCTAGAATGCTAATGACTAGCCCGATCAATGTTTGAACGCAGACCAAACATACATTGTGTCCATCACAAAGTGTGAAGGAGCCTGGCGTTGCGCACATGAAGAAAGCGCCTGGTCCAGACATACAAAGACGAACAGGAGGGGATCAGACGAAGAGGAGAGGGAGAAATGGGAATGTCATCAACACCAAGTCTTTGTCACAACTCCCAAATAATCCCTTGTCGCCATGTTTGAAGCCAAAAATTGAGTCTGGATCCAATGTCACCATGCTCTCTCTCTCTCTTCTCTCGTAGTCTGCTGATGCAGTGAAGTCAGATGATGAGAGGGTGAGAGGGAGATGGTAAACTGAGAAGAGGAAGAAGAAAAACTCTCTCTCTCTCTCTGTTACGAGCCAGGTACTAACCTGTGAAGTTGGCGCTGTGCTGCAGGTACCTCGAAGACGAAGCTGGAGCAACGGCGATGCAGGTAGGTACCCAAGGCCTCCGCTCAATCTCTCTCTCTCTAGTGCTATCCTAGCTATGGCGCCCAGCGCAGGAGACTACAGCTACCTACTGTGCCCAACGCTGAAGACTAAGGCTAACGTTACTACTACTCCTACAGCGATCCCTCTAGAGTGTTGCTGCCGAATCCTGAAGACTACTGACTGCCTCCAACCTACCCGTGAAGTGCATGGGAAGTCCCTACGTACTACCTCGACCTGCCTCCTGACTGCCTATAGGGCGAGCCAGGCCGAGGAGGCTGCTCTTGCCAATGCCGAAGTGTGCCAGGGGCTGGAGCTGCAGCATCTGCTGAGGCCGGTGTGGGAACAGGCTAAGAATAGCCTGTTCCCGAACCCCTGGTTCGGTGCTTGAGTTTCAGGGCCAGTCGTTCTGATGAACCACCGAAAATGACCCTTCGTTCCAGGCTAAAAAGACTATTGCCATTTTTAGTCTGAAACGACACTGGGACTGTAGGCCCCTGTTTTTAGGCTTTCGGGCTGAATAGTCACGGGGCCTTTAGGCCCTGGTTTTCAAGCTTTTAGCCTGAAGGATGCAGGGCCTGGAAAATGGCCCTCGTGTGCAGGTGCAGCATGTAACACCCTCCCCTCCTTATGAAGTCAAGCCGGGGCGAGGACGTAGCCGACGATCTGAAGGTGGAACCTCGACGCGGGCGCGGCGTGGAGCCGAAGAAACCGTCTTGCCTCGCATCTTGCGTTCGTAGCGTGCGAGAACGTTTAGAGTTGTTGCTTGAAGTTTCGCACGGGTCAACCAACGGTCAGCTCGGTGTGTGCTGTATGCAAAATGCACCAAATACTCGGTTGGCCTGTTGTTGTAGCGTCGCTAGGAGATGATGTAGCCGACCTTCTGAAAACCGTCCATAGAGGGTGGGTCTTGCGAATGTCTTCCGAAAAAATCATCATGTTTTGCTGGCATGTAAAGAGTCAACTTGGAGCAATGAAAGACTGGGTAGACGGGAAGTGGGCGGGAACCTGAATCGTGAAGGAAGGTCTCTCGGGCGCGTCCTCAGCGGGTGCTACGATCGGCCAAGGCCCCATCCATTTCAGGAGGAGCTTGTGAGAGATATCTTGTTCAAGGCTGAATTCCGCGACGGAGACCCAAACGAGATCGCCGGCGCGGAATGGGCAAGGAAGACGCAGGCGATTGGCCTGCTGGCTCATGCGTTGCTGCGTCTTGGCCATCTTGTTCGCGTGCCTTGACATGTAGCTATTGCATCCGATGCAAGAAAAAAAGATGGTCTTTGCTCCCGGCCGTTTGTGGAGTGATAGTGTCCAACGGTGAAGTGACCGGCTAGCCGTGCTCGAACTCGAAAGGCGATATCCTGATAGCCAGGTAGATGGAAGAGTCGTAGGCCAACTCGACATCCGGCAGCCGCTCAGCCCAATCGTTCTGGTCCGGACGGATGAGAGTGCGAAGGAGAACCTGTGCGGTCTGGTGCGCCCTCTCCGTTTGGCAATTGGTCTGAGGGTGGCGAGCTGAACTGGGCTTGAGAGATGAGCCCCATCGCTTGATTAGCGCCAACCAAAAATCGGACATGAATCAAGTGTCGAGGTCGCAAACGATCTCCTTGGGGTAACCCTTGGTTCGAATCCAACTCGCGTAAAGAACCTCAACCAACTCCGGTGCCTTGGCATGATAGCGGCAAGGAAAAAACATGGCAAACTTGGTGAGTCGGTCGACCACCGTGAGAATCTCATCCACGTCGGTCTTGTGCTTGGGGAACGGGCCGGTGATGTCCATAGCAAGCGCTTCCCTTTGCCTCAACGGGACCTGTAATGGTCGTAACTCGCCGTACAAACGATGGTTGCGGGATTTGCAGCGTCGACAAACCTTGCATGACACGCAATAGCGTGTGACGTCGCCGAGAAGGTCGGGCCACCAAAATCGCTCGCGAAGTCAGCGAATCGTGCCATTGACTCCAAAGTGTCCGGTGGCGGGAGCATCGTGGAACTCGCCAAGAAGCCGTATACGCAAGTGAGGATCACTCGGTACGCAAAGAAGGTCCTTCCCCCGTGTGTGGACAAGCAAGTACCCCTCTTGGATCCGGTAGTGAGAAGGCGCCGGATTAGGAGACGAGCAATTCRCRTACTTGTCGTGAAACTCGGKRTCGGCTTGGTAGYCGCRGATRAARTTGTTCCGCAGGTCATCGTCGATCTCGAAGGTTGAGTAGACCRCGGTACAATGATCCGRAYGYCGTGAAAGAGCATCCGCAAAACGGTTCGACTTCCYYWGAATGTGATCGGGAAAAWASTTSAACTRGTCGATGAAAGCAATCCATCGAGCAAYWGTGYTGTTRACGGTGTCTTGGGTCTTATAGAAGACCAACAGATTGTTGTCCGTTMCCCATCGAAATTGGYTTYGACCAAGGAGGAAGTGSCACCACCGCTTGAACGTGTGGACGAAKGCGAGGAGCTCCTTCTTGCGTGCATCGTCAATGGAATGCACGACAGRCACTTTCTTGCTGAAATACTCGACCGGGTGCAAGTCCWCMCCATCATGTTGTTCGAGGACTGCACCAATGCCATAGCATGACGCATCCGTAGTGACGCGTGTAGGCAAAAGCGGGTCGTATAWMCGCAAGACCTTYRGAGATAATAGCGTCGCTTTAAGGCCAAAAAATATTCATGCGCCTCCTCTCCGAAGTCAAAGACCGATCCTAGCATTGAAGCTTGGTCAAGTGGGCCGCGATCTTCAAGTAGCCTTTGATGAAACGATGATAGTAGTCGGCGAGACCAAGGAACGAGGGGACATCCGTGACATTCCAAGGCTCCGGCCACTCTTGGATGGCTTGAATCTTGTCCGATACCGGACAGATGCCCTCTGGTGTGACAAAATGCCCCAAGTATTCCAGCTCTTGCCGGACAAATTCGCACTTGTCGCGGTTGGCCTTGTACATGGCGCGGTGGAGCATCTCCAACACTCGTCGAAGATGTCGAAGATGATCCTCCAATGTCCGATTATAGACGAGAATATCGTCTAAGTAGTCCAACACGAACCGGTACAACATTGCATGGAACTCGTTGGTCATTGCCGCTTGAAAGGTGGCCGGAGCATTGGTGAGGCCAAAAGGCATGACCACCCACTCAAAATGCTCGTACCGCGTCTTGAACGCGGATTTGTAGCGATCGTTCGGCCGGATCGAGATTTGATGATATCCCGATTTCAAATCCAACTTAGAAAAATACTTTGCGCCGCCCAATCGCTCAAGAAGATCGTTGATGCGAGAAAGAGGCCCCGCATTCTTGACGGTTTGTACGTTGAGCTTGTGGTAGTCGATACACAATCGCAAATCCTTGTTCTTTCATCTGGACGAACGGAAGTGGTGCTCCATATGAGGAGCTACTAGGGCGGATCCAACCCTTCGCCAACAAATAGTCGAGTTGTGCGCGAAGGACCTCAAGCTCCTCCTCGCTCATCCGATAGATGCAACCTTTCGACGGCACRACACTGGCCTCAAGAATGATCTCGTGAGAGATCGGCCGATCCAGCACCACACCGGTAGGTGACTCGAAGATGTCGGAGAACTCGTCCAACAACCGCACCACACGGGGGTCCGAAGACAAGTCCGTGGGTGACCAGTCGGCCACCACAACGGTCCGTAGGAAACATAGGCCGATTTCCTCGGGCTGCTCGTAAGCGCAAGTCGCCCAGAATGATTTGGCCGTCACCACTTGGCACTGAATCGAAGGGTGCGGAAGAGGAATAGTACACGCCACTTCGGCGCCGAAGAAGTCGCGAACGCTAAGAGTCCACCGGTGGAAGTTGAGTGTGTGATCCGCACTATAAGCCAAGGCATTCCCAGAATGATGTCGAAGTTCGTATTGAGAATGTCGAACGTCACCGGTTCGCATGCATGAGGTGCAAAATAAACCGGTACGGCCTCGATCTATCGGTCGAGAAGTTGCTGCGTTTTCCCATCCGCCAACTTGATCGCTGTCGGGTTTGTCTTCCTCCGAACTTGTGCGTCAAGGCCAGCCCTTTGCATAAAGGATTAGCTCATGAAATTGCGAGATGCGCCGCTATCCAGCAAAGCGCTGCAGGACGCTTGCTCAACCTCGATGCAGACATACATGAGCGGTGCGTTGTTGTCATCGTACCGTTACGTGCGAGACTCGCGGGCCACCTTGGTAGTATACGCAAGGATGTCCCCCACCGCGACTTCGTCATCCGTCGGTGAAGTTGGTGGTGCATAGAAGGATAAGTAAGTGTGGAGATGAGCGCATAGTGTTGCACATTGCGGTCCCGAGAAGCGGCCCGTGGTCGGGAGAGGAAGCCATGCAAACTCCTCGGACGTGAGCGAATCCAATACCTCTATGTTGAACTCGCGCGCCGATTTCCATGAAGAACCACTTGAAGACGATATGTCGTCGCTGCCGAACGGAGAAGAAACCGCACACACGTCTTGTCCTTGAGCTTGAGTACCCAGCGTAGGAACGAGCCGGAMAGCATAGTCCTCAAAAGAATAAGTAAGAGGAGGACTATCAACTTCCGTGTGCGTCTCGGAATGAAGGCCGGTTACTCACGAAGAAACCSGTTTCGGAGGCRTCGAGAGTGTTGTCGAGTCACTCTCGGTGGTGCTCAGTTTCCCTATTTGCCCTTGCCTTTCAATGGRCAGGCCAGTGTCTCATGGAGATCGCTGTTGCACTAGAGGCAATAGTGGAATCTCGTACGCGCCTTGAATGCTTGCTCGGAGATGCCATATTGGGACCATGGGGCTGGAGCTGCTGCGCCGGGCCCGGGGCTAGATGCGGTGTGTGTCTTCGTCTTGCCGCGTCCTCGGCCTCTGCCGGGGCGGCCACTTTCCCGGGTGGGTGCGAGTCTGTCCMCTTCATTGGCAGACACAACCTCACAGGTTTGGTCAAACGGCGTTGCCGCCGCGACCACGGTCACTCTTGGCCGATGCTGGTCTCTGCTCGGGCCTGCCACAGASGAACGCAGGTTCTTAGCCTCCTTGTTCGTAATGATAATCTGTGCGGCCTTGTCAAAGAGTTCCGCCGTTGTCGTCAAGGTGTCCTCGACGTGAGTCAGGGCATTGCTTAATGTCAGACAGGACCTTGAGATGAAGTAGTGGCGGACGGCTTTGAAGCCCATTTGGATGTCTGTGACTGACTCGGACGTCAAGCGTTGGTACTCGGCGATCCGGTGCGCGGCAGCGTGCCTTGTTCGAAGACCATGAGGTTGTCCATAGCCTTGATCTCCGGCGGCTCGACTTGGAACCGCTTGTGCCACGCCGCCTTTAGATCATCACTGCTGATCTTGGTGTGCAAGTTGGCAGCTACCACTCCGTACTTGGACAAGAGATTGTCCAACCAAGCCTGGCACGCGCCCCCTGAGCGAGAGTACAAGTATGCGTGGTGCTTGTGTTCTTTGACGTTATGTAGCTGCAGCGTAAGGTCTAACTTGCGGAACCATGGGATCGGATCTGTCTTCATCGAGTCGCAGAAGATCTCCTGCCCGTAAAACTTTGGAGCTGTCTCACGCGGTTCTGGACTCGAGGTGTTGGCTGCGGTACAGATCCGCTGTTCCAACTGTTGCGTTGCGGTCTACTGTAACTGCACGTCGTCCTTGAGGGAGCCGACGTCCATCTCCAATGCTTCGAGGCGATCGAAGGTGTTGGAAGAGCTTGCATCGGGGGCGGCGACAGGTTTTTGCTCCAACTGCTGGAGGCGGCCTTGGACTTGAGCTAGCGAGTTGTCGAGGCTGTGGATATCCTCCTGCTATGTAATGAATGTCACCAAGAGGTCCGTGAGATGGGAGAGGAGGAGAGCGATCTTGTTTTCGCTATCCTCCAACTTGTCATTCTCGGCCTCGGTCCGCCATTCCGCTGCAATTGTGAGCAAAGTCTGCTCTCCGCTAAATATCTTCTCACGACGCTGAGTTCTTTCTTCATCGGCAGCCCTTGTTGCTGCCTCGTCATGCTGGCGTTGTTGTTCAGGTGCCAGCAGACGTGCCTGCTCAGCGTCCTCTGCCTTCTTCTTCGCTGCTGCTGCTGCGCATCTGCCCGTTTCTTTGCTTCGGTACTCCAGGCCAGCATCCAGGCGTGATAGGCCTCGTGTGCTTCTCCGGACCTCTGGTCCATAACGGCTGTTTGTGAACACAACAGCGTAGACCAGGCCGGGGGCCTGGTGATGTGGTATTCCCTGCTGTTGACGTGGCACTGCTGTCGGCTGACGTGGCATGCTGACGTGGCCTGCTGACGTAGTCTGCTGATGTGGCCTGCTGACGTAGTCTGCTGACATGGCAACTTACCAATGCCGCCGAAGGGGGTACCCGAAGACAGGTAGAGAAGCTAGGGCGAGAGGTGGCAACAACATAGGTGGGGAGGGTGGGTGGGAAGAATCGCCCAGATAAGGAGCCACTAATCAAAAAAGAAAAGTTTAAACTTTGCAAAAACAAATTCGAGAAATAAAAATCCCGGCCATTGCAATTTTAGTAGGTCTCCTGGCCTCCCTTGAAGTCCGAAATGATCAATGAGAGAAAAAAAAAATTCGACTTCAGACTGCAAATGATTTATAGAACTGACTAATAGAATCCTAGAACTGCGAAAAAAAATTCCGAAAGGAAATGACAAGTATTCGGATTTACTCAGATGAGAATATTCGCGTCATGACAATTTCAGATCACAGCGAAATGACATATCCAGATCACACCATCACATTGAAAGTCAAGTAGTCACACCGTGTCCAGATAGCAGCATTGCACCAATAATACACCAATGGAGGTTCGTAACACTGAAATCCAATGTTCATGGAGAGCACACTTTTTCCTCTCAACACAAGACTCCAGTTCCTTCACACTCACACGTGGCGCTCAGCGCCCAGCCTACTTCTACACAGCTACTACAGACTACAAAAAGACAATGCAACTGTTGACATCAGCGTCAGCCTAAAGTACTTGAAGATGTCGCCCATGCCGACCATCGCCAATACAAGGTAAGTGCCCTCACATCATCATCATCATCATCATCCTTCACCTATCCCCTGACTACACCCACACCTGTCCTCTCTTTCACCCGAAGACCACCCATGCGCTTCACTGTAGTCCAAGCCCACCAGCTATTGTGGGTGGGCTATGGTGCTGCCCTTAGCAGCGCCCTCCTCCTCTGCACGACCGCACGTGCTGCACCTCGCCTCTCAGCGCCAGCCAGCAGCTGCGAGCCTTTGCTCCAGCAGCGCTGCCGCTAGCATGCGAGTGCCTTAATGAGGCAGCCAGGGCCGAGCTCTTTCCTTTATGGAAAGAGTTGGCCTGCTCACGCAGCCTGGCTGCCCTGGCCTGGGCCCAGAAGCTTCCGGAAGGCCCCAGGAGGCTGCCTGGATGCAGCAGCTACTGGGCTGCTGGGACTCGTTCGGTTGGGCGCCCAACTGTCTCTGCATGAGGCTGCGAATCACGCCCAGGGCCTGCATTCTTTGGAAAGGCCCAGTAGGCCGTGGAAATGTCTTTGTTGCTCGGCCTGTGTTTCTTTCAACCAACTGGCGCGTCGCAACTGCCTGGACCCCAAATATGAAATTGACAGTTGAGGGCCTCTTGCAAAACGCCAGGCCCGCCTTCACTTAGGGCGGGCACCTCCGCCTTCACTCAGGGCGGGTAAGCTGCGAACAGGGACCCGTTGGCCTACCGAGGACCCTGATCCTCGCATTCCCTCCACCTTTACTTCGTGAGTCCTCTGAGAAGTCTCTTATTCTGAAGGCATCTTGCCCTTGAGTGCTCTTTCATAGCCTGCGATTACTTGAGGTGCTGTTCTCATGAGTTCTTCTCGTGTGAACCACCGATCTTCTTTCGGATCCAGATGATGTCTGAAGCTCACACGATACTGCATTCTCGGTTTAGGAGGTCGCTCTCTGCCTGATGGTCGAGGAACAGGCATCACTCGATGATCGACGATCTGGTCAATGTCCACTTCGCCATCCATGGTTGGGGGCAGCATTGATCTTCTGGAAGGGAACTGCTCAGTAGCAGCATACGGTGCTAACTTAGAGGCATGGAAAACAGGGTATGTACGCAAGTGAGGTGGGATGCGGATTACATATGAAGGACCGTCTGGTTGATCTCCTACAATCTCTAAGATCTCCCAGGGCCGAAAGAACTGTGGCATTAGCTTGCGGGATATGCCTAACTCCTGACCAAGCTCAGCAGGCTTAATCCAGACTCTCTCGCCTACCTGAAAGTTAGAGGGCCATCTATGTTTATTCTCGGATGCAATCATTGCCTCTTGAGACTTCCTAATGTGTTCAACGCCCTGCTGCAGCATCTGTTTGTACTTGACAACAAACTCTATGCTGCCGGGTGCTGCAGTGGGTTCTCTTTCTGGTAACAAAAAGTCTAAGGCGGCTCGGGGCTTCCAACCAAGATGTAGTTGGTTGGGAGTCATGCCGGTACTACAATGCACAACATTGTTGTACAGGCTGGCAACGAGAGGTAATTTCTCGTCCCAGTCATCCTGATTTAGCTTGATATAGTGCGCAAGCAACTGCTGTACTACTCGGTTCATTTGTTCTACTTGCCCATTTGACTCAGGATGATTTCCTAAAGTCATTTGGAGTTTTGTGCCCATTTGTTCAGCAGTAGACTGCCACAGCTCACTTGTGAATCTGACATCCCTATCACTAACAATAGACGTTGGTAGACCAAAGTCTCTTACCCAGTTATCCATGAAAAGTTTGATGACAAAGTCAGTTTTAACAGTTTCAGGCATAGCGTTCAGTCTGGCGTACTTGGTGAAACGGTCCACTATGACAAAGATGTGTCTCTTTCCTGTCCTGCTGGTCACAAGGGTATCCATGAAATCCATGGACACACTCTGGCCTGGTCCTTCAGGGTTCGGCAAGGGTTTGATTTACCCAAGCAGAGTCCGAGTCCTTGGTTTGTCCCTTTGACAAACCTGGCAGGTTTCAACATAACGTTTTGTATCTTCTAATATAGAAGGCCACCAAAATCTTTGCACTAAGTTCGCTGATGTCTTTCTATAGCCAAAATGACCAGTTGCGTCATGACATTCTCCTAAAAATAAACTACGCAAAGACTCACTATTAGCAACACATAGTCTTTTATTCCCTACCTTCTCAAGGAACAACAACCCATCTGCCATCGTAAATTCATCCAAAGTTTTCTTGTACTTTGCTTGGAATCTACGAATGATTTCTGACATGACTGGGTCTCCCTGATAGGCTTCCACCATCGATCGAGTGAGTTCGTCAGATATGTCAAACTCTGTAACTAGCGCGCCCAAATAATCTGCCCTTCTTGATAGCGCATCAGCCACCTTGTTGTACGTACCCTTGATAAGATCAAGTTGATAGTCATACATGTCTATCACTTGAATCCATCTCTTGAGTGCGTCTGACAACACAGGTTGTGTCTTGATCCAGCGCAAAGTCTCATGGTCAGACCTCACATAAAAGAATCTTCCTAGGAGGTAGTGTCTCCAATGGACTAGCGCTCTGTATAGGGCGTAGAGCTCTCTCTCATACGTGGACTTAGCTAACTTTTGAGATGACATCTTCTTACTCATATACTCGATCAGTCTCAACTTGGGCCCTTCCTGTTGCGCAAGGACCGCGCCTATGCCATATTGCCTGGCGTCTGTGGTCACAACAAATGGCTTGTCAGGATCAGGAGTTTGAGAACTTCATAGTGTGTTAGAGCATACTTCAATTTCTTGAAGCTTGCCTCACACTCTTCATTCCACTCCCAAGGGGTGTCAAGTCGAGTTAGATCTGTTCATGGGGAAGCTATAGTACTATAGTTCTTAACAAACGGACGATAATAGCCCGTCGTCCCCAAAAACGATCTGACCTCAGTAAGAGTTTGAGGTCTAGGCCAGTCACGTATGCTGGCCACCTTCGCATCTTCTGGCCTCAATCCATCTGCTGAAATTTCATGACCCAAGTACAAGATCCTGGTGCGACCAAACTCACATTTATCCAAGTTTACCTTGTACTGGTGTTGTCTTAGGAGACCTAGCATTATTTTCAAGTGCTCAGCATGCTCCTCTACAGTCCTACTAAAGATGAGAATATCGTCGAGGTACACGACAATAAGCTTGTCCAAGTAGTCATGAAAGATCTTATTCATCGCGTGCTGGAACGTACCAGGCGCATTGCATAGGCCAAAAGGCATCACCATAAACTCGTACAGACCGTACCTGGTCTGAAATGCGGTTTTGTGTTGGTCCTCAGGTCTAACTGCAATTTGATGGTATCCGGACTTCAGATCTATCTTTGTGAAGTACCGACATCCTTGCACTCTATCCAAGAGGTCGTCAATGCGGGGTAGGGGCTCCGCGTTCTTAACAGTGATGGCATTGAGGCCCCTATAGTCAATGCACATCCTTAATGGACATCCCTTCTTTGGAACAAATAAGACTGGCGCACCGTAAGGGGAGGTACTAGGTCGTATCCATCCCTTCTCTGTGAGCTCCTTGAGCTGGCGGCGAAGCTCATCTAACTCCGCCGGAGACATCCTATAGATTCGTCCTCTAGGCACTTTGCTACCTGGGACAACCTCTATCGCATGGACAACCTCCCTTTCTACCACGCCTGTGGGCTCCTAAAAACGGTCTGAATATTGAGCGACGACTTTTTCTATCTCTGGGGGTGATTTAACGGCCTCCCCTTTCTCAGAGACAAAAACTAGATGCATGCCCTCCTCTCGATTCTGCTTATAATAGTTATAGAAGGATGAGACACACATACACCCGTAGTTTTCTATTAGACTGCTAGCCTTGTACTTCTGCAATCTAACAGTTCTACCATTGGGCAACTTGTGGATCAACACCTTTCTATCCCAGTCAAACTGAGGTTGCGAAAGTTCGAGGTAGTACATGCCCAGTAACATATCGAATGGCAGTTCGTCGCTAACTAGGAAGGAGATCTTGTGGATCACTTCCCCTCCTCCATAGGAGCAGGTGCAGGCTACGTCCTTGACATAGTCCTTTACAACCATTTGGTGCTTGTTGGCTAGCGTAGAAGCTACAGTTCTGCTAAGCCGCTGCACTTGGTCCACTAAGCGCAGTCTATCCACACAAGAGGTAGAGCCTATGTCTGCGAAGGCGCCGACCTTGCGGCCACCTACATCTATTTCTACCACGAAATGTTCACCTTTTGGACCTCTACTGATCATCGCCCAAGAGTCCCTGGGGTCCTTCCTTGACCACTCAGTCTCTAACTCTTCTAGGGCCTCAGACACATCTCTCGAACAGAGCGTCGGTGGGTCTGAATGTGTCTGCGGGGCGATRCRTGGGTCAYYWGCCTTGGCCAACGCCTGAAGTGGGGAARGCAACGTWACCACTTCAGCGCGAGTAAGAGCGGCTAACACTMCTACTGGCCCGAGGTGTTTCCCTGTGAGCTGCTCGCAGAAGCACTCCCAGGGTTCGAAGATAAGCCCACCACCGTTGGTGAGGCTACCTTCGTTGTGACCTTCTTGCCGCGGCAAGTCCTTGACGTGTGGCCATAGTTGCCACAGTTCATGCATGTACCCCTAGCAACGCAGCCACGCCACACCTCGTAATCCAAGCCAATCTTCACCCATGCGGGTGTTCCTTGGTCTCCCTGACCCGTGGATCGTCCTACCTTCTTCTTCCCGGTCCCCTTAGCCTTTTTCTTGATGGGCGCCACGACTCCCCCATCCGAAGTCTCGCTGGCCCCATCCTGCTCTGTCAACTCCCCAACGTCTGGGAAATCATCAATCTCCGTCGTTTGACCATCGGCCTCTTAACTGACCCTTCTTCTTCCAGTCTTCGGGCAGTCTCTTCCTACCATCATGGGATGCCTTATGCGCAGATCCCAGTTTTGTCTCTATGTCTAGAGCCTTCTTACTAAAAGAAGCGAAGGTGTGCTGTTTGACATAGGCCTCATCAACCAGCTTGGTCCTTACCTCTTAGGTAATCCGTTAGGAGAACCTGCTGGTCAAAACGCACACCAGGTACCACGAGTAGTCGCTCTACGGTATCCATGAGCTCTCTAACATCCTTGAACCTACGGGCACAAAGATTGTTGATAGCATCGGTGGTCTTCTGAGCCCCTTGCGGGTCATGCCACCTGTTGTACACGGACCGTATGAACTCTTCCAATGCTTGAGCCTGTGCCCAGGCATCGAAGTTTTGACCGTAGCCCTGCTGCTGCACTAAGCCATTCAACCACCGGGCTGCTGACCCCTCTAAGAAGGAGGCAGACACTACAACTTCTTGCTCTGGCCTTGTGAGCTTGTGCCTCACATAAGTAGGCACARTCCTCACCCAGGTGTCCAAGTCCTCCTCCTTCCTATCTCTAGAGAAGGGTTTGGGACTCATGAGAGGTATCTTCCGCATCCACAGCATAGGCTGCATGGGCCCAGGAGCTTGCTGCAGCGGCTGCATAGCCACTGAAACAGGCTGTTGCACACTGACATGGGTCTAGCTTGATAGTGGGACTGTAGTGACTACTGTCGTGGATGGTATGATTGAGACTCTATGGACCGGACCACTAGTTGCTACTAAACCACCTGCAGGGGGCATGCCAAACATAGGAGAGAAAGTTTGCCTTATGTGTTGCGGTATCGATGAAGGACCCGCACTCGCAGGGGGAACTACAACAAACTGTGGCTGCCTTACTGTTGTGCGAGGAGCCCGAAGTTCAGCCAGGATTTATTTCTGGCCTGCCAACAAATCGGTCAGCAATTCCTGTTGGACGTTCTGTGCTTCAGCCACTGAAAGTAGAGCATTACGCAGCACACGGCCAGTAGGGTCTAATGCAGCCAGCCTGCCTAGCTCCTATATTCTACTCCCTAGCCTAACCTTCCTAAGTTTGACTTTTCTTTTCCTCTCTGCTGCATCGTCCAACTGCCGTTGTAGCTCATCCTGAAGTTCTTCTGCTTGGTGGATTTCCAAATCCTCCGCCGTGAGTTGAGTTTGCTGGCTGACTCGCACGGTAGCAATCTGACTAGTGGCAACCTGAGAACCACTCTGACTGACTCCTGACGAAGAGGACTGTGTAGAGACTTGCGACATGGCTGAGGTAGCCATGGTTGCGCCGGTACTAGCTGAGACTCTAGTCTGGGCACTATCCTCAGCTGCCCTCGCTCTCCTTGCCGCTGCCCTCTCTCGTCTCCTTGACCTAACTCCAAGAATGTCAAGGGTCGACTACGAGCAGTCCCGCGAGTTGTCCTACAGTCGTCCATTAGCAACTCCTCCTCACTAGTGCTTGCATCACTCATGAGGTACAGTGTGTGTGATCTAAACTAGAATCCTCACTGAATCCTACCTTAGCCTGACACACAACCGATTATGAAAACACAACTAATTTCGGTCGGCGGAAACATAAACAATTAGGTGATAAAGTCACAACTAATGTTAGATCCTACAAGATATATCACATCTTTTTTTATATTAGTCTAATACAAATCACTTTACAGCAAAGAGTCTGGTCTGTCTGTAACTATCTATCAGTTGTCAGCAAAGTCTATAACAACTAACTAATCAAAGATAGGAATAACATCTCCTGCTGGAGATGTATACTGGATGGGAGATTGATAGTTGATTGCCACTGTGAACAGTTACCGGAATCCCCCCTCCCCCTGTATCCTTCTTGAGTAGTCACTTTGTGTCAACGTTCCTAAGCATCTGGTTGAGCAGCGTGCCTGAAAGTGTGCAATCCGGCCCAGCCCTGTGCCCCAGTCATTGTCGAACAAGCCAGCCAGTCCACTCTTATTTACCCTCGTACGGAACGAGCCTTACACCCGGTTGATCTGGCTGATCAGGAGGAATTTTAGGAAAGCCCCCATCTCCTCAGGAATTATTTAACGTCGCAGTCAGAACGACGATCACAACCAGATTCAATCCGAGTCCCCAACCAGAAATATTTATAGACGGTCTGGTAAGCGTCTCATAAAAGGCTGGCATGCCCGACACGACCTCTATTGCGCAAGCAGCAGAACCAAGGACTTGCAGCGCAAGCATGCGTGTACTAGTCCCAGCGGGCTGGCATGGTGACCGTGACCCGAGTGCTTCGTCCAAGGCCCTTCAGAGGCTTCACCCGTCTCCCACCAGCTTGCTGCCCAGGAAGAATGTTAACTCTCAAGGTTGAGCGTTTGCGATACCTCACATCGAGAGGACTCTCAAGACAGAACTCACTTCCTCACGGTAAGAAGAGATGAAGAGGGTAGATAAGGAAGAGAGCACCGTTCCTCATAAATGTTGCCCCCAACCACAGATTTCTCACCGGCAACCTGATGTGCAATTATGATGACTGGTCCTTGCCTCAGCACAACCAACAGCAGAATGCGGTTCCACCTCGGCTTAATATGCCACATCAGCGAGTTCTCATCATCCAGCATACACCCCGTATGTCACCACATAGCTCCCTGGCGCGCCCACACAACCCTGGGCTGCCTAATGTTCATCGCGAATGCCGTACCATTGCCCCACACCTCATGCGAATCACCAATAGCTGTTGTGAAAAACCAATGAAGCGCAATATGAACCAGCTCCGATACCAAATTGCAAGGAAAATAAGTAACAGCGAGATGACAATTTCATATCACACCATCACATTGAAAGTCAAGTAGTCACACCGTGTCCAGATAGCAGCATTGCACCAATAATACACCAATGGAGGTTCATAACACTGAAATCCAATGTTCATGGAGAGCACACTCTCTCCTCTCAACACAAGACTCCAGTTCCTTCACACTCACACGTGGCGCTCAGCGCCCAGCCTACTTCTACACAGCTACTACAGACTACAAAAAAACAATGCAACTGTTGACATCAGCGTCAACCCGAAGTACTTGAAGATGTCGCCCATGCCGACCATCGCCAATACAAGGTAAGTGCCCTCACATCATCATCATCATCATCATCATCATCTTTCACCTATCCCCTGACTACACCCACACCTGTCCTCTCTTTCACCCGAAGACCACCCCTGCGCTTCACTGTAGTCCAAGCCCACCAGCTATGGTGGTTGGGCTATGGTGCTGCCCTTAGCAGCGCCCTCCTCCTCTGCACGACCGCACGTGCTGCACCTCGCCTCTCAGCGCCAGCCAGCAGCTGCGAGCCTNCTGCACGACCGCACGTGCTGCACCTCGCCTCTCAGCGCCAGCCAGCAGCTGCGAGCCTTTGCTCCAGCAGCGCTGCCGCTAGCATGCGAGTGCCTGAGTGAGGCAGCCAGGGCCGAGCTCTTTCCTTTATGGAAAGAGTTGGCCTGCTCACGCAGCCTGGTTGCCCTGGCCTGGGCCCAGAAGCTTCCGGAAGGCCCCACGAGGCTGCCTGGATGCAGCAGCTACTGGGCTGCTGGGCCTCGTTCGGTTGAGCGCCCAACTGTCTCTGTATGAGGCTGCGAATCACGCCCAGGGCCTGCATTCTTTGGAAAGGCCCGGTAGGTCGTGGAAATGTCTTTGTTGCTCGGCCTTTGTTTCTTTCAACCAACTAGCGCGTCGCAATTGCCTGGACCCCAAATATGAAATTGACAGTCGAGGGCCTCTTGCAAAAAGCCAGGCCTGCCTTCACTTAGGGCGGGCACCTCCGCCTTCACATAGGGCGGGTAAGGCTGCAAACAGTGCCCCGTTGGCCTACTGTTGCATACTAAATCATGCAAAACAGAACAAGGACCGACCTTTCATTTCAAAGTACAAGATGGCGAGCGGAAGACTTATCAATGATCCGGCTCAATCAATGTTGCAGTACAGTCCCGACATTTATCATCATCATACAGTGGTGTGAAGGGCTGGCGCTCACACAGAATAGATAGCGCCAGACCCCAACATACACAGACGAAGGGGGAAGGGAAGAGACAGAGGGAGAGGAGAAGATGGGAGATATCGTCAACTCCAAGTCTGCGTCACAGGTCCCAAATAATCCTCAACGAATGTTTGTATCCCGGAATCAAGTCTGATGACAATGTCGTCATGTCCCGTGTTAAAGCTCCATCTCGTAGCCCATAGATGCTGAGAGGCAGGCAGCGGGAGGGGAAGAAGAGATGGTGGACTTTGAAGAGGAAGAAGAAGGTCTCTCTCTCTCTCTCTCAGTCAAATACTAACTTGTAAAACTGGCGTCTTGATGCAGGTACACCGGGGATGGAGCTGGAGCGATGGTGCCACAGGTAAGTACCACTGGCCTCCGCCAGTGTCTCTCTCCGATACTGCTACTCTGCCCTATAGCGCCCAGCGCTGAAGTCGACCACTATGGCTACGGCGCCCAACGCCGAAGACTACTCCTAGCGCTACCACTACTGCCTAGCGCTGAAGACTACCGCAGCACTCCTCCTGAGTGCTGCGACCGAAATCCTGAAGACTACAAGTGCCTACGGACTACTACCTCCCGCAGGGCGGGCCATTCCTTTATAGTGCTGGCCCGTGCACGAGGCTGGCCGTGTCAATGCCTCCCTGGCCTAGACCCTGCGGAAGCTTCCAGGCAAGAGCCTGGAAGTTCCCTGAAGTTTCCCTGTAGGGAAACAGGCTGGGGCCTGTAGGCCCTGTCAGAAGGAAGCTTCCAGGCAAGAGCCTGGAAGTTNGCTGGGGCCTGTAGGCCCTGTCAGAAGGAAGCTTCCAGGCAAGAGCCTGGAAGTTTCCCTGTAGGGAAACAGGCTGGGACCTGTAGGCCCTGTCAGAAGGAAGCTTCCAGGCAAGAGCCTGGAAGTTTCCCTGTAGGGAAACAGGTTGGAGGTCCGGGACGGGCCCTGCAGGGCCCGTGTGGCTGCACAGTATGCCACACCTACCGAGGACCCTGATCCTCGCAAGAAAAACGAATTTCGAAAAAGAAGATATTCCGAATTTCTAAGTAACGGGAAATGTAACAGGAAATCGAAAATTTCGAAAAGAAGGATATTCTAGATTTTCAACAACGAAATTTTGAATTTTCAGAAGAAAAACGAAGATGGAAATTCCAAATGTTGCACTATTTCGATTTTCCACAACAGAATAGCGAGAAAAAAAAATCCAAGAAAAAAAAAATAAAAATCGATTTCCGGCAGTAAGGTCAAAATCCTGATTTTGGGGGCTAACTAGTGTGCTCCAATCAATCAATAAAGACTAATCAGCTACCTAGTCCCCGCACACGTGTCAGATCAGGTTGTCCTGATTCACGTGCGATCATCTGATACCAACTGTTAAATGCCCGGTTGGGCAATGTACATACAAACCGAGGATCCGCAATATGATGAAAAGGACTGAATGGACAATGCTGTGCAAGTGGAATCTCAACTAGCAATGTGCATTCCGATACATACAGAATGGTGCAGACTTAGGTACAAAGCCTGACCTGACCGGGACTGACCTCATTCACGTAGTAAAAGATAGCGAAGCAGAATGCTAGAATGCTAATGACTAGCCCAATCAATGTTTGAACGCAGACCAAACATAGATCGTGTCCATCACTAAGTGTGAAGGAGCCTGGCGTTGTACACAGGAAGAAAGCGCTAGGTCCAGACATACACAGACGAAGAGGAGAGGGAGAGATGGGAATTTCGTCAACACCAAGTCTTTGTCACAAGTCCCAAATAATCCCACGTTGCCATTTCTCAAGCCAAAAGTCGAGTCTGGATCCAATGTCACCAAGCTCTCTCTCTCTTCTCTCGTAATCTGCTGATGCAGTAAAGTCAGATGATGAGAGGGTGAGAGGGAGATGGTGGACTGAGAAGAGGAAGAAGAAGAACTCTCTCTCTCTGTGTTACGAGCCAGGTACTAACCTGTGAAGTTGGCGCTGTGCTGCAGGTACCTCGAAAACGAAGCTGGAGCAACGGCGCTGCAGGTAGGTACCCAAGGCCTCCGCCCAATCTCTCTCTCTGTAGTGCTATCATAGCTATGGTGCCCAGCGCTGGAGACTACAGCTACCTACTGCGCCCAACGCTGAAGACTAAGGCTAAAGCTACTACTACAAGGCTAACGCTACTACTACTCCTGCAGCGCTCCCTCCAGAGTGCTGCTGCCGAATCCTGAAGACTACTGACTGCCTCCTGCCTACCCGTAAAGTGCATGGGAGTCCCTACGTACTACCTCGGCCTGCCTCCTGACTGCCTGAAGGACGAGCCAGGCCGAGGAGGCTGCTCTTGCCAATGCCGAAGTGTGCCAGGGGCTGGCACTGCAGCATCTGCTGAGGCTGGCGTGGGAACAGACTAAGAATAGCATTTTCCCGAAACCGTGGTTCGGTGCCTGAGTTTCAGGGCCGGTCGTTCTAATGAACGACCGAAAATGGCTCTTCGTCTCAGCCTAAAAAGGCTATTGCCATTTTTAGTCTGAAACGACACAGGGACTGTAGGCCCCTGTTTTCAGGCTTTCGGGCTGAACAGTCACGGGGCCTATAGGCCCTGGTTTTCAGGTTTTTACCCTGAATTTCAGGCTTTCAGCCTGAAGGACGCAGGGCAACTGGTTTTATATAGGAAGGCAAGCGAGTAGGAGGAAGGGAAACTGAGGCCCGACCACCCAAACTGGGCTGCCTCTACTACTATCGCAGAGGCGTGTTCAAACAACAGCATGCTCTTGTCAGTCAAGGGGAGGTCTGGTGACCATAACCGGCCTTCCAAATAACCTCTTGTATCTGAAAGTATCTTTTCCCTTGTGTGTCTAAACCGAATGACACTTTTCTTGACACATCCCGACTCTGGGACCCAAACCTAAACTTTCACTCCCTATACCACATCTGGACCCATGACTTTGAGAAATTGGTCAGAAGCTTCCAGGTCCTGTAACCAAGATGCTGCAGGGGACTCACATTGGGCTCTTAGGAGACCAATCCAAAGCAGGGGATGACAACTGTCAGTTTTTTGAAATTATCCTCTACCCTGTGTAATCGAGGCAGGGATCTGCGCAGACTGTTAAGGTGGATCCAGTCACCCTCCCCCTCATCCCACAGGTCCCTGACTTGGACTAGCCCTGTAATAACGCATGTCGTAAGCCTCGCTGAAGCCGAGACCCAGGCCGAAAAGGGGGAAAAAGACCCCAGTCAAGACTCAGGGCCTGGACGAGGCACAGTTGACTGTCGGAATTTCCAACAGTCAAAGTCCAAAGGTACCTAGCCCAGGCCGCAGGTCAAGCACACACACTTGTTTGTATGCAGGTACCCAGACAGCATCAGGTCCAAGGGAGAAGTCTGCAACTGTACAATCCGGTCCCTCAGCTGTGATTCAATCTGGATGACTGTGGGAAAATGAACCGAGGCCAGACAGCCTCGACATCTGTTACTTAAGGCTGACCTCGAGTAAGTCAAGCATTCAGTCTTGCTATGCTGCTTTGACCCTAGCTCGACTTTGACTCAACGCTGGCTTCATGTTGTCTGTGCACAAGCGTTGCGGACGATGGCACGAAGTGGAGGCAGCATGCTGGCGCTTCTTCAGTGCGCAGTGCCATGCTGACATGGCGCTGCCTCTGGTCTACGTGGCATGCTGATGTGGCTCTGCCTTCGGTGTACATGGCGCTGTCTATGGTCTAAGTGGCATGCTGATGTGGCGCTGCCTTTGGCATATGTGGCGCTGCCTCTGGTCTACATGGCATGCTGATGTGGCGATGCTTCTGGTCTACGTGGCATGCTGATGTGGTGCTGCCTCTGGTATATGTGGTGCTGCCTCTGGTCTACGTGGCATGCAGATGTGGCACTGCCTCTGAGATACGTGGTGCTACTACTGGTCTAAGACCCTGACTTTGAGACAATTTCTCCAAAAGATAAAGGAGAGATTTCTCTACAAAACAACAACCGATAAGGCCTTCGATGAACTCACCACCATCGGCCAGAAACGTTGGAATTCAGTGGATGCGTTGTCTCGTGAAGTTGACCGTCTTTTGCAAGTACTTGGGTTGAAATTGCAGGACAACTAGGTCCTGTCCACTTACTCGCGAGCATTGCCTGAGCCCATTCGTTGACAGCTCATGGCAGTGTCAAGGTCTAATAAATACAATTGTCGGCAGTTTCGCGATCTCGCTCTACAAAGAGAGCAGATGACCGTGCAAGTCAAAGGTACGTACGCTTTAGTAGTCAAATCGGGACCAGTTGGTGGGTTCGGCAAGCGTGTCCTCTGGTGGCAAAAGCGTCAGGATACGGTAGAGAAGTTACCTCTTAACGAGTCTGAAGGAGGAAGAGGTAACGATGACAGTGAATCCGGGAAGGGTGATGTCACTACCATTATGGCCAACAAGGGAGGCCAAGGACAGTGGAAGAAGAACACGAAGCCACGCTCGTTCCCCGAGCATCCCGGCATAGCATTCTGGACACCGTTGGAGAAAATGAACATGACTCAAGAGGAGTGGTAGTCCAAAATGGACAATTGTCAGTGCCTCAAGTGTGGCCTCGTGGGGCACGTGATAGCTTGGTGCCCACTTACTTGAAACCCAAAAGCGAACAGCCAGTAGGAGTTGCATCTGCTCCTACTGAGTCGAAGGATTTAAACCAAGATAAAGATAAGGCGCCTACAACCCCTTCTACCCCTTCGACTCTCAAAGCAGAGGATGACTCTTCTTCCGTCCGTCGTCCAGACCACCCTGACACAGTACTTTGTTTTATCTCGCTGGACGATTCCCTTGACGAGCTCGGCAATGAACTGATAGCACTACAGAGCTCGTGGGCAAAGAAAGTGAAGTCTAAGGGTGAGTTGATGATCGCAGATATTGAGATTGCGCACACACGAATAGATGCCCTGTTACATCCGGGTTATGTAACACCAGCGGCCGCGGTCTGCGGCCAGAGTTCCAAGACCATGGTCATGACCGTGGGGACCACGGGTTACCTCGGCCCACAGTGGACGAGGGCAGAGGGGGTTGGGGGTCGGGGTTGCGAATTGGTGTTCCGGAACCCCGACCCCACCCTCTTGAAAAAACAAAAGTTAAAAAAAATAATTTTCGGGGGGGTCGTTTTTCGTGTGTGGAAAAAAAATAAACAAAAAATAGAAAAATAAATAAATATTGATTGATTGATTGATTGATTTATTGATTGATTGATTGATTGATTGATTGATTGATTGGTTAATTGATTGATTGATTGATTGATTGATTGATTGATTGACTGGTTGATTCATTAATTGATTGATTGATTGATTGGTTGATTGATTGATTGATTGATTCATTGGTTGATTGATTGATTGATTCGTAGATTGATTGATTGATTGATTGATTGATTGATTGATTGGTTGGTTGGTTGATTGATTGGTGGGGGAGGTTTTCCAACCTTCCCCCCG
>BFEA01000382.1:999807-1021699 GCA_003427395.1 Chara braunii
TTTTTTTTTTTTCTCATTTTTTTTTCTCGTTTTTCTTTTATCTTTTTCTCGTTTGTCTGTTGCTGTCAATCTCGTTCTTCCCCTATTTCTTTCCATCTTAAATCGGGAGATATAGTGGAACATGCCCGCCCGAAAATCTATTAGGATGCTTACATCCGAAGGTCTTAGGTTTCGTACTACTAGTCCAAACTTTTGCCCCGTCACGGTGGGTAGTTGGCACCTTCACGTATCACTCCACCTTCCAGTGTTTCTTTCTGCCAAACTACCAGATGTTGTTTTTTAGCTAGATTCATGATTAGTAGGCTCTTTATTTTCGCTCGATATTCTTGTACAGGATCATTGCAGCTCCCTCGGCCTCTTTGTACGAGACTACGAACCTTGAACCGTTTATGCGCCCTATTCATGATCGGGAGAACCCATTGGGCAAGACAGAAAGTTGGGGCCGGTGGTACCAAATAGGAAGGCTTTGGGGGTGAGCACCTGAATAGGTTTTGGGTGGGTATGTTCTACCTGTTACAGAGCCCAACCCGTAACATGTCTCACACTCATTCCCCCACAACGATAAAAACCCAAACAACTTTTTTGAGGACTCAGAGCTCAGGTCCACTGACTGTTGCAGTCTATTTCTTTTTCTTTTCACTGGTCTGTTTTGCCCTCATGCAGACCGTGATTCACACTCACAATAACCCCAGAATAAACAACACTCCTGCTAGAGCCAGAACTTGAACAGGGGAGGAATCTAGCCTATGCATCCAGGCTCCAGCCAGGTACAGAACACAAGGATTCCAAGTGCCAACCAGATCCCGACACAACGCAAAATCATGCTAAAGCCAGAACTAGAATAGAGGGTGAACCCGGTTTCCAGGTAGGCCCTCTTTCCGGGTTGAGATGTGGAGGGACTCCCGGCCTCCTTTTGCCTTTTAATGAAACTATGTTGTTTTCCATTTAAAAAAAATAAAAATAAAAATAAATAGAGGGTGAATCTAGCCCACAAATGCCTTCAGTTACAGAACACAAAGATACCAAATATTTGTTCCTAAGAAAAAAAAAACGAGAAAAAAAGAAAAACGAGAAAAAAAAAATGAGAAAAAAAAAAATGAGAAAAAAGAAAAACAAGAAAAAAACAAAACAAGATTTTTTTCTCCTTTTTCTTTTCTTAGGAATACATGCAGTGGCCCTAAGGGCCTCTACTCACCACATGCACAAAAGACAAAACATATGGCGGCGTATTATYCCATGTTCTGCAGAAGATTCATTCTAGTTTTGCACATTTGGTGAGTAGTGCAGCCAAGCCCTGAGAATCACGTGCAGAGACCAACACGGCCTAGCTACGTGAGCAACCCATAACTGTTGAAACACAGACCTGAATTTGAATCTTGAGTATATATTCGGCCAGCTCGTACTCTACTTCATATTCACTGCCTGCCTTGATTTTGGTGGGGGGGTCTGCGCTACATGGCTGCGAGGACCCTTCTGATAGCCTGCCTTCATGGGTCATCTGAGCCGTGTTAGGGGGATTCCCCCACCCCCCTGAAAAAAGAAAAAAGGACCCTTCACATACACACACACACACATTCACACACTCACAGACACACAAATTCACACACACACTTTGCCCCCCCCACCCCCCGCAAGCACCATCGCCGCTCCCCACACTGCCCACAGCCCCCCAAGCACCGCCGCCGCTCCCCAGCGCCCCCGATGGGCCTCCCGGGCGTGGGTGGCGCTTTGCGCGTTCGCGTTCAGACCGTGCACCCGCGTTCTTTAAACGCACGTTCAACTCGTTCAAAAACTGAATGCGGAACCCGCATTCAACGAACGCGCAACAACACAAGCTGAAAGCGTGCGACGTTGGTCGTGTATGCTCCGAGTCGTACTTCGGGAGAGCTGTTGATGTCATCTTTCGGCATTGTAGTTTAGGCTAGATAGGATCTGCCATCTGTAGTCTGGGTGCCAAGCGCCAGATAGGATATCAACATTGGTTCTTCATTGATGATGATGATGAGACTTTACCAGCATTGTCAATTTTGAGCTCTTGGTGTCTTCTTATTTGGTAAAACTAGTGGTGCAATTCTGCTATTGGTTCGAGGTCACGACAATCTCGTCTTGTGTATATGATGTTGTTTTTTTATTGTTGAACTTCGGTATGGCTCATCTTCCTTGCAATTTGGTATCAGAGTTGTGGTACGATTACGCTCATATGGCGCTTGTCTTCTACCTAATGTGGTACATACATGCGGTAAGTGGTGTGTAGTGAGGAGGGTGGAGACGAGTGTAGTGGCGACCCAGGAGGTGAGGGGATCGCCAGGAAGGCTACGTGGTGTAATGTAGGTCTGGATAGTGTGATGCGAACAACTAATGTGTGATTGGTGCTGAGGTGGAACGGCATGCAATGCTGGTTGTGCCGAAGCCATGATCGACATCAGATCATCTAGTGAGATTATCTCTGTGGTTGGGGGCAGTTATTTGAGGTACGTTGCTCTTAACCTTATCTACCCTCTTCGACATTTCTTACCGTGAGGTTGTGTATTCCTTCTTGAGAGTCCTCTCATTGTGAGGTGTCGAGTGCGTTCAACCTTGAGAGTCGGCAATGTTCACGTGGAGCATCTGGGAGAAGATGGGCGGAGCTTTTTGAAGGGCCCTGGACGAAGCACTGGGTCACGGTCACCATGCCAACCCACTGAGAGTAGAGCACGCATGCTTTGCTGCTTGCCCTTTGTTCAACTTGTTGCGCTGTTAGATGGGTACTGAAGGGCAGGCCAGCCCTAAGTGGGAGACAAGAACCGGGCGTCTCTAAATAAACATTGGCAGGGGAAACCATTGACTGTGATCGTTGTCCTGTTTGCAACGTAAAATAATTCCTGATGACACTTGGGGGCGGTCGTTAAGTTACCTCTGGATCAGCCAATGGTTTTAAGGCTTGCTGCACGCGAGGATAATCCAGTGCAGGGCTGGCCAGCTCAACAGATACTCAGGGCACAGCGGTGGGCCGAACACACACCTCTTAGACACGCAACGCTCTCCAGATTGCTCAGCGACGCTGACGTCAAGTGACATTCAGGGGAACCAAGGGAGGGGTACATTTCAGGTGATAAGTTCAAGAAAAATTCCATATTGTCCTATCCACACAAATGATTCTATTTTTATGTTTTGATTAGTTAGATGTACAACTATATGACATCTGACAGACAACATAATTAGAACAGTCTCTGTTCATTCTGCATTCTGTTCACGGATTAATCAAACTAAAAATAATTTTGTTTGTAGGAATCTGACTTACCTGTTGGACCCGAGTGTAAGGTCTCTGCCATAGCCACCAATTAGTTAATGCACATGCATTATATTGTGGTATGCATCTAAAGTGCACTAGTGCAGTGTTGTAGCTTATGAGTGACAGGGAGGACACTGGAGAGGACGACCGGCTCTTCCGTTCACGTAGACAACCGATCACCCACTTGGCTTTAGGACCAGAGGGCGACCGACATCTGTTCCGCCAGCTTAGAGAGAGGCAGCAGCAGCAGAGGAGGGCTAAAGCAGCGGAGGCTAGCAGGGCGCTAGTAAGCGAAGCCGCAACTTCGGAAGCAATGGCTACCTCTGCGTAGCAGACTTCTCAGGCAGGTAGTTCAGGAATTGTTGGGTCAACAAGCTCTGCAGAGTCTTCTGGCTTTGTAGGGTCAACAGGCTCTATAGGGTCAACAGTTCCGCTGCTTGCGCATGCTTTGAGTCAGTCCGCTGGCGTTATGGCAAGCCAGCCATTAGTGATGACTCCCGAGGAGGTCGCCATACAGTGAGCAACTGATCGCGAGGCACAGCTACAGCAGGCTTTGAAAGAGATGATGATTAGAAGAAGAGCCATGATGGAGCGGAGACAAGCGGACGTTAGCGAGTTAGAGGAGATGGACCCTGAGGAGATGGATGATGATGTGAGGACCATACGGTCGGTCTCATTAAGTGTAGTTGATATGCAACATCACCAAATGAAGATCTTACATGACATCCACCAGAGTCTGGCTGTATTAGTAAGACGGATGCAGGCAACACCATCACCGTCCAGGCCAGGTGTCTGGCCGGTTGCACATCCTCCTCCTTTTGTCCCACCAGTGACTGGGGTATCCCCATATGTAGCCCCATCATCGATTGTTATCGTTTCCCTGGGCATGCCGTTATCAAGAGGGCTCTCCTCAGGTCCTAGTTTGCAGGTTCTTGTTCAGCCAGTGTATTCCCAACCTCCGTTGCAGATTGCAGTTACAATGCAACCTGCTGTCTCGCAGTCTGTACAACCGCAGGGTACACAGCCCCTGCAGCCAGTACAGCCGTCTGTATCACAGGGTCCACAGCCCAGTGGGATGCAGGGACCGAGACAAACTCGGTGGGTACCAAAGACGGCCATCGCCGCTCCTAAACCCTTTACAGGGGATAAGAGGTGCGAAGACCTCGACACGTGGTTGAGGGCAGTGTCGGTCTATGTCAAGTGTAAGCTTACCTTGCCGCACGAGGAAGTGCTTGTGGCTGCGTTATATCTAGAGGTTAGTGCAACACGATGGTTGAACGGCTTAGTGCAACTACAGGGGTACGGTCATGACTTCCTCGCTTGGGCAGCCCACCAGAAACTGGAGGACTTCCTCAATGTGGTGGAAGAAAGGTGGCATGATCCTCTGGAGGCCCAAAAGGCCACTGATGCGATCTTGACACTGCACACGAGGCAGTTTAAGTCAATAAGGGGGTCCACCGACACTGTAGAGCGTCTGATATGTGTCCTTGGGGAGAGAAGGTTAACAACGGTCATATTTTTCATCACCACTTCAGGACACCCCTTCACCACTTCAGGGATGCAGCCTGCCTAAACAGGTGGTTTTCGTGGTCTTCGGACCTTTCACCACTTCAGGACCATTCAGGTCTGAAAATCCTGAATGGTCCCGAAGTGGTGAAAGCTCCGAAGACCTTGAAAAACAACTTGTTTACGCAGGCTGCATCCTCAAGTGGTGAAGGGTGGTTTTCATGGTCTTCGGACCTTTCACCACTTCAGGACCATTCAGGATTTTCAGACTGCCAAAAACTCTCACTTGACCACTTCAGGACACCCTTCACCACTTCAGGATGCAGCCTGCCTAAACRGGTGGTTTTCAGGGTCTTCGRACCTTTCACCACTTCAAGACYATTCAGGATTTTCAGACTGCCCAAAACTCCCACTTCAGAATTTTCATTCCTGAATTTTCAGCTACCCGATAACCGCTTGTGTCCTTGGGGTGCGCTATGACCCCCAGGTTTTACTCACCTCTTACCTGAGATGCTTTCCTATGCCTCTCAGGAATCAGTTGGCAGGTGAGGCCAACATCAACGTTCACAACTTCCCCTCGTTTAGCAAGAAGGCCCTAGACCTTGAGGCGAAGATAGGGCATGGGCATACACCCACTACAGATGGTAGGAAGAAATCACTACCTCCCAACTGGAAGGCGAAGGGTCGCATAATGTTTGTCAATAACGATGGTTCAACCATTGAGTTAAACGACAACTTCCAGGAGGGAGTAGGTTCACAGGCTGGCAGCGTTGAAGCTTCAGGGGGTGGAGTTGTCGTTGCCGTAGCTCAAAAAGGTAAAGCGACCGGTAGACGTCGTGGAGGTTCCCGGTCTAGGAGTCCTGTTGACCCCAATGCTCCTCCATGGGAGAAAGCAGGTCTCACAGAGGATGTGTGGAGAGATCGCTATATACGGCAGGCCTGTATTCATTGTGGTCAATATGGCCATATTAACCAATTCAAGTGCCGCAACAAGAAGGTGACCGATAAGATCCCGCCTACGATGGGGCAGGCGTTGGGATCCTCCCATCCGTTGGTAGCAACATGGCTAGTACTTCTGGCAGTGCTCCGGGAAACACGTCGGGTCAGTAGGAATAGTAGTTGTTCCTACTAGGGTCGAGGTGTGGGACACACCCTCACCATCTCGAGAGATGGCCCAAGCTACTGACTCAAGCGTCGTCCCGCAAACACTTTCAGACCCATTGAGCCTCTGTTCGATGAATGTGTTTCAGTCCTTAGAGGAGCTAGAGGAGGAGGAGTCTAGATCAGACCCGCTAGCTTCTTGGACGGCCTTAGTCAAAACCCCGAAGGGTGAGATGTTCGTCAGCGAGGAGTCACTGGCAGCCGCAAGGCCAGGGCCTATTATGACACTTGCTCGACTAGGAACTTTATCAGTCGCGCATGCGTTGAGAGGTTGTGCTTACAGGGGCGAGTGCAGCGCCTGAGTCGACATGTGGAGTCGACCTGTGCCAACAAACAGCGCATGGTAGTCAATGACTGCATCCAAGATGTTGACTGTGGTTTCCCGTACACGGGAGGGGAATTGAGACATCGCGTCTCGTTAGTAGTGAGTGACGAACTCCCCATGGATATGTTCTTAGGTATGTACTTCCTCTCTGTGGCACAGCCCCAGTTTGACTGGGACCGAAAAGTGATCAAACACACTTTGCGAGGTAGAGGGACCGCAAGATTGCACAAGTTCAAAGCTAGTAGTCTGATCGAGTCTCATGGATGCATGTGTGCGGCCGCGTTCTATAACTATTATAAGCAAAATCAGGAGGAGGCTATGTACCTAGTTTATGTCTCTGTTGCAGGCGAGCCGGTGAAAATGTCGTCGGAGATAGAGAGAGTAGTTGCCAAATACCCTGATCTATTTGAAGAGCCGACGGGGGTTGTAGAGAGGGAGGTTGTCCACGCGATAGAGATTATCCCAGGGTCTAGCATCCTGAAGGGTAGGATCTATCGGATGTCTTCATGCGAGCTCGATGAGCTTCGCCGACAACTCAAGGAACTCGTAGAGAAAGATTGGATTCGGCCGAGTGTCTCTCTTTATGGGTCTCCAGTACTATTCGTACCTAAAAAAAAGGAGGGAACACTTAGGATGTGCATTGATTATAGGGGCCCCAGGACTGATCATCAGACCCTTAGATGGATGAGAACTCAGCCTGTACTCTCTGATGCTCTCAAGCGTTGGATCGAGGTCATCGAGCAATATGACTTTGACCCGCAGTATCTGAAAGGGGAGTACAACAAGGTTGTTGATGCCTTGTCGCGTAGATCTGATTTCTCAAGTGCGCTGATTACTTAGTTCGATCTTGCGGACAATATTACTCAGTCCTTGGTGGAAGTCTATCGAGAGGATCCGTTTATGTCTGAGATCATTCGTAGACTCAAGGCGAAGGACTAAGTAACTTCTTCCGAGTTTGAGTTGGTCAAAAGCTTGCTATTCCTTGAGAAGGTTGGGAATAAACGTTTGTGTATTCCTAATGGAAAGTCTTTGCGTAGTTTATTTTTAGGCGAGTGTCATGATGCCACCGGCCATTTTGGGTACAAGAAGACCGCAGCTAACTTGTTGCAGCGGTTCTGGTGGCCCACAATGATGAGAGATGCCCAACTGTACGTGGAGACTTGTCAGGTCTGTCAGAGAGACAAGCCACGTACTCAGGCTCCTCTTGGGCTCCTGAAGCCCCTTCCGATTCCGGAAAGGTTTGGTGAGAGTCTGCCCATGGACTTCATGGATACACTGGTTACCAACAAGACTGGGATGAGATACATTTTCGTTATTGTGGATAAATTTAGTAAGTTTGCTAGATTAGTAGCCATGTCGGAGACTGCGAAGACCGAGTACGTAATAAAATTGTTTAGAGAGGACTGGGTCAGGGATTTTGGACTGACCAAATCCATAGTGAGCGACAGAGATGTCCGCTTCACTCGCGAATTGTGGAAGGCTGCCGCTGCAGAGCAGGGAACCCAATTACGGATGACTTCTGGAAATCATCCAGAGGCAAACGGTCAGGCCAAGCAACTGAATCGCGTTGTACAACACCTGTTGCGGCATTACATCAAGACCAACCAGGTGGACTGGGATGAGAAGCTTGCTCTCATCTCCAGTCTATACAACAATGTTGTATATTGTGCCACCAGGGTGAGCCCAAACAGTTTGCTATTGACTTTCATGCCTTGACTACCCTTAGACATTCTCCTTCCTGAGAATCGGTCAACTGCTGCACCAGGTACTTAGAGTTTGCCTATAGATATGAACAGAAGATGCAGCAGGCGATAGAACAGATGCAGAAGGCATAGGCAGCAATGATAGAGTCCGAGAATAGACATCGTTGACCTTCTACGTTTCAGGTTGGGGACATAGTTTGGGTACAGTCCTTTGAACTGGGACAGGAGTACAGGATTTCCCGCAAACTCATGACACAGTACTTTGGGCCATGGAAAGTCTTAGATATTGTCGGGACTGATCCAGATGGACCATCTTATGTAATCCGGATCCCACGTCATCTTCGTACTGACCCTGTCTTTCACGCCTCCAAGCTTGCACCTTTCAAAGAAACAGACCAGTTTCCATCTCGTCGTTCAATGCTGCCCCCAAACTTGGATGGAGAGATAGATATTGATGATATTGTGGACCACAGAGAGCTGCCAGTTCCAAGACCGACAGGCAGGGGACGTCCTCCGAAATCGAAGCTGCAATATCGCGTTCGGTTCCGACATCATACTGATCTTTAGGAGGACCGCTGGTTCACCAGGGAAGAACTTATGCAGACCGCTCCTCAAGTTATGGAGAAATCTCTGCAGAAAGGAAAGCGCCCGATGGTCAAAGACTGAGCTTCTCAGAGGACTGTTGAAGCTAAGGAGGAGGGAATGTCAGGCCACTTCCTCTATGAGCCCCATTCGGGCCCCTTTTTGAAGCATGTCGGCCGCCCTAAGTGAAGGCAGGCTCGACGAAGCCCTCAAGGCCTTATTTCGGCCACGGCGCAACTAAGGAAATTCAGGCAGTTGCGCAGCGCGAGTTAGTTGAGAGAACCCAGGCCCTGGGCTGGATACAGGTACTGGGCCAAACACATGCCAAAGGCAGTTGGGTGCATGCAACCACCTCAGGCCCCAGGCCTGTTCTCGATCGTGCTGGGCCTCAGGCTATCGGTGCCTACTGGAAGCTTCCTGGGACTGGACGCAGGCAGGCCACTTCGATATAGCAAAGGGCTTGCCTTCGCATTTGGCATTCGGGTGTGGCTTCATGCTGCGGTATTTGCTAACCAACGCTCACACGCTCACGGGCGAGTAGGGAAGGGGCAGGCAGCCATAGCCGAGCTGCGCTGCTGTAAGTTGGGTGTGGCGCAGGGTGGTCCTTGGGTGCAAGTGGCATCTGTGTGTTGTGGAACGAGGTTGTGAGTGAGGCGAGAGACATACCTGGTGCTGGAAGCGTGCGACATTGGTCGTTGTATGCTCGTACTTCCGGAGAGTTGTTGATGTCATTTTTCGGCATTGTAGTTTAGGCTAGATACGATCTGCCATCTGTAGTCTGGGCGCCGAGCGCTAGATACGATATCAACATTGGTTCTTCATTGATGATCATGGTGAGACTTTACCAGCATTGTTAATTTTGAGTTTTTGGTGTCTTCTTATTTGGTGAAACTCGTAGTGCAATTTTGTTGTTGGTTCGAGGTCACAACTATCTGGTCTTGTGTATATGATGTTGTTTGATTGCTGAAGTTCGCTATTGCTCATCTTCCTTGCAATGTGCTCATTCAATGGGGAGGTCGGCCACCTCATATAAAGACCAGTTCTGGGAGCATTACCCAGTTTCGCTTTGTAACGAACCAATTCCTCCTGTATCCACTCTTCCTGCAGCTAACAATTGAAAATATAGAGTGACCAGAACCAAAATTATCATGGGAGCAACTCGGCTCCAGGCAAGTTGCTGTTCCTCGGCCGAATTGTTCCCTGTCGAAGTACCGTATCTAACCTTTTTTTTTCTTTCTTTTTTGGGGGGGACATGCTCCAATCTATTTGTGAGGAGCAGCACGTGCTGGGAACCGGGCCCAGCGTCCCATTCAAGATCATATTGAGAAATTAAGAAATTTTATAGAGAAATCCTTGAGATACCGGGGCCATTACCCAGCTTCGGCTAAGAAAGACAAATGTGTAATTTACACAATAACACTAAAATTCTAACCAGACAAGCGACAAAAACAAACAAAACAGCTTCCAAACTAGTAACAAAGCAATACCACAAACCAAAACTAAACCAAGGTAAACGGTACCAATTCGAAGGCCTAACCCGGCTCCCCCAAGGCTACCTCGCCTAGGTTCTGTCAAGGTGCGAAGGTGATGACGAGCCGAACGACCGGTTAGTTGAGCAGCTGGTTGGAAGCGCTCAGGCTGCTGTGGATGAAGTCGTCCGACGGGGGGTTGCTCATCCGAAAAGAATTGTAATTGGTGGGCACTCGTATGGTGCTTTTATGTCGGCAAATCTTCTTGCACGTGCTCCGGATCTCTTCTGCTATGGAATTGCTCGAAGTGGAGCCTACAATCGGACTCTGACGCCATTTGGTTTCCAGTCTGAAGAAAAAACACTTTGGGAAGCACCAAACACATACCACGAGATGAGCCCCTTCATGCTTGCAAACAAGGTTCACAAGCCACTATTGCAGATCCATGGCGAGGATGACAATAACTCGGGAAGGTTTCCAATGTAGTCTGAGCGCTTTTATAGTGGATTGAAGGGACATGGAGCAGTCTCAAGACTCGTGCTATTACCCCATGAGAGTCATGGGTACAAAGCTCGTGAGAGTACGATGCATACGCTTTGAGAGATCGAGTTGTGGATGCAGAGATATACAGACTTCATCGTCGTTGAGAACACGAAGGAGAACGAGAACAACATAGAGAATATCACAAAGGACGAGTCAACTTCAACCGCAGCTGGCGAGAAGCCTGTTGCTGCTAGCCTGCTGCGGAGGTTAGAGAGGAAAGTGGAGAAAAGGAGCAGTCAGAAAATAAGGAGGAGCATTTTGTGGGAACAAGTACGGGGCATATTGCTGGCAGCAACGGATCTACGAACTGTGGCAGAAAACCGTGGTCATCTCTGAAGTTTTGTGTTGGTCGAGCGATTTCTAGACTGCAGAGGGCTGAGAGGGGGCTGGGGTTGTTGCTGGCAGTGAGGAGCCACGGCTGACAAGTTTTGAAAAGTAGAAGCTTTCCCTCTGTGAATCAAGTTTTTCGTTGCTGTAAATTGAGGTTTCCTTTGTTTAACTTTCTAAAGTTTTTCTTTGTTTTTTTTTTGTTTTTTTTTTTCCTGGGTGAAAGGAAGCCATTGCTTTTGCAGGCTTCATAATTGCAGGGTACTCATTGGGGAACTAGGTTCCGCTCGGTAGGATAGACGGAGCTTTAGGTCGCGGATAGGCATAGGCATAGACATAGGCATACACCGCAAATAGGCCTCGGCATTAGGAAGCAATGACTTTTAGTAGGAGATAAGTTCAGGGCTGTTTCTACAGCCAGAGTGAAGACACGTGAGAGTAATCGGTACAGAAGTCTGTTGATTGAACTCCAAGTAATGAGTTGTATAAGCTAAACCGGCTGATGCTGTCGGTATAACTCCGGATAGAATTGTGAGGTCCCCCGCCTCTGTTCAATTCCATTGAAATATGACAAAAAAAAAATAAAAAAAATTGCAGGATACATGTGGAAATATCCTTATTATAAAAGTTGTAACTTTATTGTTCCTGCGGTGCTGCAGCCTTCGGTCCTCGCTGCACTACTCTCGAAATGTGCAAAACGAGAGTGAATCTTCCGCTAGAATATGAAAAGATACAGCCATGATTTTTGTCTTTTGTGCATGTCAAGAGTAGCGCAGCCAGGCCCTTCATCTCGACCTTTTTTTTCCTTTCTTCCCTTCCAAATCTAATGTTGTCGGGTTGCGGAGGTCTCATTGACTTCATTTCCTAAATATCCGTATTATAAAAGTTGGAGCGTGACAGCCAGGATAGTAGGCGCGGGGAGACCGGGCACCGCTTGCGTTAGCGCTAACGCGCTTCTCCCTGCGGTTGTCACCTCGGATCCTATGAGTTATCACTTACGATAATTTCCGAGGTTTCCGATGGTGCCGTTCAACCCTATGGCTACGGCTATGGAGGTTAGGGTAGGGAACACCGCTTTCACTCAGAAGTGCAACGGCCTTCTAGGCTGGGTGAGGCCCACTCGTGAACAGCCCGGGGCGGCCTGCTAGGCGTCCTCCTCATGGTTCGTCTGACCGTGGATGCATGAAGACTGACTATTCAACCAGGTAAACGGATGGTTTTTTTCTTTTTGTCGGCACTGAGCTTCGGGACTACGGAACCCCTTATGGGTTCCTAAATGGATGAGTGTTTCTTCATAGCTGCTTCGTCAAGGAGGCAGTGAAGCTACCTGATCAAAGTGTAACGAAGTGACGTAAAACTTACTCGGTTTCTGCTCTCCCTTCAAAATTTTCTCTGTGGGGGTTATTACGTGGTTGGTATATAACGTTGACTATTCCAAATAATAGAGGCCAATATAAGTTTGTATCACTTGGTTGTTCCTTTTTTCCTGCCTTCAGTACAAGATGGAGGCAGAAAATAAGATTTACAGGAGAGAAGAAAAAGAACAACTTTGTTCCTTGTTCGAAGCATGTTATAGAGATGGGATCCTTCCTTCCGGTTTGGACATTAGGATTGTGGAATTGGGAGAGGATTTTGCGCGCTTTGACATGAACGAGGGTTTCTCAGACCTCAACCTAAAATGGTTGAGAGAGCACGCAATCACGATCTTATTTCAGGAAAGGGCATCAATATTATCGAACGATATAAAGAAGAAATTAGTACGAATTTATGAAGATTCGTGGTATGATGCTGGTTTGATTGCTGATTCGGTCAAGAGAGGGCGTTACCAAAACGAAGGAAAAAATATGGCCTCTTTCATTTCCTCTTAGTCCTCTGTCATCGATTGGTTGAAACAAAAGAAGGAAGATTTTATGGATCTTGGAAACAAGACGTACAAACTTACCTTTCTTCCATGGATGACCTTGGCTGAGATGAAGGATTATAAGGAAGCTGATGCTAATTTTTTTTGGATCAGATGCCCTCGGGTTCCTTTTCAATTGCTGGCAATTCTTCAGATGGAAGTTGAAAAATCCTTTGGGGCCGTTTTAAAAGTGCATTCCTTCGAAGAATACGAAGATGAACCCGAATTAGGTACGGTTTGGTTTGATCTCCAGCTCAAGGCACGGAAAGTGGTAAAACCAAGGTTGTTGGTGGGAATTCCACGACAAGGGGATTATCATTTCGAAGTCATTTTCACTGCAGCACCATGGTGTTCGGTTTGCCGAGTGAATTACCACATGAATAAGGACGAGTGTTGCCCAGCGTTCAAAGATCCGGACCCCTTTACGTCTCAAATGAGACAGAAGGTGTTCCCACCTGACCCTCCCTTTTCGGGATTCGTGTCGCCAGGGGAAGATCCACCCCTCACGGGGTATAGGCGCTTCCCAGGACGCAGACAATCGGGGTACCCCTCGAATAATAATGACCCCAAAGGTCAGTGACCTGGGGTAAAGCCAAGAGGGAGATCCAAAACAAGATCTCGATCTCAATCTCGCTATTCGTCTCGATCCCGATAAGGGTCTCAGGGGTTGAGTGAACCAGGTAACAAAGAGAAACGTAATTTGAGTGGGAGGAAAGAAAAATCTCGGAGCACAGGCACGAATAGAACCCCAAGTCCTTCAAAGAGTGATCAAAAAGCAGATTCACAAAATTCGGGGTCAAAGGCTTGTTCAGAACCAAACTTGGTGGCAGGTTCAGACAAAGATGGGGGAGGTTTCCTGAAAAGAAACGCAGAGAATGAAATTTGTGAAGGAGGGGGGAATAGTTCAACTGTGGTGGAGGCGGACCAAACGTGTTAGTACAGGCGGTAAAAGCAGTTATCAGTAAGGAGAACGGGAGAAGGAATGAACATTCCCCCTTTAAAAGATCGAGGACAAGATCGCCTGATCGGGAGGGCACTGATAGCAAGAGCGAACGGGGCAGTTTTGCTTCGGGCACAGAACCAAACCATGCAGTTTTGATAAACAAAGATTCTGGGAATCGAAAGGCGGGTCATCATGAAGTCTTGAGGGAAGTGGAGCCCCGTGTAACTTTGGGGAGAGGCGAGAAAGATATCCCTAAAGTCCTAGTGCCGCTGTTGTGTGCCAAATCCGACAAAGGGATAATGGTCCTGGCCTCACAGGCAAATGACGGTTACTTGGAATTAACCACGACAATGCAAATGCCTCACTCACAGGAAATGTGATTTTGAAGAGGGTCTCACACATCATTCCGAAAGGTTTGAGAATTCAAATAATCCCACAGACTCGCGTTGAAGGACAAAACGTCGAAAATAAGAAAGGGGAAAATCCCGATTCTATTTCGTTCTAATGGAAATTCGGATGAATGATGAGACCAATGGTATTATTTCCGAGAGAGACAGAAGTTGGTTTCGTCTGGCTCTCTTGCTGTCACCCTTGAACCCATAATTGCAAAAATCAGGGTTATAGAGGGTGTGTCGGCAGCGGTAATTGCAGATTGGCTGACCACTTCCTCCCTGAGAGAATCAATGTTGACTCCTCATATATTTATGTTAATTCAAGAACCCTGGGAAAATACCTCACGAGAGGAAGAACCAAGGCGGAGGAATCTCAAGGAGGACAAGGGGGAGTAGGCCGCGTTCAGGTACCAGTCGGCAGCGTCGCCCCTGATGCCTTTTAGAGGCAGGTTGAATCTTGCCTCATGGAACGTAAGGGGACTTTGTGATACCAATTACAAGCAGAAACGCAGCCGCCTGAAATCTTGGATTCATGAAAAGAAGATTCAGGTGGTTTGTTTACAGGAAACGAAACTCAATGAAGAACGTTGCGATGAAGCAGGAAACTGGTGGGCCGGTCAACAGTTCTGATCGCCAGCCCAAGGAACAAGAGGGGGTACTGCTGTATTGTTTCAAAGGGATTTAGAAGCAGCAATTATCGAATCTGCAGTTGATTTGTGGGGGCGATGGGTGTGGGTAAAGTTTGAAGTGGGCACGATAGATTGGACAGTGATGTCAATGTACGTACGTTCAGATTACAATGAGAGAATCAACTTCCTATCGGAGTTACCCGGAATCATCCCTGACTCCGAAAATCTAATTATTGCAGAAGACTGGAACACTATACTCAACCCAGGTTTGGACAGTCCAAAAGTAAGTCCTATTAGATCAAATAGTGGGCTATTACAGAGTTTTATGACTGCTAATGATCTAGTGGACGCGTATAGGGTTTTGAGTCCGAAGGATGAGGAATATACATGGTTCGGATCTCAAACCCCCCTAGCTCGAAGAAGGATGGACTTCGTAGCGATGACGGATCATCCTTGGCAAGAATGTACATCTGTCGAAATCATGTTCTCAGACATGCCTGATCACAGACCCGTAGTAGCTGAATTTCGGTTGAGGGAAGCCCAAAAAAGAGATCCTTTCTATTATAAGTTGAATGTTTCCTTATTGAAAGACCCGGGGGTAATCCTCTGGGCACAACGTCAGTTGACTTCATGGTCGGAGGCTAGGGGTCTGTTCAACACAGAACAAGACTGGGTGGAGGCTGGTATTCACATTCTGCAAGGAGCTTTTAATGTTTTCTCACAAATAAAGGCACAATCAAGGAGGAAAGAGGAAAAAGCAATTATAAAAATAATAAAATTGGCCAAGGACAGTCTAGGGCAGGACTTGGTATCTAATGCCTATTGGTCAATTGTGAAAAAAAGAGCGTTGGAAAAATTGGAACAAATGCATATTCAGGAACAGGTACATTGGAAGGAATGGTTAGAACAGACAAATATTGTTGCTGGGCATAGACTTACGAAGGAAACGTTCAGACACTTGATTCTTCAAAAAACCCACTTTCCAATGAAGGAACTGACACACCCCTTTTCAACACAAATTCTGATCTGTTATGATTTACAGCAAATGTGTGAGCACGCAAGGTTGTATCTTGAGGATATCCTCACTACTCGGCGCCCGTATGACGATATGGACTCAGATTTAAAAGTTACAAGTACTTTCTGGAATCGCTCGCAAAAAACGTTGTCTCATAACGCTCGACTAAACCTTGACAAACCATTAACCTTAGATGAACTCTTGGTAGCAACAAAAAGGATGGCGAAAGGGAAGTGTCCGGGGGGGGACGGTCTCCCGATTGAAGCTTATCTATCGTTATGGCCTCAACTGGGTCTCATGCTACTTAGTATTTTCAACAATGTTTTAACTGGGGGAAATCTTACTAAGAGTATGTCAAAGGGAGTTATATCATTGCTATATAAGAAGGGTGACAAGAAAGAGATCCGTAATTGGAGACCAATTTTGTTGTTAATGCATCCTATAAACTGTTAGCGAAGGCCCTGTCAATACGATTAGCAAAGTATCTGTCGGACCTGACTGGCAAGAAGCAAGGTGTTTTTGTGAAACATCGAAACATAATGGATAATATTGCTTCAACTATCCAAGCATTGGAAATCATCACAAAAGACAATTTATACGTTGCTGTCTTTTTACTTGACATGGAAAAAGTTTATGATCCTGTAGGTTGGGCCTTTGTGATGACTAAGTTGAAGCACATGGGTTTTGATGGTCCCTTTTGCCAATGGGTCAAAACTATGTATTCGGGGTCTGTTGCAACAGTTATAGTGAATGGCAAACAATCCAATGAATTTACGCTCACCCGTTCCCTGAGACAGGGTTGTCCCTTAGCCCCGCTTCTCTTTGTAATTCATCTGGAAATCTTACTGGATAATATCCGCTCTAATTCATAAATTCAGGGGTTAAAACTCAACTTGGGACTTCAGTGGAAAGGTGGGGCTCTTGCAGATCACTTAACTATCGGATGTCAAAATAAGGACCATTGAAGAGCACTGAGAAAAGTATTGAATACCTATTATGAACTATCTGAAGTCTCTATTAATTGGAATAAGTCAACTTATTTTCTACCAACCCCTTATAACCTGGGAGTAAATTGGGGTCGGATGCTTTAGAACATTTTTTGGGAATACAAGTTTCACAATCAGACAACTCGGATTATCAAGATGTTATTTTGGTGGACAAATATTGCAACGAGATGCAGAGTTGGAAGCAAACGCGTCACCTCTCCTTGTTGGGAAAAGCGTTTGTTCTAACTTTAGCTGCAGATTCGATTGTATGGTTTACACTGGCGGTGCATTATTTAGGCAACCAAGCATATGAAAAGATAAAGCAAGTCTCAGGACGATTTATTTGGAAACCGAAAGCACAGGAGCATGAATGGCATATGTCAACGGTTGTTTGGGAGACCATAACTTTTCAGAGACACCAGGGCGGTCTCGGGATCTTGGATCCAAGACAATAGAATCTAGCCTTGTTGGCAAAATGGGCAATCAAGGCCTTCACTTCTGCGAAAGATGAACCGTGGTTGGCCTTCGGTCTGCAAATTTTATGTGATGAATGGTTCTTGTGCAGGCAAGAGGATGTTTTGGTTTGTCTGTTGATGCCGTCATATGTGAACAAACAGCCAAAGTCGAAGTTTTGGCGAGATATTCTGAAGGCTTGGAAGAAGCTCATCCCACTTGAGAAAGAACATCCGACCTCAAAGGCCTCTGTGTTACTGGAAAGTCTGTTTGAAAATCCCCACATTAAAGATGAGCAAAATAACATTTTCTTAGCTAATGGAGCAGCGGGTCACTTCGGTAAAAACTGGATAGAGAAAGGTATGGTAAGGGTGAGAAATATCTGAAATGAGGATAGACAAGACTGGATAGAGATTTCTACGCTGAAACTGAAGTTACCTAGAATGAGGGGAGCTCAACAGATATTACAGTGTTTGATAGGATGTATTCCTGATAGTTGGAAGAAAATTTTGCGAACGAGTCTCATACCTGATGAGGGATTATGGGGCCAAAGGATAACCGCGGATGGGTCTTACGAACTCTGGCATATTATTGGACCGGCACTAGAAGGTGGTTTAGAAGCATGTAGGTGGCACAGGTTTGTTGATTCTTCGTTTACGAACGAAATCTACCAAGGTGGTAAGAAAAACCTTGATCGAATAACAAATCTCCAAGAAGTTTTGGTAACGGCGCCTCTAGCCTGCACGAAGGCCCCTCTGGGCCCCATAAGGAGGAAACTGATAGTACAAGGGAGGTCCCTTGCTTCGCTTGGAATAAACCCAGTGTCTGTTGGCTGGTTCAGTACTGAAAAACGGAGAGTTGTAACTTTGAAGGAGTATAAGCCGAAAGTGGGTACAGAGTATCTTAGACAGAAGATCAAGAAACACCCATATGCTACATTAGTCAAAAGACGTTCAGAACAAGGCCTTCTGGGTACAACTCAGGATACAATGGAGAGTCTGTGGGTGGAATTGAAAGGTCTCTCATCCCTGAAGCTAGCCAGTATGTTGTGGTTACAAGCAATGTTAGCCACAGCATCAGCAGTCTGGTTAGCTGTGAAACGAATGGAGATATCTACTACTTGTCCAATATGCAGGTGGGGAAGGAAGACTACAAGACACCTATGGCTTACTTGTCCTGCTTAGAGGAGTGTCTGGGACTGGTGGATACAACATTGAACTACCTTCACAGAAAACAACTTCGAATGGTCAAATGAATGGATTCTGACAGGATGTAGTAAAGGCAATTTTGAATGGAGATATGTGGCCCAGGTGGTGAGAGCAGTTATTATGAAAACTATCTGGGATGACAAAAATAACCAACTGTTTCGAAGTCAGTGTATATCGGATGTACAGATCAAGAAACAAATCACGGCAGACTTGAGAAAGACTATTACCTGTGACTAGAATCGACGAACATCTTGTGGTGTCAATCAAAATCAAATGAAGTGGTTCAAGGAAACTTGGGGGAGGAACTCTAGTTTGGCAATTGTAGATCACAGGGGTGGCGAGCTGTCCTTTTGCTCTTGGTTATTGACCACGATAGGTCATGGGGAACGTTTTAGTTCCCCACCCTGAGTCAAAAACCTCTTTCCTTTGTTAGTTCTGAGGTCGTTGCTCTCCCAGGTTTCATTCTGTGTTCATGTCCACCACTACGGGGTAAGAGGTGTTTTCAAAAGTGGTTAACGGGGTTCTGAACAGGGAGCTCAGGGATGCTGTATTTGAACATAGTTTCTCGGATCAGTGCGGTGAGGGACTGAAGGAGGATATTATGGCGAGTTACAAGGAACAATTGTATAGCCTCAGAATTTTGTTAGCAAATAGCATTGCTGCTCATTCGCCGGTGCGGGTTTTGAAGGAGATGGGCCATGTAAAAAAGGAATTGAATGCTCTCGCGAGCATAAATAAAAAGCATGAGACGAGATTGCATGAGGTGGTGCTTGCATTGGTTGAAACTCTGAGGCGTCGATGTCCAAAGTGTGACCGCCTAAGCCATTTAACAAAGGGGGAGTATAGAAAGATAAATGATTTGACGGTTGTTACAGGTACGTGTGACAACACGACAAACCTTTATCCCCATGGAGATGCTGTTGTTGATGATGACGAGAAGTTCGCAATGGAATAAAGGAGAAGGCAGCTTCGTGGGCAGGACGATGTAGATAAATAGTGTGGTTTTTCTTTATGGTCGCATATGCATTAGCTGGTATTCGAGTGAGCATAGTAAGAGAAGGAGGAGCTAAAGTGAAAGTGAGAACGGGGACGTGGGGTGGGATGACGAGCAGGAATGCGTGCTTTCACATTTGTTTATTTCATTGATGCTGATGACACTTGAATGAGTTTATGATAAAATGCTTAAATTGTATATCTTTGGACACTTTTATTTGAGTTTTCTCGCTCTCTGTCTTTGTTTCTCTTTCTCTCTCTCTCTCTCTCTCTCTCTCTCTCTCTCTCTCTCTCTCTCTCTCTCTCTCTCTCTCTCTTTTATTTGTTTCGACATTCCCTTTTCGATAACTATTTTTGCAATTGCATGAAAATATTGTTGATGGATAAAAATAAAGGTTTCTTTAGTTATTTGTTCATATGTTATCTCATGTTATATGTGTTTATTGTTATAAACATTATTATGTTATTCTTTAGAGACTGACATTTTTTTAATTTTTTTTTTCAACATTGTTCTGTTCTCTGTGTTCGCTCTTATACTGTTCTACTTATTCCTGGAAAAAAAAACAGGTGAGTATCCTTTAAAGTATGAACATGGGATAATATTAAAGACCGATTAAAAGCAATTACAAGATTGAAAGAAAAAAAAATGTACGGAGAAAGATTGTAAAGTTGATGAATAATTATGACAAAAAAATCTTAATCATAAAAGAAAATGAAACAATAAGTTTGAGTCCTCTTCCTGCAGACGGTGTCGAAGGAAGACAAATGATGCTTAAAAATAAACAAGGTACGTATGAGTGTGCTACGAGGGGCGGTGAAAGTACTAAAGCGCTTAGGCCGCCTTCAAGTAAACGGTATCGAAGGAAAGCAAAGGCCGCCTTTAAGTAAACGGTATCGAAGGAAAGCAAAGGATGCTCAAGAATAATCAAGGTACGTATGATTGGTCTATATGGGCCGCTGAAAATACTCAAGCACTTATGTGAAGCAAATTAACTGTTATTGGGAGGGTTGGGTCACACCATGTATTTCGAATGAATATTGGAGAAGGAACCAATCCGATAAGAAAAAATAAAGATGACAATAAATGTAGACTTTTTTCCAAGACACCCATGCTATCCCGAATGACCTCCTCTCACCTAGACCTGTTCCAAAAGGTCCTGTTCTCTACCCCTTTGCTCCTATTTCATCAAAGTCACCCAAGCAAAAGAGGAGAAGAAAGGTGAGGTCATCAACGGTTTGCCCGACCTCGATCGCTAGGAATGACTCTTCCTGGATCTACGACCTTCGAGGCTGGCTGGGGGGAGGCGCGGTACGCCTCATAGACCCACTTATGGGGGTGGTGGAATGTTGTTGCAGTGGAGTCAGCGCCTACTTCTGAGATCTGGGCCTCGTGCTCAGGCAAGGAGAATGGGTACTACGGACTACTTCCTAGCGATCGGGGCTCGGAAAGGTCGGCGAAGACATGTTACCTTTTTCAAATCTTTTGTGGATGGATGACTAACTTAGGATACCTAAGGCTGACCGCAAGTAGGAGCCGCCTCGATTACGGTGAATTGGAGTCAAAAGAAGTTTCGATCCCAGTGACAAATTTATCCGAACAGGAAAGTGATCCCTGTCGGAGAATGACAAAGGGCAAACGTGGATAAATGAGGTACGTATGACTCTATTGCATGGGGCCCTGAAAAGACTAAAGGGCATATAGGATCATAAATCGAATATAAGAAACGAATGAGGCATGCGAAAAAAATAGGAGGCATTTAATTAACCTCAATAGGACTTCAAAGAAGTTCCGGTCCCGATCAAACATTTGCAAGAACATGAAAGTGCACATGAACATGAAAGTGCACCTGTACGAATAAATTCCGATGTGAATTAACATTGATTAACCTCCATAGACGCGTTGAAAGAAAAAAAAATGAACTGAATCCTTTTTTTTTTTATCGTTTGTGCTTTGCATTTTTGCTGCGTTCTTTGTGTTGCACTATGTCTTCTTTGTTTTTCTTTTTTTTCTCTTTTCTACATGACACTATATTACTCTTCTTCATATAATTACACCTATATATGGATGTTTTTAGTTGTATTATCTTCGTTCTGGTTATCTATATGCATCTTACTCCTCCTATCCACCGTGACGTGCCCATGTACAAATACGTACGTACGTGCCCATTAATTTGGCAGAGGACCAAGACCAGGGTTGTCCAGCCCCGGCCCCAGGGCCCCAGCGGGGGTCCGGGGGTCCGGGGCTGGGCACCCCTAACCCCGGCTCCAGACCCCCCCCCCCAAAAAAAAATAAAAAATAGTGAGGGGTGCGCAGTGAGAGCGCGCACCACATGGGCTAAGCCCCAAAAATGGGGTTTTATGCCCCACCCCGGACCCCGCCCGGGGCCACACCCACCACTCGTGGGACCAGGGTAGCTGCTGGTGCGGGGACGGGGGCGGGACCAACAGCCAGCGGGGGCGGGGTTGAGTGTTGGCGGGTGTGGGGG
>BFEA01000382.1:1037440-1050112 GCA_003427395.1 Chara braunii
GAGAGAGAGAGAGAGAGAGAGAGAGAGAGAGAGAGAGAGAGAGAGAGAGAGAGAGAGAGGGGGGGCGGTGGTTGGTGTTATGGGATAGTTCACGTGCGTATGATTAGTAATCGTGTGCATACGAGCCTTGCGGTAGGATGCGGAAATCAAAGACTCAGGCGCGGCAGCACATGAGAACCGGGCTTGTTGTAGGGGAGATAGGAAAAGTTAGAGGAGTCAGGGTAAGGGCCGGGTACGGCGAACTCCCGCTCTGCACTCCGCTCCGGCCCGCTCCGGTCCGCTCTCTTTGGCAATGGAGCCGTCGTAAGTTTCGTGTGAAAACCGTAACGAAATTAAATACAAGCAAAGAAATCACATTGAATTGAGAGCGAAGCACCATAATGATAATAAGGCTTGGACCCCACTGGCCGGCGCCTGGAAAAGAGGTGCGGCCACCAAAAGCGGGCAAGTCATTTGGGAAAGTTGGAGAGTACTTTTTCCCGGACCCCACCGCCGAGGACCAATTGCTCTTGGAAAACCATTCGCAAATCAGTTCAGCCAATCGCATTTGTTTTGATCTTTCCTCCGTTTTTTTTTTTTTTTTTTGTGGCACTCTTCATGGCTATTGGCTGCTGCCTCCAATGGGAACACAAACCTTGCAGGTCCCCGATGCCAACGGCTGGCGCTTTGCCCTCCCTACCCTGTTGGAGCCCGTTCTGGAAAACAGCGCCGGCCGTGGGGGGAGACTTTTCCAGCCGCCAGCCATGTAGAAACACACCTGGCAGTGTTTTGGAAATCTGTTGGAGCCCGTTCTGGATAAACAGCGCCGGCCGTGGGGGGAGACTTTTCCAGCCCAGCCATGTAGAAACACACCTGGCAGTGTTTTGGAAATGGCAGTGGGGTCTGAAATCGACGTTTGCAGACCTCCGTAAAACTTCTTGGCGGCCCAGTGGGGTCCGAAATCGCCCTTCCATGCCAAAACTTTTCCAGGCGCCAGGCAGTGGGGTCCAAGCCTTAATTGTGCAACGGAAGGTCTGTGCTTTTTTGCAGCTGCTATCATTAATCAACATTGCAATACAATATATAGCACAGATGTTCCGCCCCGCCCTGCCCAGCGCTTAGCCTCACCTCGTTTTTTTTTCCCCTTTTTGCTTTATCGAAAGGGCGACCTCCGTGACGTATCATTTTGTCGAACAAAAAAAAAGAGAAAGAAAAGAGGCAAAGAAAATCACTGTCGAACTGAATTTCATTAATTCAATTCCAACTGGATTCGAACTTTGGCCCGTATATTTCAAGAGTTCACGTCGGTCCTCGTCTCGTCTTTAGGAAACGCTGGAGGCACAACTGCCCAATTTGGTGATGGGTGATGGTCCTGGGTGGTTAACACTAGGGTAGGACAGGGGGGGTGGGGGTGTGCCAGGGCAAAAAGATGAGAGGAAGGATGGGTGGGGTCTTCAGAGGGGTTTATCTGGACAACCGAGTGGCCGATTACTGTGGGTGACTGTTATCTGTCTAGTATCCCACCTCTACAACAACCTGGGCTTTGGGGGGGGGGGAACTTGAAAAAGGAAACGCTGTAGGCACAAGCCCCTGTTTCATACAAAAAAAAAAAAAGAAGGAGATGGACGCGGGCTGAAATCCAATTCCAATCAAGTCAATGCGTGAGTCCGAAACCATTTTCGTCGTCGTGTCGTACCGGCGGTTGTCATCGATTATGGGCATCGCCTCACCACTCTCGAAATGTACAAAATGAGAATGAACTTCCTGCTAGAACATGGCAGATGCTTCCGGCCACATTTTTGTTTTTTTCACCTTTAGACAGTGGTGTGGCGATGAGGCTAGCGCCTAATGCCATGACGGTGCCACAGACCCCCAATACCGCCACACCACTCTCGAAAAAGAAATCGAGTCCACCTTAGGCCACGACGACGTGACAGACCCCCAATACCGCCACACCACTCTCGAAAAAGAATTCAAATCCACCTTAGGCCACGACGACGCGACGGACGCCCAGTACCGAGCCATCCCGAGTCCTCAAATTCATTTCTTTTTAATTCTAAATTTAATTACAGTAATTTGAGAATTTCTGTATTAGTGCAGGTGGGGAATTGAAAAACCACTAAAAAAAAACCTTAAAAAAAGAAGGTGGATATGCCGGCCTCTAATCATCTTTAGTGCGGGGATAAGGATAGCACGGGATTTATTTTTTTTTTCGTTGGTTGGATGAATTGTTTTTACTTTTTTTCCTGGTTGGATATCGGATTGGATTAGGATTCAATTGAATTGGATTGGATTGGATTGGATTTGTTTGGCGTATCACGATCGACTCTTGTATTGTACGTTGTCGTCAACGACAATGTCCAAGCCGAATGAACGGCCAGGACGAACCATATGACAGTTTCGACTGCCGATAATTTTTATGTCATTTTAATTTATTTACAATGCCGACATTGCCGAGAAAATGGCCTCCTTTTCTTTTTGGGGGTATACTTGACGAGGGCATACGACATGTACTCCGTTGTTGGAGACCCTTTTTATGTTTTTGTTTGTTTTTAACTGGTCGGAACAGAGACTACACTTGATCTTAACGATTCCAGAGAATTTATTTCTTTGTTTAACGATTTTTGGAGATTTTTTTTATGTATATTTTTTAAATCAAACTTCATTCATTCCAATTGCGAACCGAAGTCCCCCAGTGGCTTCGCCTGGCCCTGGCCCCTCGACCCTTATGGAGTAGATAGCCACTGAGCCCGACTGTTGCTTTAGAAGACAGGGTGGACAAGGAGCAGAGACAGACAGGCAGATACCTCAGACAATTGCTCCGTTTGCCCATTCTTTCTTTCCTATGTTTTTTCTCAGTTTTTCTAACTGTTGTTTTCTCAGTCTTCTTCTTTTTACTCAGCATAAGACATTCCCAACGATATGTAAAAAATGGGACGCTGGACCCGGTTACCAGCAGGTGATGCTCCCCACCAATAGATGGAGCCTCCCCGGGAGTGCTAGCGGTGTCTGCTCTTACCAGCACCCCTAACACCCTCTCGGGTTGCTTTAAAAAAAAGAGGTCACTTCACTCGAGGTCGGGGACCTCACAATTCCACCGGGAGTTATCCCGGCAGCATCAGACGCTTTAGCTTCTACCTCCACAACTAGCTGACAGCTAATACCAACTACAGTTCTCCTATCTACCGCTAGTCAACTGTCTACTGTCGTGTACTTCCTGCCCTACCCTACTAACTAATTCACAGACCTACCCATCGGTCTGAACCCGGCCCACGGCGGCTGGGAGGAACAGTTGTTCATTCTCTACCTACCCTGGCACTCTCCCCTCACCTTCCCAATCCTTTGCGGCCTACTTTGGGCGCCAACTGGAACCGAGTGCACCTGGTTCGAAGCTCTATTCCCCCTTACCTCTACCCCCTTCCTACCTCTCTAGCCACTGATATCTTTAGCTTATTACCTTCTATCTGTGTCAGCCCTCCTGGGAGTGCCCATGTTTCGGCGAACCCCGAGGCGGACCGTTCCTTCATTACCTTTCTTCTCCGATCTGCTCTGATCTCTGTTCTAAGCAGATCCTTGAATAGTCTCTCTGCTTGCTTCTCCTCCATTTCTTGTCCCTGAAATCTCCTCCCATTCCAGTCCAACCAAATCACCCACATCATAGCCGCCCTGCAGACCTGTGCAATGTACCCCCATCCCTTGTGTGCTGGGAGGTCTTCAGGGAGTGTGCCTTGTAATACCCACCGTTCATTTTTTTATTTTTATTTTTTGTAACAGTTGCAGATTTCATTATAATCTCTGAAAAGGAGGCCGGGAATCCTTCCACATTACAACCCGGAGAATGAGAACTGGGGCCATAACTCAGTTGGCCAATGCTGGAAACCGGGTCCAGCGTCCCACATCTGCAGACTGATTAACCAAAAGAAAAGGGGGAAACTAGACAATTAAGTAGAAAATAGTAAAAAAGGTGAGGAAATGGCCTAACCTCTGCCTAATTCCTAGTTTCTAGCTAGCTGGAAACCGGGTCCAGCGTCCCATGTTTGCACAAAAAAAAGCTACTGTATGCTGGAAACCGGGTCCAGCGTCCCATTGGGGTACGAGTATCAACTATTACTGTGGAGCTGAGCGAGACCAACTGTGATCTGTTTCCCCAGGTACTCCAGAACCATTTCACTTTCTGTATGTTGCAACCTCTTGCTGTTTTCGTTCTCCAGTCAGCGATGATAGTGTATCTGATCTGGGTCTTTATATGTGAGATGATGTCCGGTAGTTACTTGTGGTGGTCCTGAAATAATTTATCATTGCGATCTTCCCACAGGGCGCCCATAATGATGGCCCTAATGGCCTGTGCCACATAGGCCCAACCAGCATGAGGGGATAAGCCTGTTGGAAGGATGCCATTCAAAGTCCATCCTTCGTCCCATAGTGTCTTTTGTGATGTTTTTCCAGTGTGCTTTCCACCAAGCCCAGACCCTCATAGACAGGGGACGTGAGTACCAGATATGATTCGAGGTTTCCCAGGCCCATTGACACCTAGAGCATGAGGTGTCGATGTCCATTCCTTAGGAGTGAAGCCAGGTGGCTGAGGCAGTGATCATCAGTAACTGAAGGTGAAGGATGCTTGCAAGTTTTTGTGATGGTAAGGCAGTGAGTTGGTCCCATAGAGCAGATAGTTGCTTCGCATTGATCTCTGGCAGGTCTGTTCTATTCTTCTCTTGGTCACAATGCTCACCGGACTTTTTTCGGATTTGGCTCGTTGAATTGCTACTGCCTTCTTGGAAGAGTAAAGGTGTAGTCCCAGAAATTTTCTGTTACTTGGGTCCTTCCATCCAATCTTAAGGGGGTTAACTGGGAGGTCCATCAGGCTTTTGTGGCCTGCTAGGCGTTGAACCTTCCGATCTGAGAGGGAGCCCAGTGACTGGACCTGTGGTTGGGCTCTGGTCTGTGTTTGTTGATCCTGTTCAACAACAGTGACTTCATTAAGGTCAGATATTTCAGGGACTTCCTTGGTTCCTTGGAAGGATAGCAAGTGGGCGAAGGGATTGGTTGAAGTCTCCTTCCACTCTTCCACCTCGTGTGCCCCGCCCGGGGTGGGACCTAAATATTTCCAGATTTCTGAGTCTGCTGAGCCGTTTGGCGCTAGCAGCCATGTGTTTGGAGTCAGTTCCTGTGGGTTACTCAGTGTGTGTAGCCAGTGGGGGGGGACCGCCTGTTGTAACTCCATTAGGTGGTCTGATACTCTCCGGAGTTTCCCTAGTGGAAACTCAGATTCTGTTTTCCATACTAGTCTATTACTGTCCTATAATTCTCCCACTTTTGATATTCCTTTCTCTATCCAAGCTTTCCCGTAGTTTCCTGTCGAGTCGTGAGCCGAGAATTGGGATCCGTCTTCCTGTAACAGAAGGGGATTTTACAAATAGAGGTTGGTTACATATTTGGTGTACGGTGGGCGGTGGTTCAGTGATCCGTGGGATCAGTTTGGACCATGCTGTCAGAATGTCGCGCCAAAATTTGGATTTGGGTCTTTTGTTGCTGTAGGACTCCGTGAAAAGGCAAACCCAGACATCTGAAGGGCAGCTTAGTTTCCATTCTTGACTGAGTATGTATTCTGCTAATTACCCCCAGGCTGTGTCTTCTCCGGCCAAAATGGCTTTGACTGGCATTTTGCTAGGAGAGCGATGTTCTGCTGCTTGGGGTCAAGGACCCTAAGCCGCCTTGCTTTTGGGGAAAGGCAATAGTTTCCCATGCAATTTTGGACAAGAAGCCTTCCTGTTCTTTCGCCTCGGGTTTCCAGATGAACCTAGCGCCTACGTTTCTGATGGACTTGTAGGCATTGTCCCCTAGTAGGTGAACTGCTAGGGGGTACCATAGAATGGAGAAGGCCGATGAGGTAAGAACCATTGCTCGGCCTAGAAGTGATAGGTGTCTAGTGTAGTCCCATTTCATGATCCGTTGACACACGCGCTCCTCCAGCAGTTGGTCTTGGAATTCTGCATTCTCTGACAAGGTGACTTGGATTCCCAAGTATCGATCTGAGGAATTCGCAGGAACTCTTTTCATACCCCCAATTCACCTTTATCTCAAATTGATCCAGCAAGAAGTATACAAATTTATTCCAATTAATGGAGGCCTCTGATAGAGTAGTGTATGTATTGAGGGTGCGGCGGAGATAAGTAAGAGACGATTTGTTATTAAGACAGGCTATTGTTAGATCATCAGCGAGTGCTTCATTATGAATTTTCAAACCAGTAATATTATCATTGTGTCTGATGTTATTCAGCAGCACTTCCATGTGGATTACAAAAAGGAGGGGAGCCAAGGGGCACCCTTGTCTCAGTGATCGGGTTAGTGGTAATTCTTGTGATAAACGACCATTAACCATCATTGCGCATGAGGAGGAGTAGATTACATTGACCCAATGGCATCTGATAAAGTTCGCCCCAAAACGCATGTGGGATAGGGTGGTGCCAACAAAGGCCCATCCTACTTTGTCGTATGCTTTCTCCATTTCTAAGAGTTGTGTGTCCGATTTTGAATTCAATGGGGTTCCACGTTGAAAACTTCAACGCGCGTTGAATTCACGTTAAACTCCTGTTCAAACGCGCGTTGGACGCAAATTAATGGGGTCCGCGATGATTTTTTTCTTGGGCTAACAATTATCCAAAAAACAAATGAAAAAAATGAGGTTGTAGGTCTTTTTTAGTACTACAACCCTATATTTTTATTTTTATTTTTTGATGTTTAGATATATTTAAAAAAAATCAAAAACATAAACACACAATGAAAAAAACAAAAACTAAAATGAAGTTAGTGTTTTGTTTTTTGGGTTTCACACGAGGCTACCAACCGGGCCGCCCGGGTCCCGGGTGGCCAGCCCGTGCAAGGATCAGGTAATGTCCCATCAAAAAAAAAAAAAAAAAAAAAAAAAAAAAAAATTCTGAAAAAAAAACTATGTTATGCAGAAAAATAAACTGAACAACTTTTGCCTCAGGGTCACATCAAAATTCTTCACCAAATTAAAAAAAAAAAAAAAAATTAAAAAAACAAAAATATATATATATATATCGTCACAAACAGATATATATATTTTTTAATTATTTTGGCCCGGCCGAGCAAGTGACCCTGGACCACTCTGGTAGCCTAGGTTTCACACAGATTTTTAAAGGACTAAAACAAAAACAAAAAAAAACAAATAAAAAATATAGGGTTGTAGATCTTTCAAAGATGTACAACAATTTTTTTTTATTTTTTTTTTTTAGAACTTCGTATATTTAGAAAAAAATCAAAACCATAAAAAGCAAATAAAAAAAAGAAAAAAAAGACACACACACACAAAATTGGGCCTGTAACAGATTGCACGAGTTTGGCGTCCGAAGTTCCCATACCGCATGGTTCGTCCGCCTCCGCTTCTATTAGGGCTGGGAGGTTGGCCCAACCCTGGTGCTTGTCACTGCTATGTGGTCGAAGTTGCCCTCAATACTGGTAGCGTGATGGTCCTCAGTGCTGGTCACACTGAGGTAGGATAGTAGCGACAGGAGGTGCCTCCCAGCCGTGTTGGCTGAAGACCTTACTGCTACAGACTGGGAGGATCCAGCTGACTATCTCAGTTGGTTGGCATCGAAATTGCCATAGGCGGGGATTGAACCCACAGCCTCCTGAATGCCACTTGCGTGCCTAATCAACTCAGCTAGGCCGCTGGATGGAGCCCAGATTCTTGGATCGCAAGAGGGAAAAAAAAAAAAAAAAAAATCTAAAAAACGAATAGCAAGCTACTGAGGGCTGCCCTACACGAGGCCAGGAAAAATGACATTTCAAGCTCTAAACTACTGGCAGTGTATCTACCCATGTTCTACCAGATTCATGGCAAAGGTAAGTACGTTTTTTTTTTCTTTTCTTTTCTTAGCAAGCCCTGCCAATGAGGCATGACAATTCGTTCTAGGTTTCGTTACTCGGTAACAAACAGCAGAATGCTTGGATACTGTATTTCTGGGAAGATCCAGTAGAAGAGGAAAAAAAAAAAACACAGACCCAAATCGCCTGCCCAAACCTATATCGTCCGCCCTTAGTTTTCAACGGGAAAAAACTATATCCCTCAAAAGGGAAACAATGGACACACGCCAACAATCATGCACACACACACACACACACACACACACTTACAAACACACACATATACAAACACACGCGCATACATTCATATTCATGCACAGACACACTCTCACGTGCAGGCACACACATACACATATACGCGCACACACAGCACACTTGCACACTCATAACTCGGGCGTTGGGGGTTGGGGGATGTGGGGGCGGATGGGAGATGCTTCAGGTTTTTTTTTTTTTTTTTTTTTGCGTAGGGCCGCGTGTTCTGGACCCCGCGCATCAATTCCGTTTTTCCGAAAACCGCGGGAGCGGCCCATTTTCGCGTTTAACGCGAATTCAACGGATTTTTTTTGAATTTAACGGGATTCAACGGGAGTTTAATTCCCCCGTTCTCCGTTAAAAAGATACACAGTCTAAGAGAAGTATGGCTACGTCTCTCTTCTCGTTCGCTATGATCTCTAGGGCTTGGATTGTGGAAGCAATGTTTTCCATGATTGATGTGTGCTTGACAAAGGCGCTTTGGTCCGGGTTAATGATGGTGGGGAGGTACTTCGCTAAACGCAGTGCAATGACTTTGGCTAGGATCTTATACGATACATTGAGCAAGGAGATGGGGTGCCCGTTGCGGATGTCAGTTTTGTTGCCCTTTTTGTACAAAAGTGTAATTACACCTTGTTGCATGCCTTTTGTGAGTGTTCTCCCCGTCAATACGTTGTTGAAAATTTCCGTGAGGGCAGGGCCTAATTGGTCCCAGAGTAGCAAGTACTCTTCGACTAAAAACCCATCTAGGCCAGGACATTTACCGGTTGCCATTTGCTTTGTTGCGTGGTGTAGCTCTTCAGATGTGAAGCGTCTGTCTAGGTTAATCCGACCCGCTATTGGTACTTTGACACTTGTCTTTTCCCAAAAACGAGATGTGTGTCTTAGATCGGTCAGGAAGGATTCCTGTGGTCGTCTAGTTGTGAGGATGTCTTGAAAGTAGGCCAAGGCATGTTCACACATTCGGGGGGTATCTGATCTTGGTTCGATTTCTTGGATGAATGGGTGTGATAGTTCTCTGATTAGAGGTTTGATCTTTTGCAGTAGTAATCTACTGAAAGTATCTCGGTTGAGTTTGTCATTTGTGATAATACCCTTTTGTTGCAACGGTTACCACTCTTTTCATTACTCCTGTTGTTGGATTTACAGTGTCAAGTGTGGATAGTGTTTTTTTCCTTTGATGTGTCCAATAGGCATCAGAGACAGGGTTCTTTCCGAAGTTTTTCTGTGCTTCTTTTACGTTGTCCACCCATTTTTTTTCGAGTTGGTGTTTCTTAGTACCTTTATTCTTGAGAAAACGTCAAGCGAGTTTTTCAGGATGTTGATGCCTGTTTCCACCCAGTCCTCTAGAGAAGAGAAGTATTGCTTAGGTTTTTGCCATCTCTCTAGGTATTTTTGTCCCCAAGTTACTATGTTTTTGTCCTTAAGGTGATCTGTGTTGAGCCTGAATGGGGGCATTGCCGCGTGTAGAGGGTTGTCAAGATCGAAGGAGGCAGATACGGGGTTATGATCAGAGACTAAGGATACCCCTACTTTGATTCGTAGGCATCTGTCCCATGGGAGGCCTCTTATCAAGAAAAAGTCAAAGCGCCGGCGGACAGGTGGAGTTTGGGAACCATGCCACGTGAAACTCTGTGCATCTGGGTGAAAGACTCTGAAAGCGTCTATGAGATTGTGGGTCTCCATCAAGGATTGAAGGATGCGACTGTCAGCGCGTATCGGTTATGGATTTGGAGAGTCTAATCCGGGGTTTAGTGTTGTGTTCCAATCTGCAGCTATGATCAGGTTAGAAGAGTCTGGCATAAATGATGGTAGCTCTGCTAGGAAGTCCAGCCTCTCGTTGTAGATGACTGGAACATAGACGGACATAACTGTCCATTCTTCTTTATTAAGCTCAAATTTGACCTATACCCAGCGACCCCAAATGTCAGACATCCAATTGATGACGGCAATGTCTAAGTCTTTGTGAAACAAAATGCCTGTTCCCCCTCTTGTTTCCTGCGTTGGAGACCAGTATTGAGATATTCTCCACCAATTTCTAGCTGCTACCGTTTGTTCCTCATTTAATTTGGTTTTTTGTATATACATTATGTGAATTCTGTTGTCATGTATCCATGATTTGAGACATTCACGTTTTCTCCTTTTACCTGTGTCACATAACCCACACACATTCCAACATCCGATGTTCAACTTATTTTTAAGAGGCACTTACTGCCTCTCTTCCGCCAGTTGTATGCTGGATCCGGCTCGTTCCTTGCTTGTGAGATTTCTGTGAGTGTTTTTGTTTTTCTGTGCCCCGCTGAAGAACCTGCTTGGTCCAGTGCTGCGACTTCGGCGGGATCAATCTTGCATTCCAAAAAGGCTATGTAAGGGCGTAGGTTCTGTCCAGCAGTCGTTTCCACTGGCTGGACCCCCACCCGTTGTGAGGGGATCATCCGGGTGCTTAGAATGTCTTGGACAATCTTATTTACCCCCACCGTTCATTTTGACACAGGACCAACCCTGACATCTTGTTCCAGTGGGAAAACCACCAGGTCCCCAACCCTGGCATCGTGTTCCAGTAGGAAAACCACCAGGTCCACCATTTCTGGGACCCGTGGGCAGGCTCACCAAAGGTGAGTCATGGTTTCCACTGGCCACTTGCACGTTTCGACGCTGTCGCAGTGCATTCTGAATAGCATTCCTCATAAACATAGCCACCTTGATGTTGGTACTGACAGGTGAGATTGTAGCCATGACAAGGAGACCGTTTTTAGAGACGGAATAGCTGTCAGTTGTCGCCAGAGGCGCTTCAGTTTGACTTCTCATGGGGGTACAAGGCATGGCTGACATTGGTTGTGCTTTTTCCTAGCGTTCCGCCAACTTCTCTCCCAGCTTTACCCTTCTTATGCTTTTATTTGATATAATTGATGCTAAGACTCCTGAGGGGCTATTGAGGTCATAGATACTATTTGTCTCTGTCTTCCACCGCCATGATTGATAACCGATTCACAATGCCCTCTTCGCGACGACTCCTGCTACAAGTTTGTAAACTGTCGGTTCACCTATCCCTTGTTGTCTTACTGCCCTTACCCGAATTTGGTCCAGTCCTCCAAGGCCCCATCTGGTGTTGGACGGATAAAGAGCTAAGATATTGCAGTGCTCTCTACTCCTAGTATACTCTTTTACTTCACACTTCCCTCCCCCGTCTTGGATCCACTGTTTCAGACACAAGAACTTCGGCATCTCCTCTCTTTCCACAGTTTTGAACCATGTCCCTGCACGGTTTAGACCTTCTAGTTCAATCAGAGTTTTCCAAGTTGCCGGAATTGCAGCAATTAACCTGTTTCTCCTTTCCTCTTGCAATGAAAGTTGTCTCAACCTCTCCCACAACTGGCTAGGTGGGCGCCATTGATTGATGTTGTCATCGCACAGATCCCCAACTAGGGAGACTCCTCTCTGAACCCATTTGCATCCGAAATTACGCGGGGTTGCTGCTGCTGAGAAAGCAACTCCCTCAGAGTTTTTTATATGGCAGTTCTCGAAAATGGGTTGCTGCAATACCTCCACTTTTGTTTTGGGCTCCAGCCGTAGGTCTGGTTTCGCTTTCTTCCATGCTGACAAAACCATCTTCCAAGACTTAGATTTGATTCTCTTATTTACAAAAGAGTCCATCATTATTGTTACCCATATGTTAATAGGACAAGATAGCCCCTATTCCTCTTGGAGGACAGATTCCGCCAGCAAGCACCAATCTGGTGGCTCCTCTCCTTCCCCCACCTTCAACAGCCAGCCTTATAGGAGCGCCAGATTCTGTGATTCTGGATTTAGAATCGCCAACCCCCTTCTTCTGTGGGCCTGCATAAGGTTTCCCACACCACCTTTGCTATGAACCCCTGGTTTTCTTCGGCGTGGGGCTTCCAGATGAACCTTCTGGCTGCGGACTTGATGCTTCTGCAGGTAGTGTCCCAAAGCTTGCATAACCTGAGCACAACTTGAAGCCAGAGTAGCAAAAACGCTGACACCGTAATAACCAAAGCTCTTCCCACTAGTGGCAGATGGGGGGCAGAACTCGAACTACGAATTCTTGCTAATACTCTTTCTGTAGTAACAGGTTCTGCGCTAAAGAGATTTCTTCTAGAGACACCAAGACACTCAAAAATCGTTGCGCTGTATTCACCGGGACCCTCTTCATTCCCCATTGAGCTTGGAATTCAAAGTCTTTGGGAGGAAGAATGTCAACTTGTTCCAGTTTGTTGCAGCTTCTGACAGCTCTTCGTACATTTGCAGACACTTTCTCAATTCCTGCAGTGACGCTGCCTGGTTGACTAAGAAGGTTAACAAATCGTCTGCTAGGGCTTTAACCCTACAGTAGTGCCGGTCCCGTGAACGTGACCTGCACCGGTCTCCTGAACGTGATCGGTCGGTCACCGGGCCTAAAAACCGTGAACGGCCGTTCACGGGGGCCGTTCAGGTGATTTCTGCCCACGTGGACGGCGGTGTGGTTGGAATTGGGGCGGGAGGGGGGTGGTGCGGGGTCCTTGTACACCTCCGTACCTTCAAATCTGAAAAAAA
>BFEA01000382.1:1058025-1070558 GCA_003427395.1 Chara braunii
CGATAGGCTTTCGGGGTTTCGATAACGAAAATGTACTACGGGGTTTCGGGATTTCACTTAGTCTGTCTAGGGATTATATCTCGATAGGCTTTCGGTGTTTCGTTACCGAAAATACACTGCGGGGTTTCGGGATTTTACTCAGTCTCTCTACGGATTAAATCTCGATAGGCTTTTGGGGTTTCGATAGCGAAAATGCACTACGGGGCTTCAGGATTTTACTTAGTCTCTCTAGGGATTATATATCGATAGGCTTTTGGGGTTTCGTTACCGAAAATACACTACGGGGTTTCGGGATTTTATTAAGTCTCTCTAGGGATTATATCTCGATAGGCTTTCAGGGTTTCGTTACCGAAAATACACTACGGGGTTTCGGGATTTTACTAAGTCTCTCTTTGCATTATATCTCGATAGGCTTTCAGAGTTTCGTTACCGAAAATACATTACGGGTTTTCGAAAATTTACTTAGTCTTTCTAAGGATTGTATCTCGTTAGGCTTTCGCGGTTTCGTTACCGAAAAAACACTACGAGATTTCAAGATTTTACTTAGTCTCTGTGGGGATTTTATCTCGATAGGCTTTTGGGGTTTCGTTAGCGAAAATGCAGTACTGGGTTTCTGGATTTTACTTAGTCTCTATAGGGATTATATCTCGATAGGCTTTCGAGGTTTCGTTACGAAAAATACACTACGGTGTCGGGCGCATCGGTCCGGCACCGCACGGGGGCAGCGCGGGACCCTACCGGCCGCGTCACGCAGAAGTTGGTTTTTATAACCCTTCGTCGCAATATACATGGAGCTTCCGCAAGACGCTCCGGCCGGATGCGCCAGCCATACCTCTCGCGAGCCCCTACGACAGGATAGGGCCTATGCGAGACACGACTTACCTACACCTTACGGGAGCTGTCACCTCTCTTCGGTGGGCGTATCCCCGCCGAGCTACCAGTCCACAGTACGAAAGCTAATCAGTTGCAATCGCAGAGGTGGACCAGCCNTTCGGTGGGCGTATCCCCGCCGAGCTACCAGTCCACAGTACGAAAGCTAATCAGTTGCAATCGCAGAGGTGGACCAGCCGAGGGCGTTTCTCGTTCGCTGTAGCATAGGGGGTACGCGCGGTAATATGCCTCTATCGGACCCGCACGCGAACCGACATCTTGGGGGGCTGAGGTCCCAAGCGCGACTCATCGTCGGTCGACTAGGACGCATCCCACACACCACGCGCACTCCACTTTACGAACACTCATACACACAAAACAACATATATACGAAACGACACAATACTAACAACGCGACAACACTCCTAGCCCCTCGGTAGCCAACCCATAACTTTCCAATGCGGAAATCGGATAGGCGTCGCGCGCTGAACTTAGTATAAAACCGCGCGGACGCAGGGCATACTCATATCGACTTGCAATGCAGGCGTACACAATCAGTCGCAACGATGGCGTACTATGTAGTGCCCATAATCAAGCGGTCCCTCGTGGATTCGAGTACCGCTTATGATACTCAAGTGTCAGACTTGAAGTGTCGTGAGGGCCTAACCCTTCACGACATTGCACGACTGAAGGAATAGTCGTGCAGCCGCCGAGGCACCTCAGGCTCTCGACCTCAGTGTCACGGTAGGCAAATCAAATAGGCTCTTCGCGAGGGAAAACCCCTCCCCTGCAGAGCCTAGGGCTTGGGATGTCCTGTACAAGGACCTCGAATCCCGGCCCAGGACCAAACGTCTGACTAAGAAAATCATCAAAAAGCAAGAGACAAGAATAAAAGTAGAGACCTTCCCTAAGTCCCTCAGTCTCAGCTTCTGAGTGGGCTCATGTGAGGCTCTTCAACCCATGCAAACATTCATCCCAAGTATACCCATGTATACATATATAAGATCTTAATATGTGACGATCACTTTTCATGGTTTCGCTGGGGTTTCTCACAATAATACGTATATGTGTTATTGTAGGCAACGAAATCCAGAATCTGATTCACAGCATATACCTACCATCACATCAACAAACCAAATCAACAGCCCACACACTACACGGAGTCAACCCCAACCACCTTCGACATTCATACCCCTTGCTTTAGCCATGCAAGCCCGAAAACCTCCTGTCCAACCAACCTTAATTAAATACTCAGCACCTTTGTCAAATGGCCATTCAATAAAAGTCCGGGTGAAACCATAATAAAACAATAAAATCACCGAGGCTAAAGTCTTTTAGGTTGAGTGTAGAGGGAGAGTTGAAATTCAGTCGTAGACCGACGAATCGGCAACCGACCTGTTATCAGTGATAACAGTAAGTGATTCTCAAGGGATCAAGCTGGATCTAGCTCTGAACTTAGATCAAATGATCAAAAGGACCTGTAACACGCGGCAGACCAATCCCCAAGCTAAGATCATAAGTGTATGGAGAATACAACTCCATAACACATCCTCACTCAAAACTTCCTTATTAGCTAAATCTAAGTCTACTTTTAAGTCAGTGCTTAAGCTGAAGGTAGACCCACTGCTAAATCTCCTCGATTCTGGGTGGATCGTCTGAATCACCTATCAAAATATAATCTATCTCCTCTAAACTAATAAAATTTTGGCAGCGCTTCCCGTAGGAAAAGTGCCTTTTCATAATTTATAGAAGCCCTAGATATGGGAGCAGAAACAATCTCTAACTCCTGGAAAGTCAAATTCTATCTAGCTTTTTGAATTAGTAAAAATTTGGGCAGCACTTCTTTAAGAAAGGGAGACTTCCCAAATTTATACTAAGTCAAATATGAAAGCAAAATTAATCTTTAATTATGGAAAATCAAATTCTGTCTAACTCTCTGAATTAGTAGAAGTTTGGGCAGCACTTCCTTTAGAAAGGGAGACTTCCCAAATTTATACTCAGTCAGATTTGAACTCGAACAATAGCTCGAGCTCAACTTTAGACTGATTTTAACTAACTCCTTAATAATTTTCTACTTTTTGAAATTTCGGCAGCACTCCCTCTAGAAAAGTGCTATTCCAAAATTTATACAAGGCTAAGTTTAGAATTTTGAGAATAATTTTGACTTCTCAAAGTCCAATTTTGTCTAACTCCTTGGATTAGTAAAAATTTGGGCAGCACTCCCTCTAGAAAAGGAGACTTTCCAGATTTGTACTAATCCATAAATGGAAAAGACAAGCTGAACTCTGACAAGTCAAAAGTTGATTAACTTCTTGGATTTGTAGAAATTTCGGCAGCGCTTCCCGTAGGAAAAGTAGCTTGCCAAGATTTATACAAAGCCAAGAATAAGAAAAGATCTCAGAAAATGCAGGAATTGACACTAACTCCTATGACTCTAGCACGAGGCGAGCAACTAAAGCAACTACCTACCAACCTGAAACTTAGACTAAGTAGTGGCCTCACTCAGTCACATGCAAGCCAAACCACAAAGATAAGTACTCTCACCAACCCCAAGTTCATTCCATAGAGATAGTTTATGAATCTTTTAAGTCCTTGAACCCTTATTCCCCTCTTACATAAGACATAGAGCTGGACTATTCGTCATGGAAACAATGCCCAACTTGCCTTTAAAATATACACGAACAGGTTGCACAACTACTTCTCTCTTCTTTTGGGCGTATGACTAGGCCATTCGCAATGGAAACAATGCTTAGCCGCCCTGAGCCGTTTAATATCCAAGGTTTAGTATTTCTCTGACTTTGTTTAAAAAAAAAAAGGAAAGCAAATATGGGCAGGGGACTGAACCATTCACCATGGAAACAATGTTCAGTTTGCCCAAAACTATTTCTATTTATGCTTCATGTTTTCCCCTTTCTCTTCTTAATGATATGGCTTAACGTTGGACCATTCACCATGGAAACAATGCCCAGCTGCCAGTTGACATGCAAATGTAAATATTTTCCCTTTATACTTAGTTTAACTTATGTGTGTGGTTTTCAGGCTAAACCATTCACCATGGAAACAATGCTTAGCCTTAGACTAGAAATCCTCCCTCAGAATAAACAAGAACTTAAACTCCTTCAATCAGGCAAACCCCTAGAGATAACTAGAGCAACCAGGCCATTCACCATGGAAACAATGCTTGGTTCCCCAGAAAACAACTAAATAAACACAGCAACTAGGCTATTCACCTTGGAAACAATGCCTGGTCCTTCAGAAAACAGTAAAATAAAACACAGCCCTGAGCCATTCACCATGGAAACAATGCTCAGGCTTTGGTTGACCCTTCCAAACGCATGCAAGACTACCTTCCTCCCACCTTCCCCCCAGTTTATCCCTTCGTTTGCTTTCAACCAAAAAAAATAAGAAACTTAGACTTCACTCTTACACATTCTTTCCAGTTTGTCTGATTAGGTCCTGAAGAGAAAGCAAAAACCATAGGGACAAACGCATCCATACAACAATCATACTGCAGGGAGATAGGCAAACAGTGGGGTTTATACAGATAAAGATGGTTTACCTGACGATTCCCTACCTCCAGGACTCCTCCTGAGTCCTGACAGAGCTCCCGCAATCGGTGGGCAAACTCCCCACAGAGTCTTGTTGCGGTCCTACGGGTTGCAATCCCGCCTGCCGCCTTCCTCTCAGATCAGGACTAGACTTAGACTTAGACTTAGAGGGCAGAAAAAGATGGATTTGAGACTCTCGAGATCCAAGGATGGTACACTGAGACTCGCGTGAGAGTGTCTTGTTGCCTTCAACGCCTGAGGGTCCTGCAATGATGGCCAACCTGCATCAGCTTGGTCAAGCCCTGAAGTCAATTAATCGTCGATCCTCTGAAGATACCTCAATATGCAATTACCTTCAATCTTGCAGCCCAATCATTCCTCCGAATCCCAGCACCTTCCCTAGTCTCTTCGCGGCCACCCAACAGTCGGCCACAATCCAATATATATATCAATAGTGCCCAATCGGCAGTCCCTCGTGGCTTCTGGCTGTRYGCAGCAGTCCGCWGTAATCAGYAGGTATTAATCAGTYGTATACAGTGGTAGYCATCAGACAACAGCAGCACGCCAAAATTCCCAGGTGACGAGAATGTTGATGCCTGCAACWGCCTGTCCACTGCCAAATAACCCAGCAACCAAACAGCWGTAGTAACAGTCCGTGTCCKACTCAATAGAGCSACCGTCACACATAGTCAAAACAACAGCAGTTCATAGTAGCCACCACAGTCCGCAGTAGCATGCAACAGCTAGARACTCAACGAGKGGGCGGCTCCACCRGACGCTCAGTGTCTGTAGCAGTCACATTCTCTCCACATAGCTMCGCCTAATAGCCCARCTGTGACTARTARCCCATCCTACAGCTCATCCCTCATTGCAGATCCTGCCTTCCACAATTATTTTTTCTCCACCCTGTGCAACAGGCTGAATAAGACTGTGGAACACAGGCTAAGTTGGACTGCGAAACTCAGATCGAGTTGACTGTAGAACACAGTCGAACCCACTCCTTACTGAAAACAGTCACTCAGTCGACTGTCGYAGACAGCTGTCGCGGCCAGCARATAGGCCTCCAATCAAGCTCGRCTGCACCACGCAAGCCCCTTTGGAGGCAGCGAGCAAGATCAAGTAAATCGCCTGCCCRGACAAGACCGGGTGCATCCGTCAGGTGTGTGCGGGTACGTGCATACGAACTTCAGTYGTTACGCCCGTTTACCWCCGAACTGSCCGGCCGCTTCCGCCCCAAACTCGCTGAATCTTCTGCTAGAACTCGAACAGGTACACTACCTTTTCACCCATGTTCGCAGAATGGTAAAACGAGACTCCTCGACAGCYAAGAYAACCGAACGCATCACTCATCAGGTAAGCAAAGAATCAGAAAGGGGGGGGGGAAAGAGAGAAAAGAAGACGAAAGAARTAAAAGCAGAAAGTGGGGGCGAATCTTTTACTAGAAAACGGGCAGATTCATCSCCTTTTTTCCACAGCCTTCTCCCCCCATAGTATCGCGCAGCCCCATTTCCTACTAACTCTCTATCCACTAACCCAATGCTAGAACTCGCACTACTACGKKATTCGCCCGGGGTAARAACCCCAGAATCGAATCTTTTCCCACCTCTTTCCGCTCAGGAATGAGTGAATCGCATTCGTTTCCTTCCTCACTCCGCCATAACTCCACGCACCTTCACTCTCACCAACTCGTTCTATACTAACCCATCTGCCATTCTAACTCTATTATCCATCTCGCCTTGTCAAATAACCCCTATCTACCATCTTCTCCGGGCCGATTTCATTATGAATCGGTCGAGAAAGCTTCCTCTTCCCTCGCTGTTCACCATCTCCCTCGTCCTCCACTTCCGAACGCACCTGGACGCGAAAAACACCCAGATTCTTTTCTTTATTTTTTCTTTTATTTCTTCAGTGCCCGTCGCCACTTTTGCGCAGTGCCCACTGCTCCGCCTAATAAGTACCCGTTCTCCTCTCCTGCATGCACGGGGCGCAATAAACTACCCGTATTCATCCCGTCATTTCCTTTGCCCAGTCGCCCGACTTCACGCTGCCATGACGCCACCTACATCAGCGCCGCACCTTCCCGTTCTAGCACCGTTCGCCCGACTGCTCCCCTGTTCCTCCGATCGCCTCCTACCTCCCTACACTCGACGTCTGCTTCTGCAGCTCCGCCTTGCTACTGCACAGTGCCGCCCGCTATCCCGTATGTACCCTATACCCCTTTACGTCCAGATTCAGTCCCGCTCCCCTGGCCTTTCATGCGCTTCCAATCTGCGCTGCCCGGATGTGTGTGTTGGTCAATACCGGCAGCCGGTCAGTGATCACCTTCGAAGTCCGCCATAGTTATCCCTCCCGCTGCTGCCTTTTTTGAATGAACCCGGTGCAAAAATGCGCCCCGGTTCATTCCACTTGCTAGTTCCTCCCCCTCACTCCATTGCCTTAGCGTCCAAGGCTCCTCTGCTGCCACCAGCCTCATCTGCTGCGCCCGCTAACTCTTCTCTCCGCCTTACCTCTACGTACCCCGATGCTCATCGCTTCTGCCATGCACCGCCCTGGTCATCTCCCCGTCATGCTCCGTTGTCGGATGCACCCGGTGCATAACGTCGCCCGGGTTCAGCCCCACATGGCCGTTCTACCGCACTTGGCCTCGGGCCTGCTGGCTCCCTGTCCTACTTCTTCCTCTCCCTGCCTGATATCGGCGCCTGCTGCCTCTTTCCGCTCGCTGCCCGTCCCGAATGCTGCGCAGCGCTGCCCGTCATTCCCCTGCTTCTCCACACACCGCGTGGTCCAACAGCCGGTCGGCCTGACGAATCTTCGGAGGGGATCGGCTGCTAGACGGGTCGCGGAGTCTTCGACCCTAGACCTAGGCCCATGAACGATTTGTACTTCAGTATCACTGCGAGCCTCAGCCAGAGTTCCCTCTGGCCTCACCCTTACTGGCTCCAGCCATTCGGAGGGAAACTTCGGAGAGGACCAGGTACCAGGCAGTTAGATTAGTCTTTCACCCCTATACGCAGCTGGTCACTACTCGGCAGGCCATCACCACAACCCCCTCAGTGTTGTTCGAAGCCCACCACCCCTTCGGGCTTCCACTGGCCAGACTCCCCTTCAAACAGCTGGCCACGGTACTAAAGGCTCGGCCTGCCGCAAGGCCCGAGCATGGGCCTTAGCAGACTGGGTCCAGTAGGGATCTTGGTGGTAGCAGCAAATTTTCCCTGTCGCCGTCCGGCGGCCCCCTCGGGGCGTATCGACGTTCTCCCAGTGGGAAGCGAGGAAAGCCACGACCACGGACCCCACGGGCTACGGCCCCCGCAGGCCCTTAAAACAATCATTGCCCCGTGTTCCGCCCACGACACCACGTCCTAATGCAAAATAGGGCGCGGCCGCAGTGCAGCCACGAAAATAATTTGTAATTGCACAACAGGCAATCCCGCGAATACAACACACCCCCACATGATTCCATCGCGGTCTCGCGTCCTTGAACGGGGCTTGATAAATAAAACAGGAAAAGAGAAGTAGAATAAAAATAAAAAAAATAGAGCTGGGGGACAGCGGGGCTGCTGGCGCCACGCCAGTCCCGCGGATCAGGCCTGCCGCCGCCCCTGTAAACAAAACCGAAGGGGATAGCCCTGGCGGCCCTCCACCCCACCGATTCCTTCCGCGATGCTTCGCTGTAGTTGCTGCGCCGATGCCCTACCGAGCTCGATCCCCGAACCTCCATAGCGTCAGCCCAATGTCATAACCTATAGGGCTAAGCCCAAACCTGGTACCGGCAGTAACATAATCCTAAATAAAGTGGTACGGCGCGGTTGTCCCGGGTCGCGAAAGCGGTCTGTGCCACTCCTCAGCCTATGCCGACGCGCGCGGCCATCGAAAGTCCGTGCCGCGGCTGTCCAGCCAAAAAATATTTATAAATCCTGGTTTAATCAAAAATGAAATAATATTTAATATCACCTAAGCAAAACGACCGAGGTCCGAGCCGACTCTTACGATCAACAACAGARAAGAATCACGGRCGMCTTAAACCTKYRCGCTCACACRCTCGCTATTGTGGTCRACCACCTAGTCAACRCAATTACAAACGCAGCCGCGCTTAGCGCGGTATACTTAAACTTTAAGCCAAACAATTTTCTGTTACTTGCAAAAACCAGGGCGGATACCCTTGTAAGGGTATTCGCACCGACAGCCTTACCGGACCATATTAAGCGACGTCCCCGTCGCTTCGCCAAATCTGAAAGCTATAAACCCATTCACACTCCAAATGCTGACAAAACAGGAGCCAATCCGATTAACCGACAAACACAGGGTAGAGGCCTCCATCAAACCATGCCTTCACAACTATATGCTGCCAGGTTTCTAACCTGGGCCTCATACCGTCCTGAAATTAGGACACTGGCAGCATAAGTTCCAATGACCTTCCCAATCGTATTCTCCCCGGTCCTAGACAACCTTCGGCTTCTCGTTGGGTGTCCCTAGTCCTGGCAAAAACTAGGGACGCGGGCCTTAACCGAGACCTTTGAAGGCACTCTCACCTTCCTTCTCAAAATCTCTCGCAATCAAATACATATAAGTATATATGTAAACTTAAGATCCACTCCATTCTTTCTACGGTCTAGTACAGAAAAGCCAGGTCTCCATCTTGGCCCACCATAGCCTGGTTGATCGGACCGGGACTACGGCCTTTGTTATTTAACGGCAGTACCCTCGTTGGTTACGCAACGATAGGGTTTCTCCTGATAAGCATTCAATCAAGACCTCCAAAAATCTCAACCTTCACTATCCCATAGAGTAATTTCCCTGGGGCGGGTAACTCCCTTTAAACTTTTACTCCGTGGTCCGGCAACCAGGTTGCGCTGGTTAGCAGCCATCCAATGAGGTTACGCCCTAGAGGTACTAACTTCTTTTCCGTTAGCTTGGCCTTTCTTCAATATGTCTCAGAATTAGCACCAGTGGTTAAACGGGTGCGTCAAAACAAAATCACAGGCCCACTGCGCGATACGCAGGGGTCCAAAGGTTTTTACCAGCCCTCCTTCAATAGGCATGACCTCCTTCGCACGCTTACAAGCAAAATCACCGCTAAATCCACCAGGCCGTGACCCCTGACCTGATCAGAGCCAGCAGCCACCCACTCTGAGACATCTCTCGCCCTGTACTCATTGCGACTTTCTCAAACATTTCAAACAAAAAGTGCCCCCTTTCCAATAGACTTTATCACCCATCGAACAACTCGTCATGCCATAAATCAATTTACTAACTTCTAAGGATGAATCTTTCAACAAAAAAACACTCCCCTTTTCCAACAATCCAAAAGGGACTCTCTTCATAAACAAAACACCCCCTCTTCCAAAAATCGCGAGGGGTCTTGCCATAAAACAATACATTCCCTCTTCCAGAAATCACGAGGGTCTCATCATAAATCAAACACTCCCTCTCTCAAAGTCACGAGGGGTTTCGTTACATCACAAAACATCACGAAACATCCCCTCCGTTTTCCAAAATCTAAGGGGGTCCCATCATAAAACAGAACATCACTGAGAGACCATCTTATGGGTCCTCATCACAACTTAGATAACTTTCACAGACGGACTACGCTTCCTCCCCTTATACTCTGCCTTATCTGCTGCCGTGGGCAGGTCGCACAAGTATACCGAGAGGTAGACAATTTTACTTACAATCATATTAACATACCCAAGATACATAAAAGGTCTTTCACACATTGTCCACACAAACTCATCATACATCAGAGTACAACCACACATGTGAGAAAGACAAGTGATCGTCACATATAAGAATGTTCCCTGAAGGAAACCTCATCATAATATACACTTAGGGAATACAATGTCTCATACAGAAAGTGTCTCCAAATCATAGCTTGCTCAACTCAAGCCACACCAAACCCACACTGACAATTACCCTTAGAATACATGTCAGATCTGTCTCTCAAAGGCCAGGGCGTAGGCCACCTAAATATGTACATGCCTCATCTAAACCACCCTGACCCTCAAAACCCCAACTCAGTAGAAACACTAGAGTTCAGATCTAGATTAACAGTAATGATCAAAATATCTTCTAAGTTTAAGAGAGTATCACACAGAACCTAAGTTGATGCCTCACAAAATGCTCGCTTGCTTATATAGACAAAGTCGGCCCTACCTCCTCAACTCCTCCTGATTTTGCCTATATAACTGAGCTCTAAGTCCATCTGCGGACTTCTCTACTATCCTACCCTGTCTATCATACATTTTACCCCCTACCTCTGAGATCTTCCTTGCTGCCTTATCCTCAAGAGACTCGAGACAATCCAAAGCATGATGCGCGCTCCTCTTACAGTAGAAACATAGTTGATCAAACTTCCTCTTGAACTTCTTCTTCCTGGGCTGAGGAGGTGGTGATGAAGGAGATCCTGCCAAGGTACTGATAACCCCCTGCTGTTCTGCTTGAGGAGCTGCAGTACCAACGACTTCCTGCCGCTCTGTCCCCGGAACTGGTCCACCAGACCCAGATCCAGTAGCCCAAAATCCTAGTCTGCCTCTCAAATCCTMTGTCGCTGGAACGTACYCGGGCGTGTCCAACCTCTGAGGCCTCCTCTCGAGTGCCGCCCCTGGCACTGCCGTGGGCTGCTCCTCAATCTCCTCTGGTCCATACTCAGGTGTGCCTATCCTCTGGAGTCTGCCCTCGATGGCACCCTCCTCTTCAATCCCCATCTCTCTTTCAAGAGGCTCCTCTATCCTCTGCTCAGGTGAAAACAAACTCACCTCCTCCTGCATAGTATGCACCGCCTCAAGGAGCACGCCCATGGATCCCTCTGCCGAGCCCTGAGCCGGCTCACTGCTAGATGGTGGCAGCCCCTCCTCTACTGCCAAACGTACGACTGGGACTGCCGCCGCCACCGGCAGCGCCGCGAGCTCAGTAGGGGCTCTAAACTCGAACGCCTCTCTCTCTGCCTGTCTCTGGGCTCTCGCCTCCTCTGGCTCCAAGATAACTCTCCCCATAAGCGGCTCCTGGCGAGGCTCTGTCGCAGATGGTTGTCCTGACAATCCCTGTCCTGGCTGCCTCTGCTCTCCCTGTCGGCTGCTCTCTGGTCTGTCCACCTTTCTCTAGGTTTGCTGCCTCAGGCTCTCAATGATAGCTGCCTGGCTGGCCACCAAAGCCCTAAGTTCCTGAATTTCCACCTCCATAGCCTCCAGACGTACTCCATGGCTGGCTTCCTTCATTTTCTTCCCCGCCAGATCGCCCTCCAATAACAAGTGCCGGTCAAAAGTGGTCTTGGCCAGGAACTTGATTTTACGATCTAACCTTTCTTCCGCCTTCCTGACCACCCCAAACCTGGCTCTGACTGGCGATAGAAACTCCTCTCCTCTCTGCTCCCAGAAGTCTCTCCACATTTCAGGAATTTCCGGGGCCTTGGCTGGCGCGCTGGGCGGCTGACCCGACAGTGCTCCTGCTGCCTCCGATCTCTGCCTCTCCTGCCGCTGCTCCAAGAGCTCCCCTGCTGCCTCCAACCTCTGCCTCTCCTGCCATATCTCATCTATCCGTCTGGTTCGTCTTGCCCTCTTTTCTTCGGCCGTCTCTCCAGCTGACACCCTTTCCCTCGTGCGGAGGTCGACCCTCTTTGGGATTTCTGCTTCCATCTCCTTCTCGGGCTGACATGACTCCTGGCGTGGCTCTGCAGGTGTTGGCTCCTCCAGGTCTGGGTGCTCCAGGGCATGAGCTGCTAGGTGCCTATCAATCAGGATCAAAGAGTCTCTCCTTACAACTGTCCTCTCTCTCCTCCTTTCTGCCCTCCCTTCTGCCGAAGGAGCCTTTTCTGACGAAGGTAAAGGGGTCTCCTCTCTCTGCAACCCCTCATTTGCCTGCCAGGTGCTCCCTGGTGCATCCCCGAGTCTCAAACCCACTGCTGGCGTCTGTGGGGGCGTGTCCTCTCCAACCTCTATCACTTCCTTCTCTGCACGTCTCCCCTCATCGCCCAGCCCTCTCTCTCGCTGAATACCCCGGACCTCTTCCTGTAGTAATTCCTCTCGTAGCACCTCCTTTGCCTGCTCTCCATGCCCCTCACCCTGAAGCGACGCCCTCCACCGAGAAATATCTAAATGCATCTCCAATTCCCTCAAGGGCCCC
>BFEA01000382.1:1079201-1098996 GCA_003427395.1 Chara braunii
AACACTCATACACACAAAACAACATATATACGAAACGACACAATACCAACAACGCGACAACGCTCCTAGCCCCTCGGTAGCCAACCCATAACTTTCCAATGCGGAAATCGGATAGGCGTTGCGCGTTGAACTTAGTATAAAACCGCGCGGACGCAGGGCATACTCATATCGACTTGCAATGCAGGCGTACACAATCAGTCGCAACGATGGCGTACTATGTAGTGCCCATAATCAAGCGGTCCCTCGTGGATTCGAGTACCGCTTATGATACTCAAGTGTCACACTTGAAGTGTCGTGAGGGCCTAACCCTTCACTACATTGCACGGATGAAGGAATAGTCGTGCAGCTGCCGAGGCACCTCAGGCTCTCGACCTGAGTGTCACGGTAGGCAAATCAAATAGGCTCTTCGCAAGGGAAAACCCCTCCCCTTCAGAGCCTAGGGCTTGAGATGTCCTGTACAAGGACCTCGAATCCCGGCCCAGGACCAAACGTCCGACTAAGAAAATCATCAAAAAGCAAGAGACAAGAATAAAAGGAGAGACCTCCCCTAAGTCCCTCAGTCTCAGCTTCTGAGTGGGCTCCAATGTGGGGCTCTTCAACCCATGCAAACATTCATCCCAAGTATACCCATGTATACATATATAAGATCTTAATATGTGACGATCACTTTTCAAGGTTTCGCTGGGGTCTTTCACAATAATACGTATATGTGTTATTGTAGGCAACCAAATCCAGAATCTGATTCACAGCACATACCTGCCATCACATCAACAAACCAAATCAACAGCCCACACACTACACAGAGTCAACCCCAACCACCTTCGACATTCATACCCCTTGCTTTAGCCATGCAAACCCCAAAACCTCCTATCCAACCAACCTTAATTAAATACTCAGCACCTTTGTCAAATGGCCATTCAATAAAAGTCCGGGTGAAACCTTAATAAAACAACAAAATCACCGGGGCTAAAGCCTTTTAGGTTGAGTGTAGAGGGAGAGTTGAAATTGAGTCGTAGACGGACGAATCGGCAACCGACCTGTTATCAGTGATAACAGTAAGTGATCCTCAAGGGATCAAGCTGGATCTAGCCCTGAACTAAGATCAAATTATCAAAAGGACCTGTAACACACGGCAGACCGATCCCCAAGCTAAGATCATAAGTGTATGGAGAATACAACTCCATAATACATCCTCACTCAAAACTTCCTTATCAGCTAAATCTAAGTGTACTTTTAAGTCAGTGCTTAAGCTGAAGGTAGACCAACTGCTAAATCTCCTCTATTCTGGGTGGATCGCCTTAATCACCTATCAAAATATAATCTATCCCCTCTAAACTAAGAAAATTTTGGCAGCGCTTCCCGTAGGAAAAGTGCCTTTTCATAATTTATAGAAGCCTTAGATATGGGAGCAGAAACAATCTCTAATTCCTGGAAAGTCAAATTCTATCTAACTTTTTGAATTAGTAGAAATTTGGGCAGCACTTCCTTTAGAAAGGGAGACTTCCCAGATTTATACTAAGTCAGATATGGAAGCAAAATTAATCTCTAATTATGGAAAGTCATATTCTGTCTAACTCTCTGAATTAGTAGAAGTTTGGGCAGCACTTCCTTTAGAAAGGGAGACTTCCTAAATTTATACTCATTCAGATATGAACTCGAATAATAGCTCGAGCTCAACTTTAGACTGATTTTAACTAACTCCTTAATAATTTTATTTTTTTTGAAATTTCGGCAACACTCCCTCTAGAAAAGTGCTATTCTAAAATTTATACAAGACTAAGTTTAGAATTTTGAGAATAATTTTGACTTCTCAAAGTCCAATTTTGGCTAACTCCTTGGATTAGTAAAAATTTGGGCAGCACTCCCTCTAAAAAAGAAGACTTTCCAGATTTGTACTAATCCATATGTGGAAAAGACAAACTGAACTCTGACAAGTCGAAAGTTGATTAACTTCTTGGATTTGTAGAAATTTCGGCAGCGCTTCCCGTAGGAAAAGTAGCTTGCCAAAATTTATACAAAGCCCAGAATAAGAAAAGATCTCAGAAAATGCAGGAATTGACACTAACTCCTATGGCTCTAGCACTTGGCGAGCAACTGAAGCAACTACCTACCAACCTGAAACTTAGACTAAGTAGTGGCCTCACTCAGTTTCATGCAAGCCAAACCACGAAGGTAAGTACTCTCATCAGCCCCAAGTTCATTCTATATAGATAGTTTATGAATATTTTAAGTCCTTGAACCCTTATTCCCCTCTTACATAAGACATAGAGATGGACCATTCGCCATGGAAACAATGCCCAACTTGCATTTAAAATATACACGAACAGGTTGCATAACTACTTCTCTCTTCTTTTGGGCGTATGACTAGGCCATTCGCCATGGAAACAATGCTTAGCCGCCCTGAGCCGTTTAACATCCAAGGTTTAGTATTTCTCTGACTTTGTTTTTAAAAAAAAAAGGAAAGTAAATATGGGCAGGGGACTGAACCATTCGCCATGGAAACAATGTTCAGTTTGCCCAAAACTATTTCCATTTATGCTTCGTGCTTTCCCCTTTCTCTTCTTAATGATATGGCTTAACGCTGGACCATTCACCATGGAAACAATGCCCAACTGCTAGTTCACATGCAAATGTAAATATTTTCCCTTTATACTCAGTTTAACTTATGTGTGTGGTTTTCAGGCAGAACCATTCACCATGGAAACAATGCTTAGCCTTAGACCAGAAATCCTCCCTCATAATAAACAAGAACTTAAACTCCTTCAATCAGGCAAACCCCCAGAGTTAACTAGAGCAACTAGGTCATTCACCATGGAAACAATGCCTGGTTGCCAAGAAATTAACTAAATAAACACAGCAACCAGGCCATTCACCTTGGAAACAATGCCCGGCCCTTCAGAAAACAGTCAACTAAAACACAGCCCTGAGCCATTCACCATGAAAACAATGCTCAGGCTTTGGTTGACCCTTCCAAACGCATGCAAGACTACCTTCCTCCCACCTTCCCCCAGTTTATCCCTTCGTCTGCTTTCAACCAAAATAAAGAAGAAACTTAGACTTCACTCTCACACATTCTTTCCACTTTGTTTGATTAGGTTATGAAGAGAAAGCAAAAACCATAGGGACAAACGTATCCATACATCAATCATACTGTAGGGAGATAGGCAAACATGGGTAGTAGTGGGGTTTATAAAGATAAAGATGGTTTACCTGACGATTCCCTGCCTCCAGGACTTCTCTTGAGTCCCGACAGAGCTCCCGCAATCGGTGGGCAAACTCCCCACAGAGTCTTGTTGCGGTCCTACGGGTTGCAATCCCGCCTGCCGCCTTCCTCTCAGATCAGGACTAGACTTAGACTTAGACTGAGAAGGGCAGAAAGAGATGAATTTGAGACTCTCGAGATCCAAGGATGGTACACTGAGACTCGCGTGAGAGTGTCTTGTTGCCTTCAACGCCTGAGGGTCCTGCAATGATGGCCAACCTGCATCAGCTTGGTCAAGCCCTGAAGTCAATTAATCGTCGATCCTCTGAAGATACCTCAATATGCAATTACCTTCAATCTTGCAGCCCAATCATTCCTCCGAATCCCAGCACCTTCCCTAGTCTCTTCGCGGCCACCCAACAGTCGGCCACAATCCAATATATATATCAATAGTGCCCAATCGGCAGTCCCTCGTGGCTTCTGGCTGTRYGCAGCAGTCCGCWGTAATCAGYAGGTATTAATCAGTYGTATACAGTGGTAGYCATCAGACAACAGCAGCACGCCAAAATTCCCAGGTGACGAGAATGTTGATGCCTGCAACWGCCTGTCCACTGCCAAATAACCCAGCAACCAAACAGCWGTAGTAACAGTCCGTGTCCKACTCAATAGAGCSACCGTCACACATAGTCAAAACAACAGCAGTTCATAGTAGCCACCACAGTCCGCAGTAGCATGCAACAGCTAGARACTCAACGAGKGGGCGGCTCCACCRGACGCTCAGTGTCTGTAGCAGTCACATTCTCTCCACATAGCTMCGCCTAATAGCCCARCTGTGACTARTARCCCATCCTACAGCTCATCCCTCATTGCAGATCCTGCCTTCCACAATTATTTTTTCTCCACCCTGTGCAACAGGCTGAATAAGACTGTGGAACACAGGCTAAGTTGGACTGCGAAACTCAGATCGAGTTGACTGTAGAACACAGTCGAACCCACTCCTTACTGAAAACAGTCACTCAGTCGACTGTCGYAGACAGCTGTCGCGGCCAGCARATAGGCCTCCAATCAAGCTCGRCTGCACCACGCAAGCCCCTTTGGAGGCAGCGAGCAAGATCAAGTAAATCGCCTGCCCRGACAAGACCGGGTGCATCCGTCAGGTGTGTGCGGGTACGTGCATACGAACTTCAGTYGTTACGCCCGTTTACCWCCGAACTGSCCGGCCGCTTCCGCCCCAAACTCGCTGAATCTTCTGCTAGAACTCGAACAGGTACACTACCTTTTCACCCATGTTCGCAGAATGGTAAAACGAGACTCCTCGACAGCYAAGAYAACCGAACGCATCACTCATCAGGTAAGCAAAGAATCAGAAAGGGGGGGGGGAAAGAGAGAAAAGAAGACGAAAGAARTAAAAGCAGAAAGTGGGGGCGAATCTTTTACTAGAAAACGGGCAGATTCATCSCCTTTTTTCCACAGCCTTCTCCCCCCATAGTATCGCGCAGCCCCATTTCCTACTAACTCTCTATCCACTAACCCAATGCTAGAACTCGCACTACTACGTGATTCGCCCGGGGTAAAAACCCCAGAATCGAATCTTTTCCCACCTCTTTCCGCTCAGGAATGAGTGAATCGCATTCGTTTCCTTCCTCACTCCGCCATAACTCCACGCACCTTCACTCTCACCAACTCGTTCTTACTAACCCATCTGCCATTCTAACTCTATCATCCATCTCGCCTTGTCAAATAACCCCTATCTACCATCTTCTCCGGACCGATTTCATTATGAATCGGTCGAGAAAGCTTCCTCTTCCCTCGCTGTTCACCATCTCCCTCGTCCTCCACTTCCGAACGCACCTGGACACGGAAAACACCCAGATTCTTTTCTTTATTTTTTCTTTTACTTCTTCAGTGCCCGTCTCCACTTATGCGCAGTGCCCGCTGCTCCGCCTAATCAGTACCCTATCTCCTCTTCTGCATGCACGGGGCGCAAGTAACTACCCGTATTCATCCCGTCATTTCCTTTGCCAAGTCGCCCGACTTCACGCTGCCATGGCGCCACCTACATCAGCGCCGCACCTTCCCGTCCTAGCACCATTCGCCCGACTGCTCCCCTGTTCCTCCGATGGCCTCCTACCTCCCTACATTCGACGTCTACTTCTGCAGCTCCGCCTTGCTACTGCACAGCGCCGCCCGCTATCCCGTATGTACCCTATACCCCTTTACGTCCAGATTCAGTCCCGCTCCCATGGCCTTTCCTGCGCTTCCAATCTGCGCTGCCCGGATGTGTGTGTTGGTCAATACCGGCACCCGGTCAGTGATCACCTTCGAAGTCCGCCATAGTTATCCCTCCCGTTGCTACCTTTTCTGAATGAACCCGGCGCAAAAACGCGCCCCAGTTCATTCCACTTGCTAGTTCCTCCCCCTCACTCCACTGCCTTAGCGTCCACGGCCCCTCTGCTGCCACCAACCTCGTCTGCTGCTCCCGCTAACTCGTCTCTCTGCCTTACCTCTACGTACCCCGGTGCTCATCGCTTCTGCCATGCACCGCCCTGGTCATCTCCCCGTCATGCTCCGCTGTCGGATGCACCCGGTGCATAACGCCGCCCGGCTTTAGCCCCCGCTGGCCGTACTACCGCACTTGGCCTCGGGCCTGCCGGCTCCCTGTCCTACTTCTTCCTCGCCCTGCCTGATATCGGCGCCTGCTGCCTCTTTCCGCTCGCCGCCCGTCGTTCCCCTGCTTCTCCACACACCGCGTGGTCCAACAGCCGGTCGGCCTGGCGAATCTTCGGAGGGGATCGGCAGCTAGACGGGTCGCGGAGTCTTCGCCCCTAGACCTAGGCCCGATGAACGATTTGTACTTCAGTATCACTGCGAGCCTCAGCCAGAGTTCCCTCTGGCCTCACCCTTACTGGCTCCAGCCATTCGGAGGGAAACTTTGGAGAGGACCAGGTACCAGGCGGTTAGATTAGTCTTTCACCCCTATACGCAGCTGGTCACTACTCGGCTGGCCATCACCACAACCCCCTCAGTGTTGTTCGAAGCCCACCACCCCTTCGGGCTTCCACTGGCCAGACTCCCCTTCAAACAGCTGACCACGGTACTAAAGGCTCGGCTTGCCGCAAGGCCCGAGCATGGGCCTTAGTGGACTGGGTCCAGTACGGACCTTGGTGGTAGCAGCAAGTTTTCCCTGTCGCCGTCCGGCGGCCCGCTCGGGGCGTATCGACATTCTCCCAGTGGGAAGCAAGGGAAGCCACGACCACGGACCCCATGGGCTACGGCCCCCGCAGGCCCTTAAAACAATCATTGCCCCGTGTTTCGCCCACGACACCACGTCCTAATGCAAAATAGGGCGCGGCCGCAGTGCAGCCACGAAAACAATTTGTAATTGCACAACAGGCAATCCCGCAAATACAACACACCCCCACATGATTCCATCGCGGTCTCACGTCCTTGAACGGGGCTTCATAAATAAAACAGGAAAAGAGAAGTAGAATAAAAATAAAAAAAATAGAGTTGGGGGACAGCGGGGCTGCTGGCGCCACGCCAGTCCCGCGGATCAGGCCTGCCGCCGCCCCTGTAAACAAAACCGAAGGGGATAGCCCTGACGACCCTCCACCCCACCGGTTCCTTCCGGGATGCTTCGCTGTAGTTGATGCGCCGATGCCCTACCGAGCTCGATCTCTGAACCTCCATAGCGTCAGCCCAATGTCATAACCTACAGGGCTAAGCCCAAGCCTGGTACCGGCAGTAACAGAATCCTAAATAAAGTGGAACGGCGCGGTTTTCCCGGGTTGCGAAAGCTGTCTGTGCCACTCCTCAGCCTATGACGACGCGCGCGACCATCGAAAGTCCGTGCCGCGGCTGTCCATCCAAAAAATATTCATAAATCCTGGTTTAATCAAAAATGAAATAATATTTAATATCACCTAAGCAAAACGACCGAGGTCCGAGCCGACTCTTACGATCAACAACAGAAAAGAATCACGGGCGCCTTAAACCTGCGCGCTCACACACTCGCTATTGTGGTCAACCACCTAGTCAACGCAATTACAAAAGTAGCCGCGCTTAGCGCGGTATACTTAAACTTTAAGCCAAACAATTTTCTGTTACTTGCAAAAACCAGGGCGGATACCCTTGTAAGGGTATTCGCACCGACAACGGGGTTTCATGATTTTACTTAGTCTCTCCGGGGATTATATCTCGATAGGCTTTCGCGGTTTCGTTAATGAAAATACACTACGGGGTTTCGAGATTTTTCTTAGTCTCTCTAGGGATTATATCCCGATAGGCGTTCGGGGTTTGATTACGGAAAATACACTTTATGATTTCAAAATTTAATTTAGCCTATCTATGAATTAAATGTCGATAGGTATTCGTGGTTTGGTTAGCGAAAAAACATTTTGGGATTTCAGGAATTTACTAAGCCTCGATAAGAATTATATCTGGATAGGTATTGGGGGTTTCGTTAGCAAGAATATACCACGGGATTTTTAGAGTTTATTCAGTATATGTAGGATTAATAGCTCTTTGGGTATTTAGGGTTTCGTTAGCAAAAATACCTTCATTTCTTCTGGGGATACTGGCCTTAGTGAGACCCCCTAAGCAAATTTTTCTTATTGGGTGAACTTCTGATTTAATGAAAACATACTCTTGAATTTTTGAACATTGCGTAGTGTCTTTAAAAAAGCCTTGATAGACAATTTTTTAAGTGTGAAACTGAAATTGGTTCAAGGAAAATAATTTGAAAAAAAGTATTAGAAGATCTTCATAGATATTGTTATAATTATTTAAACTGAAACAGGTTGAAAAAAAATAAAATAGTATATATATATATATATATCGACAAATAGAACTATGTATATATATATATGTATATTTTTTAGTCGAAAAAAAAAATTATTGAGGTAATACGAGATTCTACAGAGCGATATATCGAACCTTAGAAAGAACTTGATAGAGAGTATTCTAATTCTTAAACTGAAAGAGGTTAAAGGAAAAAAAAATAAAAATCATAGAAAATATTCAAATTCTTCAACTGAAACGTACAATGGAAAAAAGGAAAAAAAAAACAACTATTTTGGTGGTTGGGCTAACGTGTGACCTACATGAATGTTTTGTCTTTTTTGACTTTGTTTTCCATCGGAAGAGTGGAAAAGTGAAAAAACAAAACTAGTGCGAGATTCTTTAAAGCGACATGTCCGGCCTCTTCACGATCGGTTTGGAAGACTCACCTATGTGGCCTGCTTTTCATTCGACTTAGCCAAGTGACTGGTAGCATACCGATAATATTGTAGTTGTTCAACCGAGACAGATAGATCTAAGAAAAAATTAAAAAATAAAATAAAAACGGACTGGCGCCTGGATCGGGGTGCAACTGTATTAAATGTCCTTCCTCGCGCGAGTTTGCTTTCCATTTGGGAGAGTGAGAAAGTAGAAAAAAAATAGTTCATTTCTACTACTTATAGAGTTGGAGGGCCATTTTAGTAGGTCTGGTTGGAGGCCCCGACTTTGCGGTCTGATCTGCCCTTACCGAAGCCAAGTGGCCGGTAGCATACTGAGAATTTTATAATTCATGAATTGAAAGAGAGAGAATTAAAAAACAAAAAAAAAACACGAGCCTATTAATTAAGTGGCCCTGCTAGGGTGTGACCCAATTACATTTTCTAAGTAGTCAATAAGTAATCACCCTACCATAATTCTGAAACCACCAGTATTTGGCCCATACATCGGCCGCAGGCGTAAAATGTATGTGACCCACAACTTTCGGGCTTCAGCACTACCGGACCACAATAGCTGACGGCGCCTACCAAAAGAAAAAAAGTTGATCGCGATTTGGGTTAGCGGACTTTGGTGCATATGACACTTTTGCCCTCGTACAAAAGTGCATCGGGAAGTACCACCCATGCCGCCCGGGTCCCCAAGGTTGGCACGGGACCTGAGCGGAATAATCTGCCGAATAACCGGGCCAACCGGGGTCTCTACATGTAACTCGAAAAAAAAAAAATGTACACAATAGCAATCAAGACAACTTTTGGCTGAGGGTCGCTTTTATATTGTTTACAGAAATCGAAATAAAAATAAAAAACAGGAAGAAAAATCATTACCCCTTTTTGGAGGATCCTTCAACTCCTTTGAAACCACTATAAGACCCTGAACCGCCCCCCCCTCCCCTATAAAACTGACATGCACCACGAACTAAAATTAGGCCGAATTTGGGAAGCTCTCAGAGAGTGCAAAATACCCCTAGCATCAAAAAAAAATTCTTTTCTTTTGTTGTTTTTTTTACCTGCCTGGGTGACCCTCGCGGGAGGGTCTCGGGCGTACTGGCCCTGTCGCCCTGCAGGGCAATTGGGCTCGTGCAGGTCTGGTAGCCCAGGTTGCTAATCAATTCAAAACTTCATTACAACTTTTATTAAAAGTAAAAAAAAACAAAAGTTAGCAATAGTCCGAGATACATATGGACAACAATCGAGCAAGCCAACTATCTCAATTTTGTTGGCACTGAGTGCCCCTGTTGCATACTAGTGCAAATAAACACAAGTGCAGAACGAAGAACTGATCAATTATAAAAGATGATTACAATGTAGTGGAAGACTGAAATCATAGACTGACTCACAAATGACTAGACTACATACAGACACACACACACATTAATCAGTGGGTTATGGTCTGGTGCTCAAACATAGAAAGTGCGCCAACCTGTACAACCATACACAGATGAAGTGGGGGAGAAGAGACGAAGTGGAGGAGGGAGATGAAGTCAACAACCATGACCACTGATATGGAATACAAAAAATGTTATCGATATAGAATCTCAAATGTCACCGAACGAAATCCAAAATGTCGCTGACATAGAGCCCCAATGTCGACGATACAGAATCTCAAGTGTCGATGATACTTAATCTACATGTCATTGAATACCAATCCGAAAATAACCTCTAGAGTCTCTGTGTGGTAACTGGTCCAATGCTGATGTCACTGACATCTACCACTGATTTCTGCCCCTGATCGTTACCAGAGAATATAGAGGAGTTGAAGAAGGTGAAGAGGAAGAAGAAAAAGAAAAAGAAAAGAAAAGAAAAAGAAGAAGAAGAGGAAGAAGAAGAAAAAGAAGAGGAATAACCGAAAGGGGCAGAGGAAGAGATGGAGATGGAAGGTTGGAGCGAGGAAAGATTGACTCTCTCGCTCCCTCGTGACCGAGGCCCCGATGTGTAAGGTGTCGTCTTGGAGTTCCTGGAGACTGCTAGCCTGAAGCTGGAGTTGTGACGCCAACAAGTCATCCACTCTCTCTCTCTCTCTCTCTCTCTCTCTCTCCTCAGTGCTGCATGATACCTAACTTAGTGCTGGGTGTAGCAGCGCTGCGCTGAAGCAAAACTTGCACAGCACAAAGTCTCAATGTGTCGTCTGGTACTACCTCGTAAATAGTGCTGGCTTGGCCTGTTCATCCTAGGTCCAGTACGAGCACTCAGACGTGGACAGTGGGATCGTCGATCCGATCTGCAGTCCAGCACTGGGCCGCCAGGGGAAGTGCCGTATGCAAGTGAGGTCCTCAAAAGCGACCGTGGTGATCTCCTACCTGCAACATGGCCTTATCAGAGTTACCGTTGTGACTTCACACTCGATATATAGAAGTCTTATTAAGCCACATGGTGAGTAGGCACATGTGATGACCTCACACTGCAACATGACCATATAAGAGTTACCACATGGTCGGACGCTGAGCTCCTCCAAGAAAGGGCCAGAAGAGAATCCTGAGGAACAATACGATCATTATTTACGCCATCACTGTTGATCACCCTCAGCCGCATCATGGGGCACTTGGTTTTCTACCGCTTTCGTATGGTTTTGCTCTTGATTCCACTTGCGTCAAACAGAACGCAACAAAGAGGATCCTTCATACTTGCAAACATATCAATAATTTCTTCATTCTGTAGCATTCGAGACAGAAACGAAAGGAAATATACCTTCCAAATAGGCAAACACAACAAAATGACAAAACAAATATCAGGGTAAACATTATGTTATGATGCCTATAAATGTTACCATCCATTTGTCCGTCTCTTATTTCTTTTTAATATGACCTAGTGAGCCAAGGATCAGATAACAAATTTATGAGAGCAGAATTTGCATTACATTCGCTGTTTATTACAAAAAGTGGACCACGGGGCGGGGAGAGAACGACTTGCATTGAGGTGGAGAGAGATGAGAGGAGGGTGGAAAGAGTCCACACGACATTCACACCCCAACGCGATCACACAGAAAGTCTCATATGCATTCAGACAACAGGAAGAAACCAACGAACTAATCACACACAAACTTAGGAACACAGCAACAACAAACATTCTCAACACACACAAATCGGACCTAGCGGGAAGAGAACGACTTGCATAGGGGCGGATAGAGATGAGAGGATGGTGAAAGAGGCTACACGACATTCACACGAGCCCACACAGTCACACACACACACAGTCCAACATGTACTCAGACAACATGCAGACACCAACAAACAGTCACAGATCGCAGCAGAAAGAGTGTTTTTTTTTTTGTGCCTCCGATGGTTTTCCAATTCATGTGTTATTCTTCCAACATATCAAGGACAATACACTATTTCAACCCCATTGAAAATATTGTATTCAATTAATTTATGTAAGGAGATGAGAGCGGAATCGAAATACAGAAATGAAAGTGCATTCACAATGGCAAAACGAGATGCTTCAGCAATGAAAGAGTCATTGAGATAAATGACAATATGGGTTATATCATTATATGTAAGACAGTCTGTTCTGCAAAATTTCTATTCTTTAAAAGTAGAGTAAAATCCCGCAAACCCGAAGTGCAATTTCGGTGACGAAATCCCGAACCGCACATGCAGATATGACTTTGAAAAACCGACTAAGTAAAATCCTGAAATCCCGAAGTGCGAACTCGGTAATGAAATCCCGAACACCGTGCGAATATGACTTACAAAAACGACCTAGTAAAATCCCGAAATCCCGAGGTGCGATTTCGGTAATGAAACCCCGAACGCCATGCGGATAAGACTCACGAAAAATGACTAAGTAAAATTTCGAAACCCCGAAGTGCGATTCTGGTGACGAAATCTCGAATGTCGTGTGAATAAGACTCATGAAAAACGCCCGAGTAAAATCTCGAAATCCTGAACTGTGATTTCGGTAACGAAATCTTGAATGCCGTACGGATAAGACTTCGAAAAACGACGAAGCGAAATCCCGAAATTCGGAAGTGCGATTTCGGTAACGAAATCCCGAACAACGTGCGGATAAGACTCACAAAAAACGACTAAGTTAAGCCCCGAAATCCTGAAGTGCGATTTCGGTGCCGAAATCCCGAATGTCATGCGGATAAGACTCGAAAATGACTAAGTAAGATCCCGAAATCCCGAAGTGCGATTTCAGTAACAAAATCCCGAATGTCGTGCGGATATGTCTTCGAAAAAACGACTAAGTAAAATCCCGAAATCCCGAAGTGCAATTTCGGTGAGGAAATCCCGAACCGCAGATGCGGATATGACTTTGAAAAACCGACTAAGTAAAATCCTGAAATCCCGAAGTGCGAATTCGGTAATGCAATCTCGAACGCTGTGCGGATATGACTTCCAAAAACAACGTAGTAAAATCCCGAAATCCCGAGGTTCGATTTCAGTGACGAAATCCCGAACGCCATGCGGATAAGACTCATGAAAAATGACTAAGTAAAATCCCGAAACCCCGAAGTCTGATTTCGGTGACGAAATCCCGAATGCCGTGCGGATAAGCAAACTGTGAAAGCGTACGAATACAAACTGTGAGAGCGAGAGCGAGAGGGTGAGAGCATGACGCGTGGGACGATGACATAGAGTACAATCATATAGGGCATAGGTTGAAGTGGCGGAGGAAGCGGAGGACGTGGGTGATACGGGGGTACTGCAGCGCTAGAAATGACGATGAATAAATGCGTCAAAGGTGCCGTAGGTTGCGGCGGCGCTGGAAGTGGCGATGAAACAAATGGGTATGTAGTGCTGCGATGGAGTGCGTGAGATAGTGCCGCGTATGCCGATAACAAGATGACACGCTGTGGCAGGCTCTAAAGAGGTGTGAGTGCTAACAACGTAGTGACGAAGAATCCCGCGGACACGAGGTGACGTGACAACGGAAGAAGTAGACCCGGACTATGCTAAAGATGGGCGCGGAATAACAAAGGCACGACGGAGGGTTACTGCTGGCACGACGGTGGGCACGGCGGAAGAGTTGGTCGTAGTGACACGTGGGATCGAGACGGAGCAACGGTGGGATAGTGACGAAACGACGAAGGGACGAAGTACAAGTGGAGACGTGGCGATGGAAAAGACTCGTGCGGAGCGACATGGTGGGAAGGGTGGGACGGTAACGGAGACGGTAATGGAAGTCGGACGGGACGCGCGAGTTGAAACAGCGACGGAAAGTGGAGTAGGGGTGACGATGACAAGAGAGATGGATAGCGAGAGAGCGACGAAGTGACGACGAAGGTACGAAGCACCGTGCGACGAGAATGAGAAAGTACAAGGGTAGTGTGAGGCGAGACCGGCCAAGCGAGGGTGTATGCGGTACAGTTGTGGAAGAGAGGTCCTAGACCACGGCAGACGGACGCGAGAAATTGGGGTGCGACCATTGGCGTAGCCACAGACCTCGCTAAAGATACGCGCGGAACAACGACGACACGATGGAGGGCTACTGCCGGCACGATGGTGGGCACGACGGAAGAGTTGGTCGTAGTGACACGTGGGATCGAGACGGAGCGACGGTGGGATAGTGACTAAACGACGAAGGGACGAAGTATAAGTGGTGACGTGGCGATGGAAAAGGCTTGCGTGGAGGGGCATGATGGGAAGGGCGGGATGGCAACGGAGACGGTAATGGAAGTCGGACGCTACGCGTGAGCCGAAGCAACAATGGGCATCGGGGCAGGAGTGACAATGGCAAGAGAGACGGATAGCGAGAGAGTGACGAAGTGACGACGGCGTGGTGTGAGGCGAGACAGGCCAAGCGACGGTGTATGCGGTAGAGTTGTGGAAAAAAGGTCCTAGGGGATGATGCGAATGATAGGCAGTGGAAAGCGAGGCGAGAAGCGACAGAGGGAGACAAAAAGTCAAGGGAGCGCTAGTCAAAGGTGGAAGGGACTTAGGCAGCGCAGGCGGAAGCGAACGAACGCGAAATCGGGGCGCCGGAGGCGAGACAGGCCAAGCGAGGGCGTATGCAATAGAGATGTGGAAGAGAGATCCTAGGGGAAGATGCGAATGATAGGCGGCGACAAGTGAGGCGAAGAGCGATAGAGGGAGATAGCAAGTCAACAGCCTCACCCAACGACTACCGAAAGGGGAGAAAGAAAAGCATAGAGAAAACGACTAGGGATGGCTCGTCAACAGTGGAAGGGGCTCAGACACCGCAGGCGAAAGTGAACGAACGTGAAATCGTGGCGCTGGCAATAAGGGAACTACGGCAGACGGATGCGAGCAATCAGGGTGCGACCATTGGCGGCAGCAAGTGGGCGACAGAAAGTCAACGGCCTCAACTACTGAATACCAAGAGGGGAGAAAGGACTGCGAAGAGTGAACGATTTGGGACAGCTGACCAAAGGCGAAAGCGACTCGGGGAGAAATTAGTCTACGACTGTCTGCAGGCGGGTGGACAGCTAACAACTACTGAGAGGGGAAAGGGACAGGAAAAAGATGATTGCACCGGGTAACAGGCGAGTAGAGAAAGCGACGTGGAATGGCCGCACTGACTGACACCGAATAGGTAAGACTTATGGGGGATGAGGAGAAACTCTGGGGAGTTTTCTTGTTGATTTTAGGGTGGGTATTGGCTAGACAAACTGAGGGAATTCGCAACCTCATCGACGCGCTGTGGACAGCCCTGTCGCATGTCTGGAGAATAGTGATAGTGGACGTAGGAAGAAGTGTATTGTGGATCCTTACTTAAAGAGTGGCATACATCTGTTGTCGACAAATCTTGGGGATAGGAAACCGGGTAGTAGTGTCGTGGGAACTGCTCACCACGGGGGGATGGATTGACTGGTTGGCGGCCCTTGCGGTATGGGTGGAGATTGGACGAAGGGGGGGACTACAACAAATCTGGATCTCCACAGTCGGGCGATGGCTAACGAGAAGGAAGCAGCGAAGGCTGGAAGCTCATATTAGTTGGCTAAGACGTAGAATAGAACAGGAGGAGAGGTGGTTGAGAGCATTCGACCCTAACTGGCACTCGGATCAATATCGGACGTCTTCCTCGCAGGGAGAGCAACTCCAAACTCGCAGCCCCCCTCCTCCAGCCCCAGTGGGGCCTGCCTCCTCATCCATAGAACCGCCGGGGTGGAGGACCACCTGCCGTTGCCGTCGGAGACGAAGGTACGGAGTGGCCCCCACCACAGCTGCTAGAGTAGAAGGGAAAGGTAAGGCTCCGATTGACCCCTCCCCTCAGGAGCCGGCTGGCAGGAAGGGGTACGCCAACGAACCAACTAGACTACCAGAGCTCCCATCGTCATCTGCGAGAAGACTGAATAACCCGGGTCGGCTGGGATATTACTCTGACAGTGAATCGTCTGATTCCACGGGAGAGACACCGGCCTTGTGTAAAAACCCGGGGAGCGGGGAAGAAAAGGCCGAACCCTAGAAGCACATTGGAGATGGCCCTCCCGGGGGGGAGCAGCCTCTGCAGGAGCAGGCGACAAGGGTCCCTGTCGACCTCAATTTAACGGACTATGAAGCGATGAGGAGAGTCCGGAGAGCGGCGCTGACTCGCACCTTCGTCGATGACCCTTCAGCGTATCCCAAGCAAGCAAACGGAGAGTGCACGCTCTGGCTGGGGGAAAAGGTGGCCAAGGCTCAGATAACTTACCTTTGGGCTCATGTCATCCTCATGTGCTTTGAAGGCCCGCTCAAAGACTTCTCCCCCAAAACGAAGCGGGAATGGGTTAAGGACTGGGAAGTGGTGAGCTGGACAGAGAAAGGCCAGGGGGGCCACTCGGGCCGCTTAACGATAGAGAGCAACGCAGCGGCCTTCTATTGGGCGCCAACAGTGGACCTGTGGAATTGGTTGCTCTACGAGAAGCAATGGGAGGCTATCACAGTGGGGGCACGCACCTACTATATCCGCTTCAAACCCTAGATGACCCCCAACGAACTTGAATGGATGAAGCTTCAGGAAAGACGGGCGAATCCTTGGGTTAGGTTCGTCCAACCTCCTCCCATGACTGCCCTCTCCCTTAAGCAGTTTGCAGAAGCCTTCTTCGGAGCCGTCAAAAATCAGGAAGGGAAGTGGACGACAGATGCCGAAGGCAAGGAATCGGTGCGCTTTGACCTGCAACCGCCGCTCAAGAGCCAGGCCCTGGAGCGCTTCTCGATGGACCAAGCGTACTACGGTCAACCAGAGAGACGATGTGTTACTAGTGAGACGCCGTGGTGCGAAAACTGCCACAAACATGGCCATTCGGCGGAAGCAGGACGATACTTGACGCAGGCGGAGACCAAGGAGGAAATGATCTACCGAGAACACCGTCTTAAGAACAACCTTGGCCTGCCGGAGGATGAACACACGGAGATTGCGGCATGGGCGCACTTCGAAAGCGAATATGATCAAATAATTTTTGCCGAAATCACCATGAGCGACAACCTTGGGTATGTGAAGGAGATGGGGGATGCAGCCCTCCTACCACACCAGAAGAAAGCGTCTCATGCTGAGGTACAGGGGGGCAGGGACACGAAGAATGACAATCGAAGGCTGGGCAGAGGCCACCACCGCCGCGGTAAGTACAGAGGAGAGAAAACATCCCGAAAGGGGTGCTGGGACAAACGTCCCAACCAGCAGCAGAAAGGAAGGGTGTTCAGGACAGGCGACAGGGACCTACACGGCAGGATGAGGATCGAAGCGCCAAACCGCAAAGTTGGAAAGGCCAGGGGGAGGAAGAGCCGAACGAAGAATTGGCCAAAGGGCTGGAGTGGTGACATCGCGCAACGACTGGAACAGCCGTTGACGAAGACCGAGCAGAACGAGACGACGAAGAAACTCACAGATGTCGGGGGAACGCACAGACAACAGGGAGGAGTGCTATGGAGATCGATCTGAGAGGGCAAGAAGAGGAGCCTGGACCAAAACAACAGGGAGAGCAGCTGCAAAACCTAGGCGAAAACCGAAAGGCCAAGAGCAAGCAAATGGAAGACAAGAAAGCTGAAGACTCGCCTAGGCCAAAGACGGAAGGGATGAGCGATATGGAGGTGGATATCAGAGGACAAGAAGAGAAGATTGGACCAAAGCAACAGGGAGTACAGCAGCCAAACTCGGACGAAAATCATGAGGTCAACGGCAAACAAACGAAAGAGAGGAGAGCTGAGCACCCGAATACCGCGCAACGATTGATGATCGGGAGGGGTAACCGATCAGGGAGTGCTGACGGGGACAAGAGCCAGCAGAGGCTGGCGGGCTGGAGGACACAAGGGGGATGGCTACATGAGTGTTCAGGATCGGCACAAGAGGCAAGGCGATCGGAGGAAGACCCCCTGTGGACCTCCGCAAAACAGATGGGGGAGAAAGGCAAAGTGGAGGGGGGCGATGACCCTGGGCACTCTCAGATCTTGCAAGGATTGAACGACCTCCGCCTGGGAAAGCCGCATCCGTCAACGCTTATTCTACCTAAGAACCAAACGCAACTCGAACATGAGGCAAGGCAAGAAATTGAGTCGCTCTGGAATGCCAGCATAGAAGAACCGCAGATCTCGTTGGCGGGGAAAAAAAGAAGTAGGGCACAGAAAAAGATGAGGGTGGCCCTTTCGGGAGCGTTGGCGCAAGAAACGAGTGCTTCAGAAGCGGAAAATCTAAAACGTCAGCGGCTCCTTTTGAGAACGCCAATGGACCAGCCTCACACGCTTACGGCTATGAAGACGCAAGAGCAACAGACAAATGTGGGGCCGGAAGAACAGGCGGATCCGGAACCCGACACGACATGGGCCAACCCCCTTGTTCTCAGCAGCTCTGCCTCCCTCTCGCTTCACCCCGTCCAGCCTCGAGCACAGCAAGGAATGGAGGAGATTGATTAAGTGCAGCTGAACGAGATGGAACTGACGGAATTCCAGAGGGTGGAGGAGGAGGAGAACCCGGGACCGATACAGCAAGCGGAAGAGAATCACGCGTTCAACGACATACATGTGCAACGCATGCTGGTGCTAGATGGGAGGTTTGATGAGCTCCGACAACAAGACCGCCTTCGAATTGTCCCCCTGGTGCTGCGTATATGGGAGGCCAAGCTCCAGCTATTGTTGTGCCAACTGCAAAAGGAGACGAGACTGCCGACTATCCCATTCCTTAAATTTGCTGGCCACCACTCCATCCAGAAGGCGATTGCAATGGTGGAGAAATGGCTTGGTCCGGACTGTGACGTGCTGCCAATGAAGGGCGTGTCGGCGATCCGACTGTTATTACGATCAGAAACTGGCGAGAGTCTTGGAGCTTATTGCTTCATGCTAAGAGCGGAATCACAGAAGCATGTTGACCGACTAGTAGCCCCCCGACTGGAATGGGCAGATTTAGAGCCCCTCACTGTAGATCTTCCGAATATGGACGGAACTTCTACCACGCACGAAGAGACAATTGATATCCTCGCCCTCCTCAAGAAACGACTTCTAGAGAACAAGCGGTTCACACATGCATCATTCATCACGGACCCCGAAACATGGCTTCGGGGACCACGGCAGGGAGGAAAACAATCGTCTCGAGCGATTTGCTACGGGAATACCCGCGTCTCTCGTCTGCGCGGTAAGGCGGTTAGACAATGACTGATTCACATGAGGATGATGATGCCTGCGTTAACTGAACTGTGTAAGACAAATGAATGTCTATGGGATCGGTCAAATTAGTATAAAATACATATGTGGGGTCTGACTAATTAGGATAGAATAGATCTGTAAATAAACTGCGTAAGCACTTAGCAAGTACCTCGTGACCGTGGATGTAAATACGAAATTCGAGTGGACCTAACTAGACCGTGCTGTAAATACCCGATTAGTGTGGACTAGATTGTGTGGAGCAATGGGATTGGGCACGTCAGTAGGTGACTACGGGTGTGAAATGGTCAGGCAAATTCAACTCGAGGGGAGGGAATCAGACTGTATATGGCAATTGGGGCTCCGGGTAGAAGCCCATGGGAAATCAGTATAGAAGAGATCTGTAAATAAATGGCGGAAGCACTCAGAAAGTGCCTCGTGGCCATGACTGTCAATGCGGAACTCGAGTGGACTTAAGCGGACCGTTGTAAATACCCGAGTAGCGTGGAATAGACTGGGTGGGGTAATGAGATTGGGCAAGTCATTAGAGAATAGATCTGTGAAATGGTTCGGGAAGCTCAACTCGAGATGAGGGAATTGGACTGTGTATGACAAATGGGTCGGATCGAATAGCACGGTACAGGGCCAAAGGGTTTCTGAGGGCGACGCCTGTGGGATCGAATGATCCAGTAGAGAAGGCATTTGTAGATAAACTGTCCTGGAGCTTGTGAACTTCCCTGTGGGATCGAACGATTCATTAAAGAAGGCATTTGTAAATAAACTGTCCTGGAGCTTATGAAGTACCC